>JAOWBW010000250.1:1277635-1422842 GCA_026119855.1 Campanula takesimana | reverse complement strand
ACACCACCCTACACCACCCATAAATCACCAAACAAACCACAAAAAACACATCAAAGCCAAAACTTTGATCAAACACAAAGCAAAAAAGAAAAGAAAAAGTCTTCCTTGGTTGACAAAGGGAGCACCCATAATCTCAAAAGCTAGGTAAAACTCTATGTAAACCTTGCTCTTTAGATATGTAAGCAATATTGGGAGTGGTTTGGAACCTAGTCAAATAATGACTAGGTTTCCTTCATCTTCCATGGTTTTTTTAGCTTTGTAAAGCTTTTTTTATGTATATAAATGATGGTCATGTGATGCTAATACTCAGTTTATTATGTTTATATATGTTCATAATAGTCATAATATTCATATGCTTTTAATTTGTTTATGAAAATCTTCATGTTCTCTCAAAGGGCGTAAATCTGCCCTCTTTGGCTTTCCTTCATGATCATGCATGTGAAAATCATTATTTGTGAGAAATAGCTCTTGGATAATGTTTTTAACATGTTAAATATCAAATTCCTTGAGTTTCATGCCTTGGTTTGAAGATATAGTAGTGTTTTGAGGTCTATAATCATGCCTCATATAATCAGTTTTTTACTTTCTGTATAGAGTCTTGATTTTGATGAGCTTGTAAATCCATCTTAAAGTGGTTTTCTGGTTTAGGTCAAAGAACAAAAGTTGTTCATAACATATTTAAATATATTATCCTAAAGTTTAATATTCATATTTCATGCCTAGATCATATTTTCATGCATAAATTTGGGTCTCAGTGATCTGAGTTGTTTATTCACTGTGGTACCTTGCTGTGTTATGGGCTTCAAACTTGATTAAAAATAATTTTCTGGACAAATATCAAAACATTAATTTGTTCTACACGAACTCAGGATTATTATCATATTTTTTATACATTTTTTGGGTCATTGGAAGTTCTCCTTTCAAACATATGTTTCAAACTCAAAAATTCAGATTCTGCACTTCCAGTTTCTGACATTGAAATGTCAGAAACCTTTTGAACCACTAAAACTCATCCTATGAACTCCAATT
This sequence comes from Campanula takesimana, assembly GCA_026119855.1. NCBI lineage: Eukaryota > Viridiplantae > Streptophyta > Magnoliopsida > Asterales > Campanulaceae > Campanula > Campanula takesimana. The sequence continues at coordinate 1,421,813 of JAOWBW010000250.1, read as the reverse complement.
TTGGGATCTTCATGTTTTATGCGTGGTCTTCAACTTTTGTTCTTTGGGTTTTGTCAGATTCCCAAGCTAAGATGGTGAAAATTGGTGATAAACATACTAAGGTTTCTGTTTGCCTTTTCTGGGCTGAATTTTGTGATCAACTTTATTGCATGTGTTTGGGGCCTAAACTTGTCCAAAAAGTCTACATTTTTCCTAAAATCAAAATGAGGTGGCGACTCTTGCAATCAAATCACAGCATCAAGAGGAAACCATTGTGTGAGAACCGAGCGCATTTCCAAAAGCGCATCAGCACGAGACGGGCGCGAACCGCTTTCACGGGCGGTCATTTCGCGGTGATCCGATCATTCTCGGGCGCGGGCTCTCACAGTGGCGACTCTGCTGGGGAGTTGTTTAAAGTTGGCTAGACTCTAAATCTTTGTGTGTGCCATGCTTTATGTACCTTACTTGGGGTGTATATATCTGTGCCCTAACCTCTGTTTTGCAGGGGCTTTTCGCTTATCTTATTTGTATATATATAATATAATATATTATATATGCATTGCGTGGTGAGTGATTCCCAAAAAAAGGGGTAAAACAAGTAAAAAGGAAAAAATGATTTTCTTGTTTTCTTTACGTGCTTTCAAAATGATTTTTCGAACTCATAGATACCTCACACACATGCACGTTTTTTGAAAAGCGTCTTAGAATCTCAAACCCGAGACGGTAAACCTGGGGCATAAGGGAGCTCACTTGACTTCCCATAGGGTCAACGGTATACTGTTTCCCCCTTAGCAGCGCCTACGGTCGCTGTGATGGTGTAAGCCAAGCTTCAAAAGCCGAAATGCGATGTCCATATTCTTTCGAAAATAACACGTCACAGACTTCATGTCGGTTTTTGTCTAAACAGTTTTACTTCAATCCTATGAATTCCCAAAAGGTTATAATCGACCTCAATTGTGGATATCATGTTGAAATTCTTGGATTGACTTGAAATTGTCAAGACCCTCACATAGACCGTAACCGAATGGTGGATCCCAGAAAGAGTATAGGCCCTTCGCTAGGGGCTCGGACGGCCAATAGTACAGTACAGGTGAAAACGTTGGTCCTATACTTTGGAGATGGTATCCACTATTCCAAGATTCATGCAAAAACATGTCAAAATAAAGCAAGTGCTTATCCAGCATGCTAGGATTGATTTTGATTTTTGAACTCCTTTTGAATCAAACTCGAAAAATCTCGATCCTTTTCACTCTCTAATCAGCACTAAACACCATCCCTTTCAGATACTCTAAGCCTGGCATCTACTTGGAAAGGGGGAGCTAGAAACAGTAAGGGGAGGTTGATCCGAGTTGCCGAGACAGTGCCTGTAACCGAAGAAGCTATTGCAATGGCCCAGGAAGGAATGAGGAAGCCTGTGTGCCGCCACCAGGTCTTCAAGCATGGTTGGAGCAGAATGTGTTGGGTCAGATGAGGATTCAGCAAGATGAGCTACTGGCTACACTTGTGCAGATGCAGAATCAGAATAGTAATGGGGCTCCTAATGACAACCCCAACATAAATCCCAATGGCGATCCGAACGTTAATCAGACCGGAAATGGGGTTCCCAGTCCTAATCCCAATGGCAATACAGGTCCCAATGGAAGTGGCATCCCTACCATCAACTTGAATCCTATTGGTAGCAACACCATCGGCCAGAGTCATCACCAGAACATCCCTCCTCAGGGTAATGTGGCTCATCCAGACTTCAGTGGCACTCACCAGCCCTTCATCCCGAATCCAGCAAATTTTGCTGTGCATCCATCTCAGTATCCGCCTGATCATAATGCCTTTGCTCAGTATATGCAGACTCTGTATCCGAATCAGCAGCCCAACGCTTATGGTGCGTTTGCTAGCGGTGCCTCTCAGATTAATCAAGGAACTTCCCAGGGGTAAGATCCTAACCTAGTCCGCCAAATAGAAGTGTTCTACAAGGGTGTCCCATATGTACCCCTTACTAAAGCTGAGATTGAAATGAGCGAAATGAAAGAAATGTTGAGAAAGGTCATGAATAAAGGGGAGTTTTCTGCAGATTCCTTGAAATTATCTCCATTTGCTGTTCTGCCTCCTAAATTCAAAATGCCCGATGTGGAGAAATTTGACGGTACAGGTTGCCCAATGGTCCACCTGAAATCTTACGCTCATGCAATGCAGTCTCGTGGGGCTAATGTTGGTGCGATGGCCTCCAACTTCCATCTGACTTTGTAGGAGCCGCTAAGCAGTGGTTTATGACTGTGGATGCCAATCTGGTTGATAATTGGGGGAAGCTCGTGGATGAATTCTAGAAGCGATACAAAGATAACTCCAACTGGGAGAAGAGACATCGTGACCTCGATTCGTGTGCTCAGCGTGAGAAGGAATCCTTTTCTGAATTTGCAAGTAGGTGGAGGAAGAAAGTTGCTCAAACTCTGGAGAGGCCTGACAGTGCCGAGCAAACTCGTATTTTCCTTAAGAATCTTCAGCCGGTGTATGCAGATAAGATGAATATCTCCCGTTTCCAGATTTTGCTTCTATTCTTGATGTGGGTTCTCGTATTGACGAAGATGTCCGAACTGGAGTGATCAAGCTAGATTCTTCTCCTAGCTCCTACAGATTCCAATCCGCTGCTAAAGCCCCGGCACCAGTTGTGAACAATGTTGCCATGACCCCTGCTCCTTTTTGGAACAGCAATGTGGGACCAAGCCGGAGCAGCTACAATAAGGCACCTCCGTGTTATAATCAAGACGGGTTTGTGAACTCTGTCACTGATCAGCGAAGGAATGGTGGAAATCGGAGAGATCGCCATTTTGATAAATTCAGCGCTCCATTGTCTACTATCTTTCAAGGATTGGTCGCCCAAGGAGTACTAAAGCCGATAGAAGGATACCGCCCCGCCTAATCCGCCTCCTAAGAATTGGATGCAAGTAAATATTGTGCATACCACGTATCACCTGGTCATGCGACAAATGAATGTTGGAGTTTGAGACACACTCTGCAAGACATGATAGACGATGGACTCATTCAGAAGCCGCCCCAACCAAATGTGGTGACTAATCCCTTGCCAGGGATCCATGTGATCGAGTTTGAAGGAAACTACTCAAGGACTAGATTCATCGTTCCGAAGAAAGCTTTGAATACACTGTAACTCCTGTTATCTCCGAAGATTTTGAATGCCATATGATCTCTTGGGATTCGATTTTGTCTAGTGCTAAAGCTGTTAAGGAGCAAAAGGCCCCTGTTAAAAAGGCCACTTGGGTTGGCGGAAATGTGAATCACCTCACTCGCTCGGGAAGAGCCTATCAGCCTCCAAATCCCGAGGCAAGTGAATTGGGAAAGGATAAAGAAGAAGTCCCCGCTCAGAAAGAGAAGGTCGCCGAGAACCCGGTCTTGACCCAGTTAAAGAAAACCCAGGCTAATATATCCATTTGGGGTTGCTCTCGTCTTCACAGGAGCACCGAGACGTGTTGGTTAAAGCTCTTGCTCAAGCTGTCATCCGATCGAGACTTCTCCCAATGACACTTTCCACATGATCGGCAACATTCATTTTGGGAATATCATCACTTTTACCGATCTCGATGCACCAAAAATTGGTCTTAATCATGTCGAGGCTCTGCACATCACAGTTGGGGTCGGAGGTGAGCACTTAGCTCGTGTTTTGATCGATAATGGCTCCTCAGTAAATGTATGCCCCGTGCATGTTCTCGCAGATTTGGGAATCAAGATAAATGATTTGGCCCCATCTTCTCAAGTGGTTCGTGCTTACGATAGCACCAGTCGCTGTGTTCTGGTGTTGTCCTTCTCACTCTCACCATTGGCCCTCTTGTCATGCCGATTGAATTTCAAGTGATTGATATCAAGTCCTCATTCAGTCTACTCTTGGGACGCCCTTGGATCCATGGAGTAAGAGGGTGTTAGTACCCGATCTGAAAATGAGTTTATTAGGACTTTCCCAAATATACAAGGACTTTATAGGAATTAGAAACCTTGCAAAGACTTGTCCTGGATTCCCAAAATATCTCATTTATGACAAAATCCATCAAAATAGGCAACTTAGGGTTACCATAAAGCAACAGTGAAACCCTAGCTTGAAAATCAAGTCAGCCGGCAACCTTGGCCACGCGGCCAACATTGCTCCGCGTTGATCTTGGCCACGCGGCCACTATTGTCACCGCATCAACAATGGCCAGGCGGCCAACCTTGCGCCGGATGATCTGGACCATCAGATCCTCCCATCAGTTTACTATATAAACCACTCCAGGCTATTGGTTTAAGGATCCGAATTGGAGAGTTCTTAAACACAATTTTGCTCTCTAATTAGCATTCAAACCTCCAAGAAGATCAAGGTTTATTTCTTGCCAACATAGGTAAGTTTTCTAACTTATTTCTTCACGTTCTTGCATTATTTTTAATGTAGATCTTTTATATTCATGTTCGTACATGTTTATTCATAGTTTCTTCATATTCTTTGCATGCTCATTCATATGTTCATAATATGTTCTTCGCATGTTCTTCGTGTTCATAGATTAAAACCTTATTTATGCTATATTTAGGGTTGCGATCTTCATAATTATATGTTATTTCATAGCCGATGATGATCGAGGGTTCATCAAACCGAGGATGATCTAGGAACTACTTCTAAACCCTAATCTTTAGGTAATTCCCCCCTCATTATGCATGATCCCGATTCTTCTGCCTATTCTAATTCTCTGCGAACTACGCTGACCTGAGCTTCTCACATTGAGAGGAACGTAGGCAATCTTCGGATCCGGTCTCAATCACTAACACACTACTAACACCTTCATCATGATAGAAAGACCGATCAATTCGGGCAATAGGAGTGATAACGTCCAATATTCTTCTCTTGTTGTAATTTGACCCCCGAACCCATTAAACATGCTTTTTCTCAATGTTTTGGCTATAATTAAAACGGCGTGGCGACTCTCATAATTTTAATGTTACTATGAATATTCTCAAATTCAAACACACGTATTCACAGTGGCGACTCTGCTGGGGACTGCTTTGAAACTTTTTCAAACTTAGTGGGTCTAACTTTCGTCACATCATGATGCTTGCCATGTTTACACATGCACACACCTGCCATGTTTACACATGCACACACCTGCCATGTTTACACATGCACACACCTGCCATGTTTACACACGCACACACTTTCCATGTTTACACATGCACCCTACACACACCTGCCATGTTTACACATGCACCCTACACACACTTGCCATGTTTACACATGCACACACTTGCCAAGTTTACACATGCACACACCTGCCATGTTTACACATGCACCCTACACACACTTTCCATGTTTACACATGCACACACTTGCCATGTTTACACATGCACATACTTGCCATGTTTACACATGCACACACTTGCCATGTTTACACGTGCACCTCACACACACTTGCCATGTTTACACATGCACATACTTGCCATGTTTACACATGCACACACCTGCTATGTTTACGCATGCACACACCTGCCATGTTTACGCGTGCACACACCTGCCATGTTTTCGCGTGCACACTTGCCATGTTTTCGCGTGCCCCCTACAGTTAAGCCATGTTACACATGCACCCGCGCACTCCGCCATGTTAATACTTGTACCTTGTACCTTGTACCATGTACCCTTGTTATCTTCGCTTTAGTGTTAGGGTCAAACAAAACTCTGCTATGCTCCCTTTTACATTATTCTCTCCCTCTCTCTCTCTCTCTCTCTCTTTCTCTCTCATGCATTGCATTTGCATCATCCTAACATCAAAAGCTTCTCTCTTTCTCCTTAAAAAAAGAATTAGTTTTTACCACACACTACCACTAGTCCGTGTCAGCACTGCACAGGTCCCTACTACCCGGAGTATTCGATGTGCAGGAATTTGTGCGCTACTACCTCACATTTTTCGAGTCACTCGTCTACTCCACTCACCGTGTACGTTCCGCGAGCGGTGGGAACCTTTAACCTAACCCGTGTCAACCCACACATAGAGATTAGGACACTCCTCGGACCACCCATTTAGAATGTAAATAAATGCAAAACTTTTCGCAAAATAAAATGTGCATTGCATCTAGGCGACCTCTAAGGTCCATCGCTCATCCGTTGGGCCATCATTACGATCCATTTGGGTCTACCCTTCACCTTTAACCACCTAGGTCAACCCTCTGAACCTTTGACCTCCTAGGTCAACCTTTGACCCCCTAGGTCAACCTTATCAACCTTTGACCGCCTAGGTCAACTTTATCTACCTTTGACCCCCTTAGGTCAACCTTTGACCCCTTAGGTCAATCTTATCCGTTTAAGTCAACCTTTGACCCCTAGGTCAACCTCATTTGTCTTTTAACCTCTTAGGTCAACCTTTGACCCCCTAGGTCAACTTTCTCCACTCTTGACCCCCTTAGGTCAACCTTTGACCCCTAGGTCAACCTTCTCCGCTCTTGACCCCCTTAGGTCAACCTTTGACCCCCTAGGTCAACTTTCTCCGCTCTTGACCCCCTTAGGTCAACCTTTGACCCCTAGGTCAACCTTCTCCGCTCTTGACCCCCTCAGGTCAACCTTTGACACCTTAGGTCAATCTTATCCGTTTAAGTCAACCTTTGACCCCTAGGTCAACCTCATTTGTCTTTTAACCTCTTAGGTCAACCTTTGACCCCCTAGGTCAACTTTCTCCACTCTTGACCCCCTTGGGTCAACCTTTGACCCCTAGGTCAACCTTCTCCGCTCTTGACCCCCTTAGGTCAACCTTTGACCCCTAGGTCAACTTTCTCCGCTCTTGACCCCCTTAGGTCAACCTTTGACCCCTAGGTCAACCTTCTCCGCTCTTGACCCCCTTAGGTCAACCTTTGACCCCTTAGGTCAATCTTATCCGTTTAAGTCAACCTTTGACCCCTAGGTCAACCTCATTTGTCTTTTAACCTCTTAGGTCAACCTTTGACCCCCTAGGTCAACTTTCTCCGCTATTGACCCCCTTAGGTCAACCTTCGACCTCTTAGGTCAACCTTTGACCCTATAGGTCAACCTTATCCGCCTTTGACCTCTTAGGTCTACCCTTGGCCTCCTAGGTCAACCTTATCACCCTCAACCTCTTAGGTCACCCCTCGACCTCTTAGGTCAACCCTTGACCGCCTAGGTCAACTTTATCTGCCTCCGGCCTCTTAGGTCAACCTTTGACCTCCTAGGTCAACCTTATCTACCTTTGACCTCCTAGGTCAACCCTTGACCCCCTAGGTCAACCTTACCACCCTTTGACCTCTTAGGCCAACCTTTGACCCCCTAGGTCAATCTTATCCGTTTAAGTCAAACCTTTGACCCCCCAGGTCAATCTTATCCGTTTAAGTCAACCTTTGACCCCTTAGGTCAACCTTACCAACCTTTGACCTCTTAGGTCTACCCTTGACCCCCTAGGTCAACTTTATCAACCTCCGACCTCTTAGGTCAACCCTTGACCTCCTAGGTCAACCTTATCACCTTCGACCTCTTAGGTCACCCCTCGACCTCTTAGGTCAACCTTTGACCCCTTAGGTCAACCTCATCCGCCTTTGACCTCTTAGGCCAACCTTTGACCCCATAGGTCATTCTCATCTGCCTTTGACCCCATAGGTCAAACCTTGGACCCCTTAGGCCAACTTTATCACCCCTCGATCTCTTAGGTCAACCTTTGACCACTTAGGTCAACCTTATCCGCCTTTGACCTCTGAGGTCAACCTTTGACTCCCTAAGTCAACCCAATCACCTTTCGACTTCTTAAGTCAACCTTTGACCCTTAGGTCAACCTTATCCGCTATTGACCTCTTAGGTCAATCTTTGGTCCCATAGGTGAACCCAATTACCTTTGACCTTAACCCGCTTAGGTCAAACCGTCATCCTGACCCACCTAGGTCATTATTTGACCCACCGTTGTCCATACCAACCTAGGTCAACCCGTCTCGACCCGTTTAGGTCCACACACCATCCTCGACCCATCTAGGTCAACTCGTCTGTCTTAGGTTAAAACTACCCTTTACCTTTGACCCATCTAGGTCAATCCTTGGCCCGCTTAAGTCGACTTGCCCGTCTTGAATCTATCTACCGACCTCCCTAGGTCAACCAACCCGAATAGGTCAACCAACTCACATTCGACCCGCTTAGGTCAAACCATGTTTATCCCACTTAGATCATCCCATAGGCAACCCGCTACAACCCGCTATCTTGATTCATTCACCATATAGGTCAATCCAACCCTTCTCATTTAGGTCGACCTATCCATTACCCATCTAGGTCAACCCACCATTATCGTCCCATTCTAGCTTGAACCACTTCTTGTCTGAAACCTTAGGTCAAACCTTAGGTCAAATCTAGGTCAAACCATAAGTCAAACCATACCCGACTCAATCAAAACCAACTCCTATAGGTCTTCCTCACCCATGCTGGACTAAGGACCGAGTCATCTCCTGCTTTTGACCTCAAGATCGCTCTTTATCTTAAAAAGACTATATCAAATTGACCCCTATGGTCACCTCTCACGTCTTTTTAAAAGTCTAACTTGATTCGAACTACGGCGACCTGAGCCTTTTATTGTGTGGGACCTCTACCCCATGATAAGGGGAACGTAGGCAACTTCAGCCCGGTCAAACTTTCAATTTTTTACCAAAATGTATTTCAAAAATGTGGAGACAGACTCTTTTCCAAAAAATGATTTTATAACGATGCCTTATCATTAAATACGAATCTAATTTAATTCAACTAAGAGGCTTAACTCTTTCATGAATAGAGTTCTGCATCATGTCGGCTGCAAGGAACATCGAAGTTGCAACTGAAGCTGCTACCCAAGATCCCGAGACAATCCTCTACACCGGTACTGCTCTCAGTAAGCAAGCATCCCACTTCGAAGCCATCCTCGATGAACAAGCAATCCACTTTAAGGCCATTCTCAACGAGCAAGCAACACACTTTCAGAAGGAGATGCATAAGACCCTAAGAGATATCGAGAGGCGCCATTTGTCTGACATTCGTGGCGTTTATGATTACCTCAGTCGAATTCTCCCTCTTGCTCAATGTCAACACCCGTACGCTCCTCAAATGTACGGGCCGCCACAGACTGTCCCCGTCGGGATGCCTCCTATGACTACTCATCAACAAGGGGTGCCGGTACCTAAATCACCCTCAAAGACAGTTCGTGAAAGGAAGGACGAGCGCGAATTCGACGACTTGGGCAAACTCTTCAAAAGTCTAGTTCAAGCCGACAAGTTGTCTCCTTTGATCAACTATGAACCAAGTAGGGTGAAGCAATGCTTGGATCCCTCCAAACACTGCCAATACCACCAGTTAATTGGGCATGACACCGAAGATTGCGTCCAATTGAGGAGAAAGATTCAAAGCCTCATTGACAGCGGAGCCATCACCCGCCAACGGAATACATGGGCATGGACAAAAGAAGAAATTGGGGCTACCTCCTTTAAATAAAAGAAAAGAAAAGGGTCATTCAGTCTTCGTAGGTTCTAGAGTGTCCTTAGTCAAAAGTCCACCTTGGACGATTTTTGTTTCTTTAACTAAAAGTCCACCCCGGACTAGTCAGTTTAAATCTTTTAGTTCCAATAAAGAGGTCTTTATTTCTTTTGTTTTCTCTCTAGACTTGAGACATAAGCTTGCATATATCAATTTCATGAAAATTGTCTTATTCACCATTTTCGCTTGATTGCTATATCTTTATATGATGAATTAATCTTAATCTTACTCATTAATGACGACTCATTAAAAGATAAATGGACCCACGAACCATTCACGTAACTAAGTAAACGATTAATCTCAAAACAACAAATGCTTCGATCAATTGGGATGAACGAATCACTTTCTATTCTCTCTACATTCTACCCCCATACACTCTCTCTATACACTCACCCTTTGTACACACTTCATGTACACTCTCTATATACACCTTCTCCCATACACTATCCTCATACGCCTCTCATCCCACCATTAGACCCCTTTTTATGAGGTCATAACAAAGAAATGGACTGCGGTTGCTCATCATCAAATAGACATCCATGCTGCCACAATTTAAAGGATTGGTTTGTTCCCATCATGAGTACTACATGCCGTTACACTGGGGCTGTCCGTATTCCATCGCAAATATAAGACAAGTGCACGAAGTCATTCATTGGTGGACGTGACAATCCAATAGAGCTCTACCGGTGAAAATCAAGGGGCTAGGATGCCCGCCGCCAGCAAAAGGCCGCTTGAACTATAAGGAAGCTACCTCGCAATCGAGAGAGGCAAAAGCAAACTAGGGGCTTGTCTCGCCCAATGTTTCATGTACAAATATAAAAAAAATATATATATATATATGGCTCTCTAGGTTGAAACCCAAAAGGGCGACCTAGGCAAAAGTTAGAGCATTGCACAAAAAGAAGCCCGCTAGGTTGAAAACCCGAAAGGGCGGCCTAGGCAAAAAAAAGGGTGTGCACAAAGAGATAAAATAAAAAAGAAAAAAGAAAAATAGAAGGGGCTATCACCATGGAAAAGTAAAAGTCCCATTTTATTTTCACTTCAAATGTTCTATTTTTCTTTCTTTCCCTACAAAGAAGATTAACGCGGTAGCAGCAGCCATGACAACTACAATGGAGCAATCCACCGCAATGAGCTGCAATGAAGCAATCCAAAGCAACAAGCTACAACGGAGTAACCTATCGTGATAAATGAACCTCATACTCAAACCCCAACTTCATCATCATCCGGGCCTCCCCCGAACTACGCGGACCTGAGCTCCTCACCTTGAGGAGAACGTAGGCAACCTCCCGGTTCGGTCCAAAATATACACAACCCACCTCGTAGCCAATTTTCCTTCTCTTCTCTCTTCCCCCATATTTCTACTCCTGACTTCTTCACTCACAACTGATCAAAACATTTATTATTTCGAGACTACTTGTCTAAAACATAATAATAAGATGCATAACTAATCAACGAGGTCCATTCTCGAGCAATCAAATAAGAATCTTGAATAAAACAACTTTCAAATGTCTCGACAAGTCTTCCGTTCTACAATCTAGGAAAGAGCTAAACACTTACTTTCTGTCAAGCAGGGGCTTCCTCCCTTTTGTACATATATACACTCAGTTGCCCAAAGAGTCAAAATGTGAGTACTATCTCTCTCTCTTACTCTCCCCAAAATGCCCCTGCAAGTTTTCATACAATTCTTTTTCTTTTGGAGTCGACTGAATGATTTCTTAAAAAAAAAAAAAAAAAAAAAAAAAAAAAATTGACGCAAAAGAGATGCCCGCTAGATTGAAAACCCGCAAGGGCGGTCTAGGCAGAAAAAAAGGGTGCGTCTTAAAAGAGGTAGGATACCCCGCTCTACGCAACTGGGGCTTCCCTAACAATAAAGGACCGACCATAAGGTTTCTCAAAGAATGCCGGGGCTTCATCGAGCACATACTTAGAAGAAGAGGACTCCTCATCATCAAGCTTGACGCAGAGTTTCTCAAAGGAGGGAGGATACCCGCTCATCAAACTAGAGCGTCCCCAACAAAATGGGTCGACTATGCGCTTTCTCGGAGAACACTGGAGCTTCAACAAGGAAGGGCATCCCTCATCGCCGAGCTCGGCACATGACGAACTTTTTGAATTGGTTAGAATCGTAATTAATTATAAAGCATCTTTATAAAGTCATAACACTTTCAAAAGTTTTCTCTTCCACGACACTTTGTTTATAAACCCGCACTCTCGGTCTCCACAAAATTTGTATAAACCTCATCGGTCCACTCTGAGACCCATCTTTGTGATTCTTGAACCGACTCGGTCCTTCACCCTATTTCCTACACAATAGGATACCCTTACGTCCCAATCTGACTTGATTCAAAACCTTAGGTCCCGCACCTACCCGGTCAGTCTTACATAGGTTACACCATAACCCCTTAGCTCGACCCTCCATAAGTTAGTAGCGGGACTCCTAAAGCCTTAAGCCAGTCTACCAAATCCAAATCCTTAGAATGACCCATTAGGTCCCGAACCTACTAGTCTCGAGTCTACCGATCTCTTAGATCCCAAACCTACCAATATATATTCATCCTTACCTTGTCCAGACCATGTCTCCCTTATCCTCTTAGGTCCAACCTCTTAGGCCTACCCAGTCTAACCTATTGAACGATCCTTTAGATCCCAAGTCCATTCAAGTCTACCAAGCGCCTACCTTGTAGGTCTCTAGCATATCCGATCCGCACTTTAGGTCTCAACTCCTAAACCCTTTAGATCACAAAAATGTCTACCCTCTAGGTCTATAACCTTAGATGTCGACCCTCAGAACTCTTTTGTTCCCAAGCCTGCTCGGTCCAACCAAAACAATGCCATCTACGCATACCGTCATACCCAAACCATGGCCCTGCCACTCTTAAACCTAGTGTCACTCCTTAGCTTCAAAAGACTTCCTAGTCTGACCTTCAACCCCTTAGGTCTTTAACCTACTTAATCCGAGCCGAGTCCAAACCTCGCCACCTACAAGGTCCACCCTTAAACTCCACGGGTCTCAAACCTTTCTTCCCTACGAGTCCAAATCTCAAACGTGCTCCCGCGTACCGTGATATGCCATAAAGATATCAAAACCCGTCCAGTCAAAAATCATGCGCTAAACACCTTTGGTCCCATCCCTAACCTACCTTCGCAATTGCCAAACGAGCTTAGTCACACGCATGACCTCTAAGACAAAATTAAGTCCTAAGCATACCCAATCCTGTTAGGTACCTATTGCACTCGAGCAAAGTCTTTGAGACTCAAGTCCATACCTATGCGCCAACATGGTCACATATCCAAACCCATTTCCCGCACATATGGTTCGCACCTAGCCTAAACTTTCAAACACTCTAGGATCCAAGCCCGACATGCGTATTAGGTACTAGGATCATCCAATCCCAATCCGTTGCTCCTTGGCCGACCTCAAGCCTGCTTGGTCCTAACCCATAACGCGGTTTCTCTAGGACAAAAGACTTACCCGCTTGAAAGCCTTATGTCCCAACGCTACCCTGCCTAGCCTTCGATCACCTAGATCTCACGCCTACCATTCCATTAGGCCCCGGTCTCCTTAACACATGTCTGAGTCTTACCCTAGCTAAACCCTAGCACTCTAGCCTAGGTCTAACCTATCGAGCCTATCCAGCCATGAGGTATCAAGCTCACCTGCCCCAAACCGCAACACTCTTAGACCTCAAACTTGCTCGGTCTAAACCAAGACAAACCTTCAAATGCTTTCGGTCTCTAAACCCTAGCCTCAAGCCTAGGTAGTCACCTTCTATCCGAAGCCTAGCCTTAAGCCTAGGTAGTCGCCTTCTATCCGAAGCCTAGCCTTAAGCCTAGGTAGTCACCTTCTATTCGAAGCCTAGCCTTAAACCTAGGTAATCGCATTCCCTCTAAACCCTAGCCTCAAGCCTAGGTAATCGCCTTCTCTCTAAACCCTAGCCTCAAGCCTAGGTAGTTACATTCTCTCCAAACCCTAGCCTCAAGCCTAGGTAGTCACCTTCTATTCATCACCCTAACCCCAAGCCTAGGTAATTACATCCTTCCAAACCCTAGCCTAAATCCTAGGAATTTACATCCTTCTTAAACCCTAGCCTCGATCATAGGTAGCAACATCCTCTTTAACCCTAGCCCAAGTTCTAGGGAATTTCCAAAGCCCCGCATGCAACACCATTTCCAAATTCCCGAAACCCTAGTCTCGAAACCTAGGAGATTTACAATCTCAATTCTCCGTTTTATTGAACCCTAGTCCAAAAACCTAGGATATAAGGCCCTGTCCAAAACTCAATCAACCCTGGCCTCAAGCCTAGGAAGCCGCATTCGCTCTAAACCCTAGACGCGAGCCTAGGTAGTCGCATTCGTTCCAAACCCTAGCCGCGAGCCTAGGTAGTCGCATTCGTTCCAAACCCTAGCCTCAAGCTTAGGTAGTCGCACTCTTTCTAAACCCTAGCCTCGAGCCTAGGTAGTTGCATTCGCTCTAAACCCTAGCCTCGAGCCTACGTAGTCGCATTCGCTCTAAACCCTAGCCTCGAGCCTAGGTAGTCGCACTCTTTATAAACCCTAGCCTCGAGCCTAGGTAGTCGCATTCGCTCCAAACCCTAGCCTCAAGCTTAGGTAGTCGCACTTTTTCTAAACCCTAGCCTCGAGCCTAGGTAGTCGCATTCGCTCTAAACCCTAGCCTCGAGCCTAGGTAGTCGCACTCTTTATAAAACCCTAGCCTCAAGGCTAGGTAGAAATTATCCTCTTTAAACTCTATCATCAAGCCTAGGATTCAACATTCCCTTCAAACCCCAGTTCTATACCTAGGAAACTCCTTCACCTTAGTCTCAAAACGTAGGAAGTTTACAGTCCTTAGCCTTAAAACCTAGCCTAAAGCCTAGGTTACTATGAACCTTTCCAAGCCATAGTCACCAATCCCGGAAAATGGTGAACCCTAACATCAATCTTAGTGGACCTTCCACAAAAGCAATCCCTCTTCCCAACGGTCCATGGTCTCAAGCCTAGGAAGTCACAACCCTTTCAACTCCCAGTCTTGGGTCTAAAGCCAACGCCTTTGCAACCTCTGAACCTACCACAACTCCAAGCCCTAGCCTCGAAGCCTAGGATATTTCTAAACCCTAGTCCCAAACCTAGGAGAGTCATTGTCCTTAAACACCAGTTTCCAAACCCTTGTTCGAAACCCTAACACCTAGGAAGTTCCCAAACCTCAACCTCTCCAAACCCTAATCTCGAAACCTAGGAAACTTATAATCTCAATTCCCCGCTAGTCTTATGCCTAGGATACAATAGCCTTTCCATATTCTCTCCGAACCCTAGCCTCGAGCCTAGGCAGTCGCATTCTCTCCAAACCCTAGCCCGTAAGCCTAGGTAACCCACATTATCTCCAAGACATAATCTAAAGCCCAAGAAGCCGTGACATCTTTGGCATCCCTATCTCAAGATTAGGAGATCACCATCTTCCTTATTCCCCTTCCTTAAAAAGCCTTAGGTCCTACCTCTAGGCAACCGAGAAAAATGTCCCTTACCTAACACCTTGGTCTCAATGGCTCGTAGCCTCATTCCCTCCTAAATTAGGATAAGCGGAACCCAGATCATGTTTCCCATATTAGCAACTCCCCGAGAGTCCATCTCCTTCGCGTCTCGCTAAAGGTCCTTTGCCGTTGTGACTCACCAAAGAGTCCTTTGTGACTCCCCGAGAGTCTATCACCTTTGTGACTCCCCGAGAGTCCCTCACCTTTGTGACTCCCCAAGAGTCTATCACCTTTGTGACTCCATGAGAGTTCATCCCTTTTGCAACTTCATAACAATCCGTCATCTTCGCGACTCATGATAAGTTCGCCAGCTTTATGACTCTGCAAGGGTCTATTGTCCTTTAGAACATCATTTGGTTTTAAAAAGCCTAAAAAAATCTCTAAATTATCCTTTGTTTAAAAAACTATCGTGGTGACCGGGAGTTATCCCTACTGCACGAATGTTTCATCTCTTTAAAAACTATCGTGGTGACCGGGAGTTATCCCTACTGCACGAATGTTTCATCTCTTTAAAAACTATCGTGGTGACCGGGAGTTATCCCTACTGCACGAATGTTTCATCTCTTTAAAAAACTATCGTGGTGACCGGGAGTTATCCCTACTGCACGAATGTTTCATCTCTTTAAAAACTATCGTGGTGACCGGGAATTATCCCTACTGCACGAATGTTTCATCTCTTTAAAAACTATCGTGGTGACCGGGAGTTATCCCTACTGCACGAATGTTTCATCTCTTTAAAAACTATCGTGGTGACCGGGAATTATCCTACTGCACGAATGTTTCATCTCTTTAAAAACTATCGTGGTGACCGGGAATTATCCCTACTGCACGAATGTTTCATCTCTTTAAAAACTATCGTGGTGACCGGGAATTATCCCTACTGCACGAATGTTTCATCTCTTTAAAAACTATCGTGGTGACCGGGAGTTATCCCTACTGCACGAATGTTTCATCTCTTTAAAAACTATCGTGGTGACCGGGAGTTATCCCTACTGCACGAATGTTTCATCTCTTTAAAAACTATCGTGGTGACCGGGAGTTATCCCTACTGCACGAATGTTTCATCCCTTTAAAAACTATCGTGGTGACCGGGAGTTATCCCTACTGCACGAATGTTTCATCTCTATAAAAACTATCGTGGTGACTAGGAGTTATCCCTACTGCACGTACATTTGTTATTGCTTTGTTATATTATCGCGATGACCGAGAGTTGTCTCTACTTCGCGTACGTTCTGTTGCAATTTGCAGAGGCCCGTCTACCTCTATATTGCGTAATATCCAGCACTTGTTATTTTATAAATTGCGATTGACAGAGGCCCGTCTATCTTTATATCGCATAAGCTCCGGCTATTACCATTTTACCATCTTGGGATTATTTAGACCCCGCCGTCTATATGTATCGCACCATTGTCACCCTTACCTTCTTTCCCCAATATTTGCTTAGGATTCGTATGGTTGTAGAGACTTCGGCGCCTCTATGACATACCATCCTAGATCAATCGTAATTGGCAGAAGCCTCGGCGTTTCTATTTGCGAGCGATCCAGCATTTATTATTAGGATTTGCATGATCATAGAGACTTCGGCGCCTCTATGACATACCATCCTAGATCAATCGTAATTGGCAGAAGCCTCGGCGTTTCTATTTGCGAGAGATCCAGCATTTATTAGGATTTGCATGATCGTAGAGACTTCGGTGCCTCTATGACATACGCATCCTAGATTGATCGCGGTTGGCAGAAGCCTCGGCGTTTCTGTTCGCGAGAGATCAGACATCTATTACTTTAGCGCAATCGGCAGGAACCCTGGCGATCCTGATTGCGTTTACCATTTCATCTTGGGATTATTTAGACAGCGTAGTCCAAATAACTTCATTGCTTACGAATGATTCGTTCTTCATACAGGATAGTGCCCGTAGGTTTATTATCCCTAGCAGGAGTCCGATATCTCGTTTTATCCCCAGTAGATCTCTGAACTACGACCGGCTTGATTCCTCAGAGGATACGTAGGAAACCTGAAAAGGTCCAGCCACCCGACCGACACGGTTATCTCTCATCCCCAGCAGGTGCATTTTCCCCAGTAGAAGATGTTGCTCCCCACTAGAGGACAGTTATTCCCAATTTCCCATCAGATTTGAACTACGTTTGGCTTGATTCCCCCGTGGATACGTAGGTCGCCTGTCAAGGTTCAGCCGTTCCCTTACCTTTCATCTGTTTTGAAACTCATGTTTCAGACGGATCCTTCTTTTATCGTCGACCCCACATTGCCTTGCAAGAAGCGTCGCCGAGGGGCTACTGTTAGTACCCGATCTGAAAATGAGTTTATTAGGACTTTCCCAAATATACAAGGACTTTATAGGAATTAGAAACCTTGCAAAGACTTGTCCTGGATTCCCAAAATATCTCATTTATGACAAAATCCATCAAAATAGGCAACTTAGGGTTACCATAAAGCAACAGTGAAACCCTAGCTTGAAAATCAAGTCAGCCGGCAACCTTGGCCACGCGGCCAACATTGCTCCGCGTTGATCTTGGCCACGCGGCCACTATTGTCACCGGCATCAACAATGGCCAGGCCGCCAACCTTGCGCCGGATGATCTGGACCATCAGATCCTCCCATCAGTTTACTATATAAACCACTCCAGGCTATTGGTTTAAGGATCCGAATTGGAGAGTTCTTAAACACAATTTTGCTCTCTAATTAGCATTCAAACCTCCAAGAAGATCAAGGTTTATTTCTTGCCAACATAGGTAAGTTTTCTAACTTATTTCTTCACGTTCTTGCATTATTTTTAATGTAGATCTTTTATATTCATGTTCGTACATGTTTATTCATAGTTTCTTCATATTCTTTGCATGCTCATTCATATGTTCATAATATGTTCTTCGCATGTTCTTCGTGTTCATAGATTAAAACCTTATTTATGCTATATTTAGGGTTGCGATCTTCATAATTATATGTTATTTCATAGCCGATGATGATCGAGGGTTCATCAAACCGAGGATGATCTAGGAACTACTTCTAAACCCTAATCTTTAGGTAATTCCCCCCTCATTATGCATGATCCCGATTCTTCTGCCTATTCTAATTCTCTGCGAACTACGCTGACCTGAGCTTCTCACATTGAGAGGAACGTAGGCAATCTTCGGATCCGGTCTCAATCACTAACACACTACTAACACCTTCATCATGATAGAAAGACCGATCAATTCGGGCAATAGGAGTGATAACGTCCAATATTCTTCTCTTGTTGTAATTTGACCCCCGAACCCATTAAACATGCTTTTTCTCAATGTTTTGGCTATAATTAAAACGGCGTGGCGACTCTCATAATTTTAATGTTACTATGAATATTCTCAAATTCAAACACACGTATTCACAGAGGGGTAGCTTCCTCCTACCATCAGTGCATCAAGTTCATCCACGACAATCATGTAGTGGTAGTTCATGCCCAAGATGATACGCAAGTTCATGACCTCCCGATTTTGGGAATTGAGCACAAAGATACTGGCATTTTCTTGAGTGGTTTTGAAGTGATCCCACAAGCTCGGATCCATGCTATTGAATATGTCAAGGAGACCGATCTAATTGGTAGAAAGCGGACCAGGTATGGAGACGCAATGGCCTTGAATATGGTCAAGAAGATGAAGTTCCTGCCTATGATGGGGATTGGAAAAGAGCAACAAGGGTGTATTGAACCTATCAAGGATGATGTTCCATTTTTCTTCCTTCCTTTTGGGCTTGGCTACAAACCGACTCCTGCCGAAATCGCCGAAGCTGTACGTCAGAAAAGGGAGAGACAGACTGCTATCAAAAGTGGAAGGACTTATAAGCTCCCCCCCACTCTGTCCTTATGAAAAGTCCTGGAAGGGATATTTTGTTTGCAAAGTTGAAGATGTCACGTATGTTATGCCTTTTGAGCCAGTTATTGGCATTAATGAAAAGCCTCATGCTGGATGGGAAGTATTTGAGAATATCAAGATGGTCGATGAAAACTTTGATGTGGGCAGTTCCTATAAGCAACTGGACCCGATTATTCCGTGGAATATTGATGAAGAAGATGATGTCTTCGGGTTGTTTGAAGGAATTGGTCTTGAAGACGGATATGTGGTTATGATCGAAAATGGTAATGGTGAAGCTTATGACCCGGTGAAGCACCTCAAGCCGGCAGTGGCACCACTTAATAACTGGTCCAGAACCACTGGCCCGCTCGCTACTACTGACACTCTGGTGGAGCAGTTTGGTTATGTTCACCCTGATGGCCCCGCTTTTGAACCCTTTGTGCTATCTAATGTTGTTTCCGGGACTCCCGAAGAGGACCTCACTGTCGAGGACCTCGACGCGGTCGCCGAGCTTGTACTCCCCTCTTTTGTGAATGAAGTTTCCTCTATTTCCGCTTACTCCTCGGTTGCCAATATTTTAAAAAATGATTTAACAAATGAAAATTTAACAACTAAAGTTAATCATGAATCTTTAAAAAACATAAGTCAAGATGAAAAAGACTATTTAATCGAGTTAAACAGGTTAGCAAAACAGCGTGGGGAACGAAAATTAGAAGCCTGTGGGGAAAATCTGTCTACCATCAATCTGGGGCTGAATGAAGAAGTCAAAGAAATGAAGATCGGGAGCTTCATGCAAGGGGCTGAGAGGGAACAGCTGATCAGTTTACTCAAAGAATTTGTTGATGTGTTTGCCTGGTCGTATGAAGACATGCCAGGGTTAGATCCGACGATCGTGGAACACCGAATTCCTACCTTTCCTGACGCCAAACCGGTCAAGCAGAAACTACGCAGAATCAAGCCGCAGTGGGCCCTTCAGGTTAAAGAGGAGATCGAGAGACTGCTACAAGTAGGCTTCATCCGAGTTGTGGAGTATCCCCAATGGTTGTCCAATATGGTCACAGTTGAAAAGGCGAACGGCAAAGTCCGGATATGTGTTGATTTCAGAGACCTCAACAAGGCTTGCCCGAAGGATGATTTCCCGTTACCAAATATTGACATTTTGGTGGACTCGGTTGCAATGCACAAAGTGAAGTCGTTCGTTGATGGAATGGCGGGTTATAACCAAATTAAGATGGCAGTAGAAGATCAAGAGAAAACTTCCTTCATCACCCCGTGGGGGACGTTCTGCTATACTGTGATGCCTTTCGGTCTTAAAAATGCCGGATCCACTTATCAAAGAGGTGCTACGACCCTTTTTCATGACATGATCCACAAAGAGCTTGAAATCTACGTGGATGACATGATTGTGCACTCAGTTGAAGAAGGCGCTCAGCATCTGATTGACCTCAGAAAGTTCTTCGAAAGGTTGCGGAAGTACCACATGAAATTGAATCCTGCTAAATGCACATTCGGTACTGTCCGAGGCAAAGTCTTAGGTTTCTTGGTAACTGAAAAAGGGATTGAAGTCGACCCCGACAAAATAAAGGCCATCACAGAAATGCCTCAACCTCGAACTCAAAAAGAGGTGAAAGGTTTCTTGGGAAGGATTCAATACATTAGCAGATTCATACGGCAGTTAACCATGATGTGTGAACCGCTCTTTAAGCTCCTAAAAAAGGACACCGATCGATCATGGGATGAAGAATGCCAGATTGCTTTTGAAAAGATCAAAGAATACTTGACAAGCCCACGGTCTTGGCGCCACCTCATTCGTACAAACCCTTACGACTGTACCTAACAGTTACTGATACTGCAGTAGGAGCAATGCTTGCACAAGAAAAAGAGGACTCCTGGGTGGAAAGTGCCATCTATTTTGTTAGCAGAAAGCTACAAGGGAGTGAATTGAACTACTCAGCGTTGGAAAAGGCATGTACCGGTTTGGTTTGGGTCTCGCAGCGATTAAAAATTTATCTGCAATCCTTACCTGTCCAGATTATATCCCGAATGGATCCAGTGAAGTACATCCTCGAAAGGCCAACCATGTCCAATCGAGTGGCCAAGTGGCTTTTCTCTTAAGTGAGTTTGATATGACTTACGCAACTCCTAAGTCCATTAAAGGAAGGGTGATAGCAGACTAGCTTGCAGATTTGGCTCTTGATCTTGAGCCCGGACCAGAAGCTCAGTTTCCCGATGAAGGGATCTACACTGTTGATTATTCGGAGAATAAGTGGCAACTCTTCTTTGATGGGGCTGCCAACAAGAGAGGTTTCGGAATTGGAATCTTGCTCATTGATCCAAGTGATGCGCACCCGCCCATTGCTATCCGGTTAGACTTCCATCAACAAATGACTTCACTTTGTACATTGAGACTGAGTCAACCAGAATATCAATATTTGGTAACGGGAAATCATCTTTCGGGCAAGCTTTGTTGAGGTCTCTGAAGTCAACACATATCCATACTTTGCCGTTCGCCTTCTCGACTGTGACCATGTTGGACAACCATTGGGGATATTCCACAACTCGGATGAAACCCACTTGCAGCAACCTCTCGATCTTTTCTTTAACCTGGAGGGCCTACTGCGGCTTGATTCTGCGTAGTTTCTGTTTGACCGGCTTGGCGTCGGGAAAGGTAGGAATTCGATGCTCCACAATTATCGAATCTAACCCAGGCATATCTTCATACGACCAAGCAAACACATCGACAAATTCTTTGAGTAAACTGATCAAATGTTCCCTGTCAGCCCCTTGCATGAAGCTTCCAATTTTCATTTCTTTGACTTTCCCGTTCAGCCCCAGATTGACAGTGGACAAATCTTCCCCACAGGCCTCTAACTTTCGTTCCCCACGCTGTTTTGCTAACCTACTTAGCTCTATTAAATAATCTTTTTCATCTTGGCTTATGTCTTTTAAAGATTCATGATTAACTTCATTTGTTATTAAATTTTCATTTGTTAAATCATTATTTAAAATATTGGCAACCAAGGAGTAAACGGAAATAGAGGAAATTTCATTCACGACAGACGGGAGTACAAGCTCAGCGACAGCGTCGAGGTCCTCGACAGTGAAGCCCTCTTCGGGAGTCCCGGAAACAACATCAGAGAGTACAAAGGGTTAAAAAGCTGGTCCATCGGGGCGAACATATCCAAACTGCTTCACGAGCATGTCAACAGTGGCGAGCGGGCCAGTGGTTTTGGAGCAGTTATTAAGTGGTGCCACTGCCGGCTTGAGGTGTTTCACCGGGTCATAAGCTTCTGTGGTGCCACCTTCGATCATAACCACATATATGTTTTCAAAGCCAAATCCTTCAAACAATGCGAAGACATCATCCTCCTCATCGATATTCCACGGGGTAACCGGGCCCGGTTGCTTATAGGAACCGCCTAAATCAAGGCTTTCATCGAACAACTTCACATCATCAAATACTTCCCATCCCGCGTGAGGCTTTTTGTCCATGCCATTAGACGGCTCAAAAGGCATAACATTGGCCACATTTTTGCTCTTGCGAATAAAGTATCCCTTCCAAGTTTTTTCGTAGGACGGAGTGGTGGGAGCTCATAGGCCCTTCCCTTCTTGATGGCATTCTGCCTCTCCCTTTTATCACGAATAGCTTTGGCAATTTCAGCGGGAGTGGGCTTGTAGCCGAGTCCAAACGGAGGAATAAAAACAGGCACATCATTTTTGATAGCTTCAACACACCCTTGTTGCTCTTTCCCGAGTCCCAACATAGGTAAGAAATTCATCTTCTTGACCATATTCAAGGCCATCGCGTCACCATACTTGGTCCTCTTTCCCCCAGTCGGATCGGTTTCTTTGACATATTCAATAGCATGGATCCGAGCTTGTGTGAACACTTCAAAACCGCTTAAGAAAATACCGGTATCTTTGTGTTCAATTCCTAAGATCGGGAGGTCATTGACTTGCGTGTCATCCTGGGCGTGAACTACCACAACATGATTGTCGTCAATGAACTTGATGCATTGATGGTAAGAAGAAGCTACCCCTTTCACTCCATGGATCCAAGGACGTCCCAAGAGTAGACTGAATGAGAACTTGATGTCGATCACTTGAAATTCAATTGGCATAACCAGAGGGCCAATGGTGAGAGTGAGGGAGATAAAACCCAAGACACAACGACTGGTGCTATCGTAGGCACGGACACTTGAGAAGACGGGGCCAAATCAGTTATCTTAATTCCCAAATCTGCGAGGACATGCACGGGACAAACATTGACTGAAGAGCCATTATCGACCAACACACGAGCTAAGTGCTCACCTCCAACCCCGACTGTGATGTGCAGAGCCTCGATATGATTAAGGTCAATTTTTGGTGCATCGAGATCAGTAAAAGTGATAATATTCCCAAAATAAATGTTACTGACCATGTGGACAAGGTCATTAGGAGAGGTCTCGATCGGGATGACAGGTTGAGTGAGAGCTTTAACCAGAGTGTCTCGGTGATCTTGAGAAGATGAAAGCAAACCCCAAATGGATATGTTAGCCTGGGTTTTCTTTAACTGCGTTAAGACCGGGTTCTCGGTGACCTTTTCTTTTTGAGCGGGAGCTCCTTCTTTGTCCTTTCCAGATTCGCTCGCCTCAGGGTACGGAGACTGATAGGCTCTCCCTGAGCGAGTGAGATGATTCACGTTTCCACCAATCCAAGTGGCCTTTTCAAGAGGGGCCTTTCGTTCCTCGACGGCTTTGGCACTAGGCAAGATCGAATCCCAGGAGATCATGTAGCACTCAAAGTCTTTGGAAATAACAGGAGTCACGCTGTAATTCAAAGCTTTCTTTGGGACTATGAAACTAGTCATTGAGTAGTCTTCTTCAGATTCGATCATATGGATTCCCGGTAAGGGATTAGTCACCACATTCGGTTGGGCTGGTTTCTGAATGAGCACATCGTCAATCATGTCTTGCAAAGTGTGCCTCAAATTCCAACAATCGTCCGTCGCATGACCAGGTGATATGTGGTATGCACAATACTTGTTCGCGTCCCAATTCTTAGGAGGTGGATTAGGTGGGCGGTATCCTTCTATCGGTTTAATACCCCTTGGGTGACCAATCCTTGGAAAATAGTGGACAACGGAGCGTTGAACTTATCAAACTGCCTCTCTCTCTGATTTCTACCATTCCTTTGCTGATTGTTGATGGAATTCACAGACCCGTCTTGATTATAGCACGAGGGTGCCCTATTGTAGCTGTTCCGGCTAGGTCCCACATTGTTGTTCCAAAAGGGAGCGGGAGTCGTGGCAACATTGTTCACAACTGGCGCCGGGGCTTTAGCAGTAGGTCGGAACCTGTAGGAGCTAGGAGAAGGGTCTATCTTGATCACTCCGGTTTGGACATCTTCGTCAATACAGGAACCCACATCTAGAATAGAGGCGAAATCTGTAAATAGGAGATATTTCATCTTATCCGCATACACTGGCTGAAGATTCTTAAGGAAAATGCGGGTTTGCTCTGCACCGTCGGGCCTTTCCAAAGTCTGAGCGACTTTCTTCCTCTACCTACTTGCAAATTCAGAGAACGATTCCTTCTCATGCTGAGCACACGAATCAAGATCACGGCGGCTCTTCTCCCAGTTGGAGTTATCTTTGTATCGCTTTTGGAATTCATCCACAAGTTTTCCCCAATTATCAACCAAGTTGGCATCCACAGTCATGAACCATTGCTTAGCGGCTCCTACCAAAGTCAAATGGAAGTTGGAGGCCATAGCACCGACATTAGCCCCACGAGACTGCATTGCATGAGCATAAGATTTCAAGTGGGCCATTGGGCACCCCGTACCGTCGAATTTTTTCCACATCGGGCATTTTGAATTTAGGGGGCAGAACAGCAAACGGAGATAATTTCAAAGAGTCTGCAGAGAATTCCCCTATATTCATGACCTTTCTCAACATTTCTTTCATTTCATTCATTTCAATCTCAGCTCTAGTAACAGGTACATAAAGGACCCCTTTGTAGTATGTTTCCATTTGGCGGACCAAATTAGGATCTTGCCCATGGGAAGTTCCTTGATTGTACGGAGAGACACCACTAGAAAACGCACCATAGGCGTTGGGTTGCTGATTCGGATACAGAGTTTGCATATACTGAGCAAAGGCATTATGATCGGGCGGATACTGAGACGGGTTCACCGCGAAGTTGGCTTGATTCGGGATAAAGTTTTGATTGAGGCCACTGAAGTCTGGATGAGCCACATGACTATGAGGATGGAAACCTTGGTGATGATTATGACCGTTGGTGTTACTACCATTGGGATTCAAGTTCACGGTGGGGATCCCGTTGCCATTTCCATTCACATTAGGATTGCCATTTCCATTGGGATAGACATTAGGAGCCCCATTACCATTCTGATTTTCATTCGGATTGCCGTTGGGATTTCCGTTGGGGTTGCCATTGGGAGCCCCATTACCATTGTCATTTCCATTCGGATTGCCATTGGGATTTCCGTTGGGGTTGCCATTAGGAGCCCCATTACCATTCTGATTCTGCATCTGAACAAGCGTAGCAAGTAACTCGTCTTGCTGAGTTCTCATCTGACCCAACACATTCTGTTCTAACCATGCTTGAAGACCCGGTGGCGGCACATAGGCTTGATCATTCCCTTCTTCGGCCATTACAGTATCTTCTTCGACAACGGGCACTGCCTCGGTAACTCGGATCAACCTCCCCTTGCGGTTCTAACTCCCCCACTACAAGTAGATGCCAGGCTTAGAGTATCTGAAAGGGATGGTGTATAGGGATGATTAGAGAGTGGAAAGGATCGAGATTTTCTGAGCTTGATTCAAAAGAAGTTCAAAAATCACAAAATCAAACCTAGAATGCCGGATAAGCACTTGCTTTATTTTGACACATTTTCGCATGAAATCTTGGAATAGTGGATACCGTCTCTAAAGTATAGGACCAACGTTTTGCACCTGTACTATTTTCCGTCCAAGCCCCTAGCGAAGGGCCTATACTCTTTCGGGGATCCACCATTCGGTTACGGTCTAAGGGAGGGTCTTGACAATTTAAAGTCAATCCGAGCATTTCAATGAATTTCCACAATGTAGGTTGTTTATGACCCTTTGGGAAATGCATAGGATTGAGGTGAAATTGCTAGACAAAAACCGGCATGAAGTCTGGGACGTGTCATTTTTTGAAAACATGGACATCGTGGCTTGGTAACGGGGAAGATTGGCTTACACCCATCGCAATGACTAATAGGCGCGCTTTGGGGTGAGAATGTACACCGCGGGCCCTTTAGGGAAGTCCAATGAGCTCCCTTATACTCTCGGGTTACCTTCTCGGGTTTGTACAGTTCTACGAGACGTTATTTTCAAAAACGTGCATGTGCGTGAGGTATCTATGAGTTCGAAAATGATTTTGAAAGCAAGTAAAGAAAACAAGAAAATCCTTTTCTTTTCCTTTTTTATTTTATCCATTTTCTTTTTCTTTTTTGAGGGAACCACCCACCACGCATGCATATATATACAAATAAGAGGGTGAAGGAAAAAGAATGTCCCTACAAAACAAAGGTTAAGGCATAAATATATACACAACCCAAGCAAGGCAAGTAAAGCATGGCACACACAAAGATTAGAGTCTATCCCACTTAAGATAATCCGCAGCAGAGTCGCCACTGTGAGAGCCCGCGCTCGAAAGCCAAACCGCGAAATGATCGCTCGTGAAAGCGATTCGGGTCCATTTCGTGCTAATACGCTTTTGGAAATGCGCTCGGTTCTCACACAATGGTTTCCTCTCGATGGAATCAAAACAGTCAAGAGTCGCCACCTCATTTTATTTTAGGAAAAACGAAGATAAAACCTTTTTTAGAGAAAGTGGGTTCGGGGGCTAAGTTACGAGAAGAGAAGGGGTTAGGCACTCTCCTCGCCCGTGATGGTCTCTAGTATGCATGCCACTTAGATTCATTTTATGCCTTTTATGCCTTGCTTTTACGCCCTAACAAAAATGGTGATTTAATATAAGAGGAAGTCTTCCTATTCTAGGAATGTTTGCTTTAATTCACAAATGAGAGTCGGTTTGGGTGGACTCGCACTTGGTTTTGAAAATGGTTTAGCATTCATATCCAGTAAGGGAAGCACATAAAGGGGTGGGGGATTAATATTTATAATGGTGAACAAAAAAGGGAAACTAATCCCATATAAAAGAATGTCCAAACTCCGTCCCCAAGCATTTTAAGGACTGCTGTCCCTTCCTTCTTTTTGTACCTACTCTTATGCTTGCACAATCTGGAAAGTGAATGTTAAGAAAAGTCCGTAACACATCAAGTATCAACCATGAATTTTCCTCTGATTTTAGGAGCATGTTAAGGTGTCCAAACAAGGCATGCAAGATGGAACTTTCAACAGCCAGATCTGACAGACATTCATACATCCATAAAAGACTCACCTTTTGCATCATGAAAACGGGGGAATCATGGGAAATACCAAACATGAAAGTTATTCCTAACATATCAAAGTTTATATCTGAAAATTTTAAAGGACATTGAGAGAGTTTAAGTCACACAAAACACCTCTGACATTTTGGTGTCAGATCAGGAAGTATGCTAATCTGAGAATAGAGTTGAAACTAAAAATGGAAAGAACCTCTTCCACTCAGGGTAAAAATATTATATTTACATTTTCATCTTACTTTGTTTGTCTATAACAAAATACCTTTTGTGGTATAAGACCAAAAACCATATTTGCTATGCATAAATAAAGCAACAAGACAGAAAGATGCAGATGGACAGTCTGCTGAACATTTACAAAAGGGGTGAAAACACCCATGAAAACTCACTCAAATGAGATACTATGAACATGAAACTTTGGACATACATATATATACATATTAACAACACAAAACAACAACCATCTGAGTATTTAGTCATGGTATATCATCATTTAGAAAGGAAAACAACAAGAATGCCAACATTTGTATCTTGGAACATCAAATGGGGGTCTTAGCCTAACAAAGTGGCTAGACCCCAAAATAAACTACATAATCATCTACATTTTACATTGAAAGAGATTACAAGAGGAAGAGATTACCTATGTGGTGCTTCCTTTGCTTCCAAGGGAAGACTTTTTTGGTTTTTTCTAAAGGTGTTTGCCTTTGATTGAATGGGTGTTTTGAGTGTTTGATTTGTGTTGTATCTAGTGATTGCTTTGTGGTGGTGCTATGGTGGTGTATGGGTGGTTTAGTGGCTGAGATTTGAGGGGTTGTCAAGGCTTGAGAGGGAGCAAAAGGGCTGAATATGAGTGAAGTGAGTTGGAGAGTTGTGTATGAAGTGTGTGTGTTCTCTAATGAAAAGGGGATTCGACGATCCAATATAGACAACCGATCTCGTCTAGGGTTTAGAATTTGGCCCCCAAAGTAGGGCTTCCTACGTATCCCTTACGGGAATCAAGCCTCTGTAGTTCTACTCAAGCAAGCAAACAAACACAATCATATGGTCGAACTCGGAAACCCGAGATTCCTACGTATCTCTTGCGAGAATCAGACCAGTCGTAGTTCGGCCGAAAATGCTGGGGGGGGGGGTGCATCGAGAATTTGTATTCTCTTTGCTGGGGATTGGAAACACGATTTGATTGGAACGGGCGACTGAGCTCTTGCATTTGAGCTGCCTACGTATCCCCTTAAGGGAATCAAGTCGGGGCGTAGTTCTGAGGGAGATCCGTACCGGCGTCAGTACGGACCAAGAGAGTAACAAAATACTTGAGGGGGTCGAATTCAGGGCAACCGAACGGACCAAAGTAGACTAACATCGAAATGAGGGTGGTGACCTCTAGGGGTTTCGATGGCCTATCAGTCAAAGAGAATGAAGGACCTCTAGGGGGTTCGTCGGCCTATCAGTCAAAGAGATTGAAGGAGCTCTAGGGGGTTTGTCGGCCTATTGGTCAAAGATATTGAAGAGACTTCTAGGGGGTTCGTCAGCCTAAAAGTCAAAGAGATTGAAGGACCTCTAGGGGGTTCGTCGGCCTATTGGTCAAAGGTATTGAAGAGACTTCTAGGGGGTTTGTCGACCTATAAGCCAAATAGATTGAAGGACCTCTAGAGGGTTCGTCGGCCTATTGGTCAAAGGCATTGAAAAGACTTCTAGGGGTTCATCGACCTATAAGTCAAATAGATTGAAGGAGTTATTAGGGAGGCGTTCTGAGCCTAAAATGACTTTGGAAAACGAGGCAATGTTCTTGCCATCAAGTTTCTTTGTGATTTTTTTTTTGAAAACGAGGCGATTTTCTTGCCATCGAGGTTCTTTTGGAAAACGATTTTAGAAATGAGGCAATGTTCTTGCCATTGAAAAACCGAGTCTCCCTAAGTTTGTTGACCCAAAAAGTGTGCAAGTGTGTGTGTGTGTATGTGTGTTTTCAAAAAAAAGGAGGGAGAAACTGACCTTTTGACAAAATCAGTTAAAAACTTAACAAAAAGGGTTTATTTCGCAAACAATTTTACAAAAAAAGGGGTAAAACTGGAAAATCCATTCCCTGGACAAACCAGCCGTACGGCTAGGTGAGGTTGTTCTGGGAATTTTGACAGTTTATCAGGAATCAGTCCAGTTTCAGGCAGAAACAAAGCATTCTGCTGAAACTGGACAATTTTGAATCTTTTCAGTTTATTTCTTTCTACAAAAACATGGATTAAATCATCCCTATGTCATTGATCACTAATTAAACACCAAAAAAAAAAATTGGTTTTGGGTGTGATCAAGACAATAATTGGGGAAAAATGAAGAAAGTTGATGAACATGGCCATTTGAGCCAAAATCATCATTTGGGTGGTTAAAGATAACAATTTTAACATCCAAAAATATGATTTATCCAAGGAAAAGCATTGGGATATCAAAAATCAACCTTTGGATGGATAAAGATTGAATCTTTACCATCCAAAGGGACATTATTGTGGTTGGATTAAAGTTTGAATGATAAAGATTGGAACTTTATCACCCAAATTTGATCATTTCAACATAGAATCAACATAAATGTAAAGACATGAAAGTAAATTGCATAAATGTAAAGACTTGGAAGTAAATTGCATAAATGTAAATACATAATATAAATTGCATTAATGTAAAGACTTGAAAGTAAATTGCTTTAATATAAAGGCTTGAAAGTAAATGGACATTAAATGATAACAAGCCTTGATCATCCTTGGTTTGAACCCTTGCTCATGCATAAAACATGAGGGTACCATGATTCATATCAAGGCTTGGTTCCAATTCATATTATTTGCAAGAAATATAAAGACATTTAAGTTAATGAAACAAAGTAAAATAGAATAGGAGATGAAGAGAAGATGGAGAGAAGGAGGCCTCACCAATATTTGGTTCTAAGCCTATCTTCTTTCTCTCTTTTCACTCAAATATGTGTTTGTGACTCTAATCTGCTCTCAACTCGGCAGAGTTTCTACTCACAAGTTATTTTCTCCCCCCTGAAATGATCAGCAAGGGATCAATTTATAGGGATTGAGGGTGCCCAAACTAGCCGTACGGCTAGGCCCCTCTCATGTCCAAACTATCCGTACGGCTCAGCCTGGCGAGCTTCTGGATTTTTCTAAGTTTAATTACAGAACAGTCCTGGAGTTTCAATTTTATCTTAGTGAGGTCATAGCCTATCAGTTTTATCCCTGAATGGTGCTAAGAGTTCCTCTAAAGTTAGTTAATTTCAGATTGGGATACTTACAGAGCCCCTCGGCAACGTCACTTTGGAAAAGCGGGGTTGTCGATAAAAAAAAAAAGCATCCCAATCTGCCTTTGATACGAGGACGGCTTGGCCGATTTGGTTGCATGGCTGGACCTAGAGGTATAGGATTCCTATGTATCCCGTTTGTGGGGAATCAAGCCTAACGTAGTTCGGGGGTGAGAAAATTTTGAGGCTACTCAAACCTATAGGGTGACTGTTGAGGTCGGGTAAGGAACTTGGCGTCTCAAACCTAAGGGTGACCATCGAGGTCGGGTGAAGAACTTGGCGTCTCAAACCTAAGGGTGACCGTTCAAGGTCGGGTGAGGAACTTGGCATCTCAAACCTAAGAGTGACCGTTCAAGGTCGGGTGAGTAACTTGGCGTCTCAAACCTAAGACCTAGGTGGATATCTGTCATCCTCTCCTAAGGTATAGGGGAATATCTGTCATTCTCTCCTAAGGTGTATGGGAATATCTGTCATTCTATCCTAGAAATGGTTCGAACTTGGCTCTCTTTGGTCAAAGTCAGGACTTGGTCAACTTGGCTCTACCGAAATTCAGCATTGTTGATCATTCCATTAAGCTGACCTATTAGTTTTTTGAAATCCTTTTTGATATGATTGTTTGGTCTTATAATCTTTCATGTTGACTTGAAAATGGATTTTGAAAAAGTATTGTCTGAAGGTTGATGCACATTTATAGGAGATTTTTTTTTCATTTCTCTGATTTTGTGTTATTTAGAAGCTATTTTATATCCTTCACCAAAAAATCAATCATAAAATGTGAATGAGAACAGACTGTAAATAACTGCAAATATCTACTTTTGGTATATGCAAGTGATGTCGAGGGATGTATAATTGCCAGAGGGTTGTCAGGCGCGGCTCACCCGGTGAAGGAGGGGGGGTAGATAGGGCGTCGATAGTGAGAACATGGACCCCAACAACTAGTAAATACTGACTGTTTTTTCCAGAGTCTCCCAATAATTATTTTTCTCAAGATTGAGTTTCGGACGGCTCTAAAGGACAAGAGAATTTCACACAAGGTGAAAGAAGATGACGAAGAGCAATAATGATATTTGGAGAAGAAGAACTCATCATATGAGAGAAGAAGACTCAACGTGAGTCCTTTGTATTGACTGATTCACTATATATACCATTACATAAGTGACCTACTAGGTATACAACCTTGGGCAGTAAGATACCTATAACTAAGGAAAAGATAGAGCTAAAACAATAGAAAAATTATCTTTCCTAAACCTACTAATTTTTTATACAAACAAGATATGAACCGATATGTACAGAAATATTCGGTTATACACATGATACGCTAGCATCTTTGGTACTGGAGCTCGTAGGTCCAGAAATTCTGTCTGGGGATTACTATTCCCAGATAACAGGGCCGACAGTTTTCCAGAATCAGATTGGCGGGAGTCAACCACGCAGCGGTAATCGATCCGGACGCCGCAGAAATGATCGGGGCTCAACTTCAAGGAACACCCAGCCTGATGCAACGAACTCTGAGAATCAAAGGGGAGAAAGCTCGACGGGTCCTTATCCGAACGTGTTCGATCGTCTCAGTCCCTGAATAAAGTTTCAGTTATTTCGCTTTAATCCTTGGTTGCCACGCCAAGATGATGTGTTTTTATTTCAAAGTTTGTTGTGTTTGTTTTTCCTTTTGAATGTAATGTTTGCAAGTTCAACGTGGGGAATAAAAAGCTTTCTTTACTTTTAATGACCGGACCCGAAGGTTGCCTACGTTCCTCTTTAGAGGCTCAGGTCAACGTAGTTCGACACAGTTACATGAAATTTTGCGCGCCTCCTGTTTTTTACCTAGAACTGCCCTTTCGGGTTTTCACCTCTAGTGGGGCTTTTTTTTTTTTTTTTTACAGACTCGATAGGAAACACAAATCTCTGCGTCTTCTACGCATAATACTTCTTCAATTTGCTGAGGTTGCAGGGCTGAACAAGGTCTTCTCCAAATTCAGTTTGCAGGAACACGGCTCCACCAGACTGTATCTTCTTGACAATGTAGGGGCCCAACCACGGAGACTTCCATTTCCCTCGGGGGTCGACATAACTTGGTGGCTTTTCTCGCAGCACAAGATCTCCCATTTTGATATTGCGGTCTTTCACTTTCTTGTTAAATGCTCTGGCAATTCTGCGCTGGTACGCACGATTGTGCTCTAG
This sequence comes from Campanula takesimana, assembly GCA_026119855.1. Taxonomy (NCBI): domain Eukaryota; kingdom Viridiplantae; phylum Streptophyta; class Magnoliopsida; order Asterales; family Campanulaceae; genus Campanula; species Campanula takesimana. The sequence goes on along the minus strand of JAOWBW010000250.1, from coordinate 1,389,069 downwards.
GGCCAACAACCGCTTTTCATCGAGCAATGCTAACTCTTCATGGCGACTTTGTAACCAATCAACTTCAGACACTTGATTCTCAAGTAGCACTCTCATAGAGGGGATTTCAAGCTCAATCGGGAGAACTGCTTCCATGCCATATGCAAGTGAATAAGGAGTAGCCCAGTCGGTGTCCGAACAGATGTGCGGTATCCCCACAAGGCTAAAGGCAGCTTCTCAGACCAATCTTTTCCAGTGATAGCCATCTTTCTAATGATGTTCTCCAGGGTTTTGTTCGCCACTTCTACCGCTCCATTGGCTTGGGGTCGATAGAGGGATGACTTGTGTCTGACCACCCGGAATTCGTCAAGCAATCGGTTGACTTCCCCTTCAAAGTGAGTTCCATTATCTGAGATCATCTCATAAGGGACCCCATATTTGTAGAAAATGTTGGTACGAATGAACTCGGCTACCTTCGTGGCATTCAAAACTTTGTAAGCAGCGGCCTCAACCCACTTGGTGAAGTAATCGATAGCTACGAGCATGTATTCTTGCCCACCCGAACCTTTCAGTTTGACCTGACCAATAACATCTATCCCCCATTTGGAGAAAGGCCAAGGAGCAGTTGATTGATAAAGAACGTGTGGCGGCAGATGTTGTAGACTAGCGTACCGCTGACACTGATCACAGGTTCGCACTTTCATCATACAATCCTTTTCCATCGTGGTCCAGTAGTACCCTTGCCTCACTATCTTCTTAGCGAGCATGTGCCCATTCATGTGGGGTCCACACAGTCCCCCATGGATTTCATCCATGATCCTATTCGCCTCAGTCTTATCTACACAGAGCAAATTTGGTCCGTGATGATACCTTTTGTACAACTGATCTCCGGAAATCACAAATTGGGAGGCCCATCTGCGCATTGCAATCCTTGCCCTTTTGTCCCTTTCTGGAGGTATGTCCCATTCCTGAGCACATTCCATACGTCTGTATACCACGTCTCTTCATTCTCTTCGCTTTCTATCTCAATATCCAGGCAGTAGGCTGGGATTGATCTCTTACTAACCACAAACGGCTTTACCATAACATCTGCAGGGAATTCCATGATGGAGGCTAGGGTAGCCAATGCATCTGCGAATCTGTTTCGGTCCCTTGGGAGATAATGGAATGAGATATCTGAGAAGCGTTCTGTGAGCGCTACCAGTCGAATATGATACTACTGTAGTCTTGGATCCAGGATTTTCCATTTTCCCTCGACCTGATTGATGATCAAGGCGGAGTCCCGAACACTTCAATTTCTTTGACCCCTCGATTTAATGCTTCTCCCAGGCCGGCGATGCAAGCCTCATACTCTGCTGTGTTATTCGAACAGTCGAAGTCTAACCGGATAGCAATGGGCGTGTGCGCATCACTTGGATCAATGACCAAGATTCCAATTCCGAAACCTCTCTTGTTGGCAGCCCCATCAAAGAAGAGTTGCCACTTATTCTCCGAACAATCAACAGTGTAGATCCCTTCATCGGGAAACTGAGCTTCTGGTCCGGGCTCAAGATTAAGAGCCAAATCTGCAAGCTGGTCTGCTATCACCCTTCCTTTAATGGACTTAGGCGTTACGTAAGTCATATCAAACTCGCTTAAGAGAAAAGCCCACTTGGCCACTCGATTGGACATGGTTGGCCTTTCGAGGATGTACTTCACTGGATCCATTCGGGATATAATCTGGACAGGTAAGGATTGCAGATAAATTTTTAATCGCTGCGAGACCTAAACCAAACCGGTACATGCCTTTTCCAACGCTGAGTAGTTCAATTCACTCCCTTGTAGCTTTCTGCTAACAAAATAGATGGCACTTTCCACCCAGGAGTCCTCTTTTTCTTGTGCAAGCATTGCTCCTACTGCAGTATCAGTAACTGTTAGGTACAATCGTAAGGGTTTGTACGAATGAGGTGGCGCCAAGACCGGTGGTCTTGTCAAGTATTCTTTGACCTTTTCAAAAGCAATCTGGCATTCTTCATCCCATGATCGATCGGTGTCGTTTTTAGGAGCTTAAAGAGCGGTTCACACATCATGGTTAACTGCCGTATGAATCTGCTAATGTATTGAATCCTTCCCAAGAAACCTTTCACCTCTTTTTGAGTTCTAGGTTGAGGCATTTCTGTGATGGCCTTTATTTTGTCGGGGTCGACTTCAATCCCTTTTTCAGTTACCAAGAAACCTAAGACTTTGCCTCGGACAGTACCGAATGTGCATTTAGCAGGATTCAATTTCATGTGGTACTTCCGCAACCTTTCGAAGAACTTTCTGAGGTCAATCAGATGCTAAGCGCCTTCTTTAACTGAGTGCACAATCATGTCATCCACGTAGATTTCAAGCTCTTTGTGGATCATGTCATGAAAAAGGGTCGTAGCACCTCTTTGATAAGTGGTTCCGGCATTTTTAAGACCGAAAGGCATCACAGTATAGCAGAACGTCCCCCACGGGGTGATGAAGGAAGTTTTCTCTTGATCTTCTACTGCCATCTTAATTTGGTTATAACCCGCCATTCCATCAACGAACGACTTCACTTTGTGCATTGCAACCGAGTCCACCAAAATGTCAATATTTGGTAACGGGAAATCATCCTTCGGGCAAGCCTTGTTGAGGTCTCTGAAATCAACACATATCCGGACTTTGCCGTTCGCCTTTTCAACTGTGACCATATTGGACAACCATTGGGGATACTCCACAACTCGGATGAAGCCTACTTGTAGCAGCCTCTTGATCTCCTCTTTAACCTGAAGGGCCCACTGCGGCTTGATTCTGCGTAGTTTCTGCTTGACCGGTTTGGCGTCAGGAAAGGTAGGAATTCGGTGTTCCACGATCGTCGGATCTAACCCTGGCATGTCTTCATACGACCAGGCAAACACATCAACAAATTTTTGAGTAAACTGATCACTGTTCCCTCTCAGCCCCTTGCATGAAGCTCCCGATCTTCATTTCTTTGACTTCTTCATTCAGCCCCAGATTGATGGTAGACAGATTTTCCCCACAGGCTTCTAATTTTCGTTCCCCACACTGTTTTGCTAACCTGTTTAACTCGATTAAATAGTCTTTTTCATCTTGACTTATGTTTTTTAAAGATTCATGATTAACTTTAGTTGTTGTTAAATTTTCATTTGTTAAATCATTTTTTAAAATATTGGCAGCCGAGGAGTAAGCGGAAATAGAGGAAACTTCATTCACAAAAGAGGGGAGTACAAGCTCGGCGACCGCGTCGAGGTCCTCGACAGTGAGGTCCTCTTCGGGAGTCCCGGAAACAACATTAGATAGCACAAAGGGTTCAAAAGCGGGGCCATCAGGGCGAACATAACCAAACTGCTCCACCAGAGTGTCAGTAGTAGCGAGCGGGCCAGTGGTTCTGGACCAGTTATTAAGTGGTGCCACTGCCGGCTTGAGGTGCTTCACCGGGTCATAAGCTTCACTATTACCATTTTCGATCATAACCACATATCCGTCTTCAAGACCAATTCCTTCAAACAACCCGAAGACATCATCTTCTTCATCAATATTCCACGGAATAATCGGGTCCAGTTGCTTATAGGAACTGCCCACATAAAAGTTTTCATCGACCATCTTGATATTCTCAAATACTTCCCATTCAACATGAGGCTTTTCATTAATGCCAATAACTGGCTCAAAAGGCATAACATACGCGACATCTTCAACTTTGCAAAAAAAATATCCCTTCCAGGACTTTTCATAAGGACGGAGTGGGGGGAGCTTATAGGTCCTTCCACTTTTGATAGCAGTCTGTCTCTCCCTTTTCTGACGTACAGCTTCGGCGATTTCGGCAGGAGTCGGTTTGTAGCCAAGCTCAAAAGGAAGGAAGAAAAATGGAACATCATCCTTGATAGGTTCAATACACCCTTGTTGCTCTTTTCCAAGCCCCATCATAGGCAGGAACTTCATCTTCTTGACCATATTCAAGGCCATTGCGTCTCCATACCTGGTCCGCTTTCTACCAATTAGATCGGTCTCCTTGACATATTCAATAGCATGGATCCGAGCTTGTGGGATCACTTCAAAACCACTCAAGAAGATGCAAGTATCTTTGTGCTCAATTCCCAAAATCGGGAGGTCATGAACTTGCGTATCATATTGGGCATGAACTACCACTACATGATTGTCGTGGATAAACTTGATGCACTGATGGTAGGAGGAAGCTACCCCTCTTACTCCATGGATCCAAGGGCGTCCCAAGAGTAGACTGAATGAGGACTTGATATCAATCACTTGAAATTCAATCGGCATGACAAGAGGGCCAATGGTGAGAGTAAGAAGGACAACACCCAGAACACAGCGACTGGTGCTATCGTAAGCACGAACCACTTGAGAAGATGGGGCCAAATCAGTTATCTTGATTCTCAAATCTGCGAGAACATGCACGGGGCATACATTTACTGAGGAGCCATTATCGATTAAAACACGAGCTAAGTACTCACCTCCGACCCCAACTGTGATGTGCAGAGCCTCGACATGATTAAGACCAATTTTTGGTGCATCGAGATCGGTAAAAGTGATGATATTCCCAAAATGAATGTTGCCGATCATGTGGACAAGGTCATTGGGAGAAGTCTCGATCGGGATGACAGCTTGAGCAAGAGCTTTAACCAACACGTCTCGGTGCTCCTGTGAAGACGAGAGCAAACCCCAAATGGATATATTAGCCTGGGTTTTCTTTAACTGGGTCAAGATCGGGTTCTCGGCGACCTTCTCTTTCTGAGCGGGGACTTCTTCTTTATCCTTTCCCAATTCACTTGCCTCAGGATTTGGAGGCTGATAGGCTCTTCCCGAGCGAGTGAGGTGATTCACATTTCCGCCAACCCAAGTGGCCTTTTCAACAGGGGCCTTTTTCTCCTTAACAGCTTTAGCACTAGACAAAATCGAATCCCAAGAGATCATATGGCATTCAAAATCTTTGGAGATAACAGGAGTTACAGTGTAATTCAAAGCTTTCTTCGGAACGATGAAACTAGTCCTTGAGTAGTTTCCTTCAAACTCGATCACATGGATCCCTGGCAAGGGATTAGTCACCACATTTGGTTGGGGCGGCTTCTGAATGAGTCCATCGTCTATCATGTCTTGCAGAGTGTGTCTCAAACTCCAACATTCATTTGTCGCATGACCAGGTGATACGTGGTATGCACAATATTTACTTGCATCCTAATTCTTAGGAGGCGGATTAGGCGGGCGGTATCCTTCTATCGACTTTAGTACTCCTTGGGCGACCAATCCTTGAAAGATAGTAGACAATGGAGCGCTGAATTTATCAAAATGGCAATCTCTCCGATTTCCACCATTCCTTCGCTGATCGGTGACAGAGTTCACAGACCCGTCTTGATTATAACACGGAGGTGCCCTATTGTAGCTGCTCCGTCTTGGTCCCACATTGCTGTTCCAAAAAGGAGCAGGGGTCATGGCAACATTGTTCACAACTGGTGCCGGGGCTTTAGCAGCGGATTGGAATCTGTAGGAGCTAGGAGAAGAATCTAGCTTGATCACCCCAGTTCGGACATCTTCGTCAATACGAGAACCCACATCAAGAATAGAAGCAAAATCTGGAAACGGGAGATATTTCATCTTATCTGCATACACTGGCTGAAGATTCTTAAGGAAAATACGAGTTTGCTCGGCACTGTCAGGCCTCTCCAGAGTTTGAGCAACTTTCTTCCTCCACCTACTTGCAAATTCAGAAAAGGATTCCTTCTCACGCTGAGCACACGAATCGAGGTCACGATGGCTCTTCTCCCAGTTGGAGTTATCTTTGTATCGCTTCTGGAATTCATCCACGAGCTTCCCCCAATTATCAACCAGATTGGCATCCACAGTCATAAACCACTGCTTAGCGGCTCCTACCAAAGTCAGATGGAAGTTGGAGGCCATCGCACCAACATTAGCCCCACGAGACTGCATTGCATGAGCGTAAGATTTCAGGTGGGCCATTGGGCAACCTATACCGTCAAATTTCTCCACATCGGGCATTTTGAATTTAGGAGGCAGAACAGCAAATTGAGATAATTTCAAGGAATCTACAGAAAACTCCCCTTTATTCATGACCTTTCTCAACATTTCTTTCATTTCGCTCATTTCAATCTCAGCTTTAGTAAGGGGTACATATGGGACACCCTTGTAGAACGCTTCCATTTGGCGGACTAGGTTAGGATCTTGCCCCTGGGAAGTTCCTTGATTAATCTGAGAGGCACCGCTAGCAAACGCACCATAAGCGTTGGGCTGCTGATTCGGATACAGAGTCTGCATATACTGAGCAAAGGCATTATGATCAGGCGGATACTGAGACGGATGCACAGCAAAATTTGCTGGATTCGGGATGAAGGGCTGGTGAGTGCCACTGAAGTCTGGATGAGCCACATTACCCTGAGGAAGGATATTCTGGTGATGACTCTGGCCGATGGTGTTGCTACCAATAGGATTCAAGCTGATGGTAGGGATGCCACTTCCATTGGGACCAGTATTGCTATTGGGATTAGGATTGGGAACCCCATTTCCGGTCTGATTAACGTTCGGATCGCCATTGGGATTTCTGTTGGGGTTGCCATTGGGAGCCCCATTACTATTCTGATTCTGCATCTGCACAAGTGTAGCCAGTAGCTCATCTTGCTGAATCCTCATCTGACCCAACACATTCTGCTCCAACCATGCTTGAAGACCTGGTGGCGGCACATAGGCTTCCTCATTTCCTTCCTGGGCCATTGCAATAGCTTCTTCGGTTACAGGCACTGTCTCAGCAGCTCGGATCAACCTCCCCTTACTGTTTCTAGCTCCCCCTTTCCAAGTAGATGCCAGGCTTAGAGTATCTGAAAGGGATGGTGTTTAGGGCTGATTAGAGAGTGAAAAGGATCGAGATTTTCCGAGTTTGATTCAAAAGGAGTTCAAAAATCAAAATCAATCCTAGAATGCCGGATAAGCACTTTCTTTATTTTGACATGTTTTTGCATGAATCTTGGAATAGTGGATACCATCTCCAAAGTATAGGACCAACGTTTTTCACCTGTACTGTACTATTGGCCGTCCGAGCCCCTAGCGAAGGGCCTATACTCTTTCTGGGATCCACCATTCGGTTACGGTCTATGTGAGGGTCTTGACAATTTCAAGTCAATCCAAGAATTTCAACATGATATCCACAATTGAGGTCGATTATAACCTTTTGGGAATTCATAGGATTGAAGTAAAATTGTTTAGACAAAAACCGACATGAAGTCTGTGACGTGTTATTTTCGAAAGAATATGGACATCGCATTTCGGCTTTTGAAGTTTGGCTTACACCCATCACAGCGACCGTAGGCGCTGCTAAGGAGGAAACAGTATACCGTTGACCCTATGGGGAAGTCAAGTGAGCTCCCTTATGCCCCAGTTTTACCGTCTCGGGTTTGAGATTCTAAGACGCTTTTCAAAAAACGTGCATGTGTGTGAGGTATCTATGAGTTCGAAAAATCATTTTGAAAGCACGTAAAGAAAACAAGAAAATCATTTTTTTTTCCTTTTTTACTTGTTTTACCCCTTTTTTGTGGAATCACTCACCACACAATGCATATATATATATATACAAATAATATAAGCGAAAAAACGCCCCTGCAAAACAGAGGTTAGGGCACAGATATATACAACCCAAGTAAGGCACATAAAGCATGGCACACACAAAGATTTAGAGTCTAGCCCACTTTAAAACAACTCCCCAGCTGAGTCGCCACTGTGAGAGCCCGCGCCCGAGATGATCGGATCACCGCGAAATGACCGCCCGTGAAAGCGATTCGCGCCCGTCTCGTGTTGATGCGCTTTTGGAAATGCGCTCGGTTCTCACACAATGGTTTCCTCTTGATGCTGTGATTTGATTGCAAGAGTCGCCACCTCATTTTGATTTTAGGAAAAATGAAGAAAAAACCTTTTTTGAGAATATGGGTTCGGGGGCTAAGTTACGAGAAGAGAAGGGGTTAGGCACTCTTCTCGCCCGTGATGGTCTCTATATGCGTGCCACTTATATTAAATTTTATGCCCTTTAATTTGGATTTTATGCCCTACCAAAAAATGGTGATGAAATATATATGGAGGTCTTCCTATTCTAGGAAGTTTCATTTTTATTCACAACCGGGAACTCGGTTTGAGTGGATTCCCCGATTGGTTTTCAAGAATGGTTTTGATCATATCAAGCAATAATACATCCACGGGAGGGGAGATTACACAATTACACATATACAAAAAATAGGGGAGACAAATCCCACAAATAATAATAAATATCCTCGACGGTGCTTTTGTTGATTTCGGTGACACTTTCCGTCCCCGAGCCGTCGTACCTGTCCTAAAATCAATCCGATTCCAAAAATAAAAATTGGGGGTTAATCCCTAAATACTAGGGATCACAAGGTAGTTTTTGTAGACTTTTTTGACCAAGTTTAGGCCTCAAACACATGCAATAAAGTTGATCACAAAATTCAGCCCAGAAAAGGCAAACAGAAACCTTAGCATGTTTATTACCAATTTTCACCAACTTAGCTTGGGAATCTGACAAAACCCAAAGAACAAAAGTTTAATAACACGAATAAAAAATGAACATCCCAAAATTTGGAGTTCATAAGATGAGTTTTAGTGGTTCAAAAGGTTTCTGACATTTCAATGTCAGAAACTGGAAGTGCAGAATCTGAATTTTTGAGTTTGAAACATATGTTTGAAAGGAGAACTTCCAATGATCCAAAAAATGTATAAAAAATATTATAATCATCCTGAGTTAGTTTATAACAAAATACATGTTTTGATATTTGTCCAGAAAATTATTTTTCATCAAGTTTGAAGCCCAAGAACACAGCAAGGTACCACAGTGAATAAACAACTCAGAATCACAGAGACCCAAATTTATGCATGAAAATATGATCTAGGAATGGAATATGAAAATGAAACTTTAGGATCATATATTTCAACATGTTATGAACAACTTTTGTTCTTTTACATAAACCATAAAACCACTCTAAGATGGATTTACAAGCTCATCAAAATCAAGACTCTATACAGAAAGTAAAAACTGATTATATGAGGCATGATTATAGACCTCAAAACACTACTATATCTTCAAACCAAGGCATGAAACTCAAGGACTTTGATATTTAACATGTTAACAACATTATCCAAGAGCTATTTCTCAACAAATAATGATTTTCACATGCATGATCATGAAGGAAAGCCAAAGAGGGCAGATTTACCCCCTTTGAGAGAAACATGAAGATTTTCATACACAAATTAAAGCATATGACTATTATGACTATTATGAACATATATAAACATAATAAACTGAGTATTAGCATCACATGATCATCATTTATATACATAAACAAAGCTTTACAAAGCTAAAAAAAACATGGAAGATGAAGGAAACGTAGTCATTATTTGACTAGGTTCCAAACCACTCCCAATATTGCTTACATATCTAAAGAGCCAAGGTTTACATAGAGTTTTACATAGCTTTTGAGATTATGGGTGCTCCCTTTGTCAACCAAGGGAAGAATTTTTCTTTTCTTTTTGCTTTGTGTTTGATCAAAGTTTTGGCTTTGATGTGTTTTTTGTGGTTTGTTTGGTGATTTATGGGTGGTGTAGGGGTGGTGTATGATTGGTGGTGTGGTGATGGTGTGGTGGTGGTGTTCTTGTTGAGAGAGAATGAGAGTGGAGGATGGTAGGGTTTTTTTTCTTTTTGTTTTTGTGTCTCTCCTTTTTGAAATGGATGAGAGTGGTGTATATAGGAGGAGGGAGGTGGTAAATTGGTTGTAACTTGGAGGGGGGAGGTTGTAAATTGGTGGATTCATCATCTATCCTTCTTGACTAAGGCTTAAAGTCATCTTCCTTATCTCTGTTCCGGCTTTCCGCTCCGCAACTGCTCCGTTGTGCGCGTCTCCGGTGTCCCGGTTGTCCGCGAATCCAACATGAAAGTTGCTCGGAATATTTTTCTGGTCAGGCCGGTATATCTGAAATATTTTTATGAGCAAGGAACGACAATAATATATTTTTTCCTCTTCTTGACCAATTGATAAGATATTTTGAGATATTTTCCAATTTGGATAACTATCTTTCCGGCTCCGGCTTTTCGCTCCTTAACTGCTCCGTTATGCGCGCCTCCGGTGTCCCGGTTGTCCGCGAGTCCAACATGAAAGTTGCTCGGAATATTTTTCTGGTCAGACCGGTATATCTGAAATATTTTTATGAGCAAGGAACGACAATAATATATTTTTTGTTCTTCTTGACCAGTTGATAAGATATTTTGAGAAATTTTCCAATTTGGATAACCATCTTTCCGGCTCCGGCTTTCCGCTCCGTCGTGCGCGCTCCGGTGTCCTGGTTGTCCGTGGGCCCAACATGAAAGTTGCTTGGAATAATTTTGTGGTCACGCCGGTATATCTGAAATATGTTAATTAGCAAGGAAAGGTAATAATATATTTTTAATGCACAGAATGGATAACAGCGAGCAGTTCGGGGGGTTGCGGGCCCCGTTTTCGGTCTCGCACCTCGAAAAATGAAATTTTTGCCTATTTGTTCGTTTTTTCGCTCTGATCATGAATTTGAAGTTCGTTTATCCATTCGATGCACCGATAAGGCTCACGGCAGTCCCGCACAGCCAAATCGAGGGTTTTAGGTCAATTTTCAGCTTTAGACCGATTCAAGGTGGGTTTTTAGGGGTGCGAGATCAGGGTATCTACACAAGGTGATTGGGAGACGTTGGATCGTAAGGCGTTGGGAGCGGTAAGGAGCTCTCTAACCGACGATGTTGCACGGAATGCAATGGAGGCCAAGACAATGGTGGGGTTGCTACAGATGCTGCCAGACATGTATGCGAAGCCATCTAATATCAATAAGGTGCACTAGATAAAGAGGTTTGCCAATGCAAAGATGTCGGAGGGGCAGACAGCAGCGAGTCATATCGTCAATTTCAAAGGTATGGTGGACCAATTAAAAAGTGTTGATATTACTTTCTCGGATGAAGTGTTAGCATGTTTTCTACTAAAATCGCTGCCTGATAGTTGGGAGGTAATTGTCACGACGATTAGCACGTCGAAGGAACCGTTAGTATATATGGAGGTTAGAGATCTCATCCTTCAAGAGGAGTTGAGAAGGAAAGAGACAAAGGAGGAAACTTCCACAGATGAGGCTGTACATAGGGTGGAGAAAGCTAGGGGAAGGGGAGGACTGTAAGTACCCCAATCTGAAACCGACCTATCTTAGAGGTAGCCTTAGCACCGTTTCAGTGATAAGATAATAGGCCAGGACCTCCCTAGGATAAGCTATAAATTCCAGGACTACTCTGGTATAAAATTGGAAAAATCCAGAAGCTCGCCAGGCTGAGCCGTACGGATGCTTTGGGTACTAGAGGGGCCTAGCCGTACGGCTGGTTTGGGCACCCTCAGTCCCTATAAATAGAACCCCTTGCTGATCATTTCAAAGGGGGGGGAGAAACATTAGAACTAAGGTTACTCTGTCGAATTCACCTCAGAATAGTGTGAGTAAGAGTGAACAAAGAGTGAAAGAGAGAAAGGAAGATTGGTCTAAACCAAGATAGGTAAAGCCACCTTCTCCCCCTCCCTTCTCTTCATCTAAGAACTCTATTTATCTTTGATCTTGTCATTTATTGTTGATCTTTACATTCTTGCAAGTCTTGTCCATTCAAGCAATATATATATATATATATATATATATAGATATATATATATATATATATATATTACTATTTATATTTCCTAGTCCAAGCCATGAGATGATCAAAGGTGCCATCCATACTTTGTGTGGAAGAGGTTCAAACCTAGTTTGATCATGGCTTGTTGATTGTTCATTTACATTCTTGTCATGGATGATGCTCTTGTTGTTCATTTTGCTCATTTTAAGCTATGATGATCATGTTGAGGATAAAGTCTCAATCTTTATCCTCATCACCTTGATCTAGCCCAAAATTCCCAAGTTTGGGTAATAAAGATCCAATCTTTATGGTTTGTTCTTGTCCCTAAAGGATTAATCTTGCCTAGAAGAGCCATTTTGATGGTAAAGTTTCAATCTTTACTCATCAAATGGTCACTATGGCTCAAAAAGGGCATATTGGCCACCTTTTTCATTTTTCTCCCATGATTGCCTTTGATCATGCCCAAACTCTTGTTTTGGGAGGTTCTTTGATGATCAAGTGGCATAGGAATGGGGTGTTAATGTTGTTTTGTGTTGGAATAACAAACTGGAATCATAACAGTTTGGTCCAGTTCAAGCAGAATGCTCTGTTTCTGCCTGGAACTGGACTGTTGCTTGAACAAACTGTAAAATCCCAAGAGTGGTCTCCCCATCCGTACGGCTACTTTGGCCGTATGGGGAGATTGACCATTTGCCCTTCTGTCTTCTGTTTTCTTGTCAAACAAACCCTTTTTCAGTTGAAAAATAAATAAAAAGTTAAAACAAAGATTTTCCGTTAAAACACACACACACATATGCACTTTTGTTAACTAACAAGGGAGACTCGGCTTTGTCCGAGGCAACTTGGGAGGACGTAAAAACTCTTCCCAAGTTGTAATCTGATCTCCGTACCTTTGAACTCAAACCTTTGTCTTTTTGTTGGGTTTAAAATTAACAAAATGTGGCGACTCCGTTAAATTGGTCCGGTTCCCGCGTTTGGTATTTCGCCCTTGAAACGTGCTCGTGTTTGTTTTTGGGGCGGGATCCTTACAGTGGCGACTCCGCTGGGGATTAGAGTGCTTTCGGACTTCTTTCTAGAAGGTTCGGGGGCATTCTTGTGTGGGTCAAACTCCCGTTCCCGTTAGTTGACTTCTTGCATATTTGTGTGTGTTTGATGTTTCTGTTTGAACTGTTTTGAGTACATACGTTCTGGAAATACAATAAACTGGGGCTTGATTGTCGCGACCCCGAACCCCGTGGGCCCGAGATCGCGAGCTGGACGTCGACTTAGAACCAAAACTCTAAAATATAGAAGTTAAAAATTCCATTTTGAACCAAAAGATGATAACACAAGGTTTTACAAATCCAAGTTTAAATCAACAAAGTACATCTAACATAAGCTCCACAGCTTATACCCAAAAGAATAAAATATAAAATTCTTAATGACGTCAATAATGGTAAAACTATCCCCAAAAGGTTATACATTTAAATAATGTAAACCGATCCATAACAACCTGCCCCAAAATCTCAAACCTCTCGACGTCCTCCTCGAACCGCGAATCCTAATCCTTTTCCTCCTGGGGGGGTTAAGGAAAAACAAAGATGGAAATAAACGGGGTGAGATAAAATCTCAGTAAGTTACTAATGCAACTACATGACATGCTAATATGCAATGACCAATAGCAATTAACATAAGACAGATAGCAGCGGAATAATAAGTGTCATGCTGTCGAACAGTAACATCCAATAACCAATCATATAAATAAACATATAACAACAAATTAGAGGCTCCCTATCGCCAACCGTCCCATACCGGTTGGAAATAACGACCAGCTCATCATGCAACACATAAAGCTGAAATAAACACTCATAAGTGGATACATAGCCAAGGTTTCACCCAACTGAAAGAACCAAATAAAGGTCGCTGCGCAGCTTCAATAATCAACAAATCACCATCTTCATAGTAGCATAAAAGCTGAAGAGAAACCCGGTACCGGAACCAATAACAATGAGAGTGTCACAAGGGACAAGAACCATGACACAAAGTCATGCTCGGTAGCTAGATACATTCACAAAGGAAGCTAACTTGTCTTTTCCAAGGCCAATCTGGAAAAGGGGTATAGAAGGGGGCAAAACAATGGTCAACATTATAATGGACTTGGCTTTGCCATTATAATCTTTCCCATCGCCCGATGCAACAAATATGCCAGCTGGGCTTCCAAATAAATGCTAAGTAATAAATACTAGCTTAATTAAACAACTTAGGGTTCCAAAGTAGGGAACCACACCAATTAAATCACCATAAAGATGCAAACGATTACTCAAGAAGAGTTTAACAACAATAAACACAACGAGTTTCTCATAAAAGAGCACAACAACGATAAACGGAATTTCTCATAAAGAGCACAACAACAATGATTATTAGAACACGATAATTCCATAAAGAGGAACAATACCAAATACATTCCAAAATGATACCCACAAGTTACACATAAAGAACACAACCCAAACGGTCACTCACAAATAGTACAACGACTATAACCCAAAATTATCCCAAACGAATCCAAAAGGTTACACTTATTAGAACATGATCACGACCGGACTAAACCCTACACTTTGGTGTTCAATAACAACCCTCTAGGTACTATAGGACATCGCCTAAAACCAAGACCAAGTCTTACTCGAAAATCAATTCGATTGGAACAACCACGAACACATCATAAGATGCCCAAACCTATACCAAATGATCATCACAAAGATAAGTCAAACCAACAATACCTCAATAAGATGTTCCAAAGTCCCAATTAACACTTAATTAATTTCAAACACAAACTTGATCACAAAGGACCCAATTCTATCACTAGAGTGTACTACAATGTTCACTAAGGTCGACTAGAAGGACACCCAAGACTTAGACCAAAACGCATTCTTCAATCACACAAATTAACAAATGAAAACTTTCAGAAGTTCTGTGCGGCCGCCCACTAGGGACTGTGCGGTCGCACAAAAAGCCATCAAACAAGAACAAAACCTTTCAGATAGATGTGCGGTCGCCCACCATATTTTGGGCGGTCGCCCAACCCTCTTGTCTGCCGGAAATCGGGAGGGATGAACTGGGTTCTTCCATTTTCAACCCAAACCAAAACTAAACCAAAATCCAACACTCCTAACTAGCATACTAAGGTACTAGAGCAACTTATGGGTCTAAAAGAACTCATATAACAACCAAAATCAAGATTAAATCCCAACATTCAACAAAATCACCATTTTTAACCAAAACCCAAAATAAATTCCAAATAAATTCTAAACTCAACCAAACTTCAAATATAACACATCAAGCATTATATAAACATGATATGAACATTTTAGCATAAAAAATGGGGGAAAAGAAACTTACCCGGATTTTCTCAAAGTTGCCGGAACTCGAATATTTTTGGCTTCCTACGATCCTATCGACAATCTAAACAAGATTCATGTTTTAAGAAATGAGAAATAATGAGAGGAAGAGGAAGGAAATGAAGAGAGAAGTAAGAGAAGAAACTTACCTTTCTTTGGCAACGGAAGAGAGAGAGAGAGATGGAGTGTGTAGGGGAAAAAATGAGAGTGGGGGAGGTGAGGGAGGGAGGATGAGAGAGTAAGTAAGATGGTTTTAAAAAGTTACACTTAGGGCCCCTCCCCTACTACTCACAATTTCTTATACTCCCCACTAACAGTTAAGACCCAACAATGCTACACTAACCCGAATGACTCAAATAAAATGCTAAGCATAATTATGATGAACATAAAATGCACACAAAATATTTAAATAAATAATAATTTAAATAATTAAATAAGCAAATAAATAAATAATAATTATTTATTACTAATAAAATAGAGCCTAGTTTTCGGGTCGTGACATTCACTCCCCCTTAAAGAAAATTCGACCCGAATTTTAACGAGACTTACCCGAAGGACCAAATAGCTACGGATACGATAGTCCCGCCATTTCTCAAATTCCTCAATTGTCCAATCTAACCCACTACAAGGTAACCTTAAATAATGCTTACGATAACACTACCTCTCGAACCGAATCATTCCATCATTTTCTTCATTACTAATCAAAACTCGTACTCAAAATCGAAGAATCCAAATTATTTCCACACATAATTCTCGAGATATCTCAAGCTCGCCTTATTCATAGCCTTAACTACACCGCAAAGGTACTTCCATTTGTAAATCGCATACTTAGTATTATTCCCCAGAAATTCAAAACCTTACCATCTCGAGCTAAATTAGCTCTTAAAATATAAAAAGGATAAAGAAATTTCTATTTCCACAATATCCATCGAAATGGCTATATCTCTATGGATTACCATTATAGTGTCTTCACTTTGAGTTAACACCTTAAATAAATAGTACCATACAAACCCCAAAATTTCTCGTACAAAGTGTCCACTTAAATCTATGTTATACTCTCATTCCCTCATTAATCTGGTTTTGAAGCCTAAACCATTCAATATACTCAATAGTCCGCAAAACGATCCAAATTTCATCTTCAAAAGATTTTCTCTAACTCCCATTTAAGTCATAATCCGTGCTCATATACTCAAAGGAAATCAACGAACTCTAAATTCAATAGCTAACCCCAGTTAGTCTCTCACGCATACATTTATTGACTTAATGATATTTAAGCTCAATGGTACTACCAAAATCATAAACCAATTAGCTAGCTTCATTCCAATAGATCCATTATCAAATCACAATATTCTTTAATTATGCCCAAATATTGATACTCAACTTTCCTCACATACCCTTGGTCCAAATCGTGAAACGCCACCAAGGAGAGATTTAGGACCAAAGAACCACTATTTAACCAAAATTTCAAAATGCCTTTAACATAGATTGAGAAATTATTACTCTCTCAAAATGTACTTAGTCCTTTCTAACTTAACACGCTTACCACCATTAATGATCATAACTCCTACAACAAACTCATCATCCATAACAAATCGTACACCTCTCCATGCTAATCCATTCCGATACATTCACGGAGATGCACTAAAAGTAAACAAAAATATCCTACCAAGACATCCTCAATTGAATCCTCAACTCTTATAACCCAACCGATGCCATAAGAACATTGATCTAAATATTAGCACTACAACCTTGTACCACAACAACCCAATTTAACCCAAGCTCCTCCTCAAACACTAGGTACTATTCAGAAGAAAATAGAAACCTTACAATGATAATTACACCCAACAATTTGACCGAAGCTAAATACTCGGATTTCAATTGAGAAAAGATAGGTATAACTCTACCCAAAGGAACGGTCCCAAACAGTTTTAAAAAAATTAGGAATGGAGAATATAACAATCCCCCTACAACAATAGACTAAAGCAATAGTAACATCAAAATCTTGTAATAGCAATATGACAAATTTAGCAGGTAAGACATAACCATAATTAAGCACATCATAAGCACATAAGACTTCATCAGATACCCTTAACTCCTCCATAGGAGTAGACACCTACAACACATAAGTCAAAGACTCAGAAGAAATAAATGCAACTAAATGCACAGAAACACATAGACGCGATGATCCTAAAATGCACGCGCTCGCTCTCACAACGCAAAATAATACCTTCTGAAACTGAGGAGTCACCCGCTGAGTGCTGGTTGATTGCAAATACTCTACCCGAAACCTTGGGCTTCCCCAAAGCATCTCTCTTCTGACCCTGTGATATTCCAGTTCCTGTCCCCGATGACTGAACTCTAAACCTCGGACAATCTTTAACGAAGTGTTCCAACTGACCACACTTCACACATTTTCCTTGCTTCTTCCAACACTTGTCTTCTGAGTGTCCTTCCCTCTGACAATAGCCGCAGATCTTCCCATTTCGTTTTCTCTGATTAGTACCTTAATTTCCGACCATTGGTTGCCCTTGAAGTTGCCTTCTGAATCGAGTTTGCACTACAGAATTACCTCTGTTATCCGAATGTTGCTGTTGTGACTTACTCTGCCCTCCTTGCTTACCCGGGTTAACCATCTCAGTCTTCGTTTTGTGTTCCCCAATATCCTGCTCAATCAAGTAGACTCGATCCACTGCATCCTGATAAGTCTGAATCCGCTGTGCTATAAGCTGAGTCCGGATGGATGTCTTCAAACCCCTGATTAATCTCACCGCTTTCTGCTCCTCGGTCCGCACAAGGTAGTCACAACACCTGGCTAATTCTGTGAACTTAGCTGAGTACTGTGCTACTGACATCATGCCTTGCTCCAAACTGAGGAACTCGATCTCTTTCCGGTTTTGATTCACTAGAGAGATAAAATGATCCTTGAATTTCCTCACGAACCACTCCCAAGGATATGGTACAAGAGTCGCATCCCAACTGGTCTTCAGTGCCTTCCACCAATGTTCCGCAGCGCCCACGAGCTTATAAGCTGAAAACAGAACCCTATCCTCATCAGTGCAACCAAAGATCGTAGATTTTCTCCATCGATTCTATCCATAGCTCGGCTTTCTTCACATCAGGCTCACCGTCGTACTCACTTGGTCTCAACTTCAAGAACTGCTTCAACCCATATCGCGGAGGTGCTACATGTTCCTCTCTCGGCCCTTGGTCATGAATTGCTTTCACGGCCGCTTCAAACCTGTCCTGAAACACTGCACGGTTTTCTTCCCGTAGACCATTAAGATTCTGAGTCCCACTAGAAGCTTCACCAATTTTTCTTCTAGCCATTTCGAACAAATACCTGCATAAAACATCAACCGTTACTCACTCCGAACACCACTACCCTCCTAGGTCATTCTAGTCCACCTATACTTATACTTAGAGCTAAACCATAGCTCTGATACCAACTGTCGCGACCCCGAACCCCGCGGGCCCGAGATCGCGAGCTGGACGTTGACTTAGAACCAAAACTCTAAAATATAGAAGTTAAAAATTCCATTTTGAACCAAAAGATGATAACACAAGGTTTTACAAATCCAAGTTTAAATCAACAAAGTACATCTAACATAAGCTCCACAGCTTATACCCAAAAGAATAAAATATAAAATTCTTAATGACGTCAATAATGGTAAGACTATCCCCAAAAGGTTATACATTTAAATAATGTAAACCGATCCATAACAACCTGCCCCAAAATCTCAAACCTCTCGACGTCCTCCTCGAACCGCGAATCCTAATCCTTTTCCTCCTGGGGGGGGTTAAGGAAAAACAAAGATGGAAATAAACGGGGTGAGATAAAATCTCAGTAAGTTACTAATGCAACTACATGACATGCTAATATGCAATGACCAATAGCAATTAACATAAGACAGATAGCAGCGGAATAATAAGTGTCATGCTGTCGAACAGTAACATCCAATAACCAATCATATAAATAAACATATAACAACAAATTAGAGGCTCCCTATCGCCAACCGTCCCATACCGGTTGGAAATAACGACCAGCTCATCATGCAACACATAAAGCTGAAATAAACACTCATAAGTGGATACATAGCCAAGGTTTCACCCAACTGAAAGAACCAAATAAAGGTCGCTGCGCAGCTTCAATAATCAACAAATCACCATCTTCATAGTAGCATAAAAGCTGAAGAGAAACCCGGTACCGGAACCAATAACAATGAGAGTGTCACAAGGGACAAGAACCATGACACAAAGTCATGCTCGGTAGCTAGATACATTCACAAAGGAAGCTAACTTGTCTTTTCCAAGGCCAATCTGGAAAAGGGGTATAGAAGGGGGCAAAACAATGGTCAACATTATAATGGACTTGGCTTTGCCATTATAATCTTTCCCATCGCCCGATGCAACAAATATGCCAGCTGGGCTTCCAAATAAATGCTAAGTAATAAATACTAGCTTAATTAAACAACTTACAATTAAATCACCATAAAGATGCAAACGATTACTCAAGAAGAGTTTAACAACAATAAACACAACGAGTTTCTCATAAAAGAGCACAACAACGATAAACGGAATTTCTCATAAAGAGCACAACAACAATGATTATTAGAACACGATAATTCCATAAAGAGGAACCATACCAAATACATTCCAAAGATGATACCCACAAGTTACACATAAAGAACACAATCCAAACGGTCACTCACAAATAGTACAACGACTATAACCCAAAATTATCCCAAACGAATCCAAAAGGTTACACTTATTAGAACATGATCACGACCGGACTAAACCCTACACTTTGGTGTTCAATAACAACCCTCTAGGTACTATAGGACATCGCCTAAAACCCAGACCAAGTCTTACTCGAAAATCAATTCAATTGGAACAACCACGAACACATCATAAGATGCCCAAACCTATACCAAATGATCATCACAAAGATAAGTCAAACCAACAATACCTCAATAAGATGTTCCAAAGTCCCAATTAACACTTAATTAATTTCAAACACAAACTTGATCAGAAAGGACCCAATTCTATCACTAGAGTGTACTACAATGTTCACTAAGGTCGACTAGAAGGACACCCAAGACTTAGACCAAAACGCATTCTTCAATCACACAAATTAACAAATGAAAACTTTCAGAAGTTCTGTGCGGCCGCCCACTAGGGACTGTGCGGTCGCACAAAAAGCCATCAAACAAGAACAAAACCTTTCAGATAGATGTGCGGTCGCCCACCATATTTTGGGCGGTCGCCCAACCCTCTTGTCTGCCGGAAATCGGGAGGGATGAACTGGGTTCTTCCATTTTCAACCCAAACCAAAACTAAACCAAAATCCAACACTCCTAACTAGCATACTAAGGTACTAGAGCAACTTATGGGTCTAAAAGAACTCATATAACAACCAAAATCAAGATTAAATCCCAACATTCAACAAAATCACCATTTTTAACCAAAACCCAAAATAAATTCCAAATAAATTCTAAACTCAACCAAACTTCAAATATAACACATCAAGCATTATATAAACATGATATGAACATTTAGCATAAAAAATGGGGGAAAAGCAACTTACCCGGATTTTCTCAAAGTTGCCGGAACTCGAATATTTTTGGCTTCCTACGATCCTATCGACGATCTAAACAAGATTCATGTTTTAAGAAATGAGAAATAATGAGAGGAAGAGGAAGGAAATGAAGAGAGAAGTAAGAGAAGAAACTTACCTTTCTTTGGCAATGGAAGAGAGAGAGAGAGATGGAGTGTGTAGGGGAAAAAATGAGAGTGGGGGAGGTGAGGGAGGGAGGATGAGAGAGTAAGTAAGATGGTTTTAAAAAGTTACACTTAGGGCCCCTCCCCTACTACTCACAATTTCTTATACTCCCCACTAACAGTTAAGACCCAACAATGCTATACTAACCCGAATGACTCAAATAAAATGCTAAGCATAATTATGATGAACATAAAATGCACACAAAATATTTAAATAAATAATAATTTAAATAATTAAATAAGCAAATAAATAAATAATAATTATTTATTACTAATAAAATAGAGCCTAGTTTTCGGGTCGTGACATTGATGATCAGAAGTTGGAGAAACTGAGAAAAATCTTCACCCTCTTGCTTTAGCCGTACGGCTACTTTGGGTAGGGGCCAGAATGTTGCCAATTAACAGTTTGGTGCAGGGCTGCAACATTCTGGGTTCCCCTCTGCTTCTACTTGTCCAGATTCCAAATTTACAGACTTACTTGTGCACATTACCTTCATTCTTTTGGCCAAAACTTGATTTTAAAAGGTGATAAAACTTGGTTATGCATGATCTTTTGTCAATAAAATGGTTTCCAAAACCTCATCGTGCATAATCCTTTTTGTAAGGGTTTTTCTTGAGTCTTCTTGTTGTGCACAAATTGCTTTGTACAAAAGGGTTTCAATGTAAAATATTTCTTTTGCAAAAGTTTGATTCAAAATTCTTTGTTGTGCACAACTTGGTACATGTACAAGTTTTGGTCTTTGTTTGCTTATATTCCTTGATTTGTTGTGTATAAATTGCTCAATCCATGCTTGTTCATACTTGTTCATATCTTTCTTATGTCATGCTCATGCTATCGAAAAACGAATTGAAAATCTCTCTTTTTACTCAAAAAGGAGCATAGAATGACTTCACACCACGCACACTTGACCGTGCACGTTCCAAATACCCTTTAAACCTGGGGTGGATGCCACGATGCAGCTCGTTGGGCGCTCTTGTTCCCTTCGATGCGCGCACGGGTCCATCCCACCTTCCCTTCCGAACCGAGTCAACCACACTTGTCCGTGACACACAAATACCGTGACTATGGTTGGTTTTTGGTCTAGTTCACGTTACCACATCCTTGATACGTGCTCAAAGCTAATTGTGGCCAAATTAATACCCGAGTTGTGACTCCTTGATGTAATGCAAACGTGGCCTAACCAGCCTTCAACTTGTGTGTTAGTGACGACCGCAATTAGCAAGGGCCATGTACTAAGGATAGGGTGACACCGTGTCGTTAAGCCCTAATGAACGAGTTATTTTAATCATCCTTAAGCCCATGGTCAAGGATCGAGACGCCTCATTCAAAATGAGGTCATGTCGGAATGTCGGTGCAGCCTTCGGTGTAGCCTTCGGAGAAAAATCTCGATCCCGACTGGGGCTTAACCATGATTAGGATGACCCGCGTATTGGGAACCTTATGATGCACTAGACCCTAGGTTCATTTCTTTTGATCGGTGGAAGCTGCGTGCCCTATAGGACCCATGCCCGGGATAGTCCGTCCTTAGGAGCGTGCAATACAAGTGAAAAACGAGGGGTCTATAGACGTAGTGATGGCCTCCACTGATCCAGGGTTATAGAATAGTTGCGAAAAAGAAGAGCGATCTTTTCCAACCAATTAGGAATAAGACATGCCTTGAGAAAAATGAAATAATGAAAGTTGAGCCCCTGAATTGTGCACTAACGTTTGTTTATGTGACAAAGCCGGCTAAGATAATCCAAAGAATAAATGATTTTTTAAAAAAATAAAAGGAAAAGGGAATTGCTAAATTCATCAAAACGCTTGGCTTGGGTTTCTTCCCCCTAAAGAAGAGACAAACTTGTTATCCCCTTCAAGTCAGTGTCTCTTGTGTGTCGAGTTTTTGTTTTACTTCAAAGCATGACTTCCCGAAAAATCCTTCCACGGTGCCCTTACGGTTTGTTGGTCATTTGTAAGATAAGAAACAATGGAAAACAAGTCCCAAGTAGTCGAGGCAGATGTCCGTTTGGATGTGCAAGCATGGCTAGAGGGTAGGGTTAAGCTCCTGGAACGAACGGTGGATACAATGAGAGACCAAATGCGAAATATGGAGGTCGACCGCAATGAAGCGATCAAAGTGGTCCAACAACTTCAGAAGGAGATCAAGGAGGTACTTCACAAGAAAGTCGAGGAACTATGGGAAGAGGGGGGAAAGAGACTCAAAAAGGACCTTGAGGAAAAATATGATCGCCGGTATGATCTCCTACATAGCCAAGCAGACTTGACCGATAAATTGGAAAGGCACAACTCAAGGAACACCCGAGAGTGCCTCCACGAAATTGTGAAGTCCATTGAGGAGCTCAAAAGGTATTCCGAGAAGTCTTCCTCCCCACCAAAGACTGCCCCCAACCAGCTGGCTCAGGTCGAACAAGAGCCCCGCGATCAGCTCCGACCTGTCGCGGTATCCCATGGAAAGCCCACGGCGGCTGTGGGAGAATTTCACCTCCAGGGCAAAGGGGCTCACTACCGCTGGTTCCATGAGTTGGGAATGCCTAGAGAGCAAGTGTTAGACCACCTACTCGAGGCCGGTAAGGTTGAGCTTCTTGGCCGACATGTGATATGGACGGAGCCGGTCGGAGCCCGTCACGACCCAAAACAACATTGCAAATACCACCAAGCACCAGGTCATTCCACAAATGCATGTCTCACCCGAGAAATCACATCCAAGCACTCATTGATGAGGGTTTCATTACCAAACGAGGGGACAAGTGGGTCTGAGCCAAGGACGCAAGGAGAAGGAATGAGGAAGAGAAGAAGTTGTTAGGAGTGGCCTTGTATTTGTGTTCTAGAGAGTCTCCTAAATCCGTAGTGGATATAGTCTTTTGTCTTTCTTTTTCTTTTAGCTTTCCCAAAAGGCCCTGCGAGGCCAAGGTATGTAAAAAGCCACAATTGGCGATGGTTGAGTCAATAGTCAAGTCCAGAGTTGTAAAAATTGAGTCTTCCATGAAATGAATTGTCTTTTACTTCTATTCTCCCTAGACTTGAGGCATTATTTGAAAAATTACACTAACTCTCAGAATCACTCCCATTAATGTTTCCAAATGATTGTTATATCCCCAATATGATGAGTTGATTCCCCCAAACATAGAAGTCAACAACGACTCATAAAGGGATGAATGGATCTAAACGTAAAAGGTTCTAAATTCCAATGATTAATCTTAAGATGAATGAATGTTGTGACCCTTGGCATGAAGGAGACCATCAATGGCAAATCTTCCCCCATACACTACCCGATACACGACCCAAGACACCTTTCTGAGGCAAACTCCGATGCACATTAAAAGCATCCCGAGACAGTGAAAAGACGAGGACGTTGTTGCTCAGCCACCAAAGTTCAGCCATAAGTGCACATGCAGACTTCCCGAATTGTCAAAATCAAAGATAGGATAGGTGAAAAACGGTGAAAAAAAAAAAGCCAATGCCCACGATGACAAGTTGGGGCTGATGGGCGCCCGTTCCCCTAAAAAAAAAATGCTTGCATTAAATAGCCCGTCCATATCAAAAAGGGTACACCCAAAAAGGCCCATCTCAAAGAGTTCACCAAGGCAAAGTCAGCAATGACGTCCTCCGAGACAGCAAAAGATACCAACCCCGGCCAAAGTGGCCCAGAGCCGAACTACGATGACCTGAGCTCCTCACACTGAGGGGAACGTAGGCAACCTTCGGGTCCGGTCATAACACGAAATGAATCCATACAACCTTGGTCCTCCCAAAATGACCCGGTTCTCCTTCCCCGGTCCCATCAATGACCAATTCTCCAGATAATGACTAATCCCCCCATAAACAACTTCTCCTCCCGATCTTGCCATTGATCGAATCTTAATCCCAATGGGTCGTAACAGTTATGCACGTTAAGGCTAATTACTTGAATTTTGACCTAAATACTAATCAGATCTGTTCAAGCAAACATCTTGATTACATTAATTGAAGCTGATTTCGAATGCCTCGACAAGTCTTCTCTTCCACATCTTAGGAAAGAGCCAAACACGTGAATTTCTGTCCATAGGCTTCCTCTCTCAGAAAAGGGACTCACTCCCGTAAAAGCCTATGTGTGTTTACTCGCGTGAGCAAGTGTAATCTGCTCTTGTCCGTGTCAAAGTCAACTTTTGCTTTCGTCTGTGTCAAAAGTCAACTAGGCCACTCCTAAAGAGGGAAGATAAAGGAAATATGGAAAGGAGAAAAGTGATATGGTTGGACAATTAAGGGAAAGAAACCCGAGGAATGATTCCGGAAAGGTGAAACACTGGGGCTGGCAAACCGTGGTCGAAAACCTGAGGATTAGTCTCGACAAGACATCAAATGGGGCTGGCTATGCCGTAATCGTGCAATGGAAAGACCGACAAAAAGTCATGCTTTGAGTAAAACAGTCTAAGCCAAATAAACCCTCATCTGTCAAAATTCCCCAGAAGCACCCAGAAAATTTGGTCGAAAAAGTCAACCATGCTTGAATACCCGTACGGCTGGTTTTGTCCCTGTGAAAAAATTCACATCAGCAGCCTATATCAACTGATCTCCCACAAGCTAAACTCATTTCGCTTGTTCAAAGTCTGTCAAACCCCTCGTGATTGAGTCCAAACACATCTTGGGAATCCCCGACGGTCCAATAATGACCACAAAGCCCTCTCGAGGCCCAAGCCAGGCATAAATGATGAATTTACAATGATTTAAACAACCAAAGATAACATTTTCATACACTGTTTTCGAATAAAACAAGCAAAAGAAAGATTGTTCAGGTTGGTGCACCCTAGTCTGAATCTGGGTAAGGATCCTCCGGAGGCGAATGAACTCTCTCCAAAGGACGACGCGGGTACATGCTAGGGTCAAAGAAGAAAATGGGACTCTGCCATGCTGGAACCTTACCCGAAGAGGATTGGCCTGGAAAGAAGGAAGGAGGAATCTGGGAGTGAAAACCCGAATGTCTTGCTGGCAGGGGATCCACGCGCTCTAAGGCCAAGTGGGCAAATGGGTCCGGAGCGATCTCGTGGGAGCCAGGATCACGGAGCGAATCATGAAAGCCTCCAAATCAGCCCCGCCTAAGGTATGGCGACGAACAAAGGACGGCGGTAGCTCCACGCTCGACGACCGATGGAAAGGCCTCTCCCCACCACTCACCGAGTTTCTGCCGGTGCAAACCTGGATTCTGTCCGAGGCCCCTTAGAAGAGCGCCCAACGAACCTCTTTAGCCACCTTTTGGCCCGTTTTAGGAGAGAAGGCCTCCCCAGCAAAGCTCGCGCAGCAACCTGCACATGGATAAGGAAACTGCTCAGCAAGGGAGGAGACAGAAATATGGGATGAGTGTGCACAAATGGAAAAGAATGCATACCGCGTCAACGGGAATTTCTCCAACCGGGGCTTCCCCTCCTGCGACAGACACGGCCACCATGTGAACCCGGCCGTCAGCATAAATGAAAGAATAGTCCTGCCACACTGGAGGAGCTACCCCAGAGGCCACCACCTGTGGCGATCTCAGCCTCGTGGCACAAACCGCCCGTATGTCTCATCAGTGATCAATTCATCGGCATCCGCTCCCATGAGAAAAGGGTCATCCCCACGATCAGCAACGAACATGGTCTCGGGCAGATCAACGGGCACCCTCTGCATGAGGCCTAGTCCATGCTGCCACAAAACCCTCTCACCTAAATAAAAGGCCTCGCCTCTAAACCCCACCAGCAATCTCCTCTGTCTGGTCACCCTCAGGGCTTTCGCTCGGATCAAAGACCACCTCCCCCCCCCATACCGAGACCAAGGGAAAAGGTTGAGCTCCGCTGGCATGTCACCCCTCAAAACCGCTTTCACATCAGCAGAACGGACAGAAACTCGTCCCTTAGACCCTCTCTTCTCCCGAGCTTCCCTAGCCAGCAGGTCATGGCCGGAAAGATGAGGTCCGGTCAAGAGCCAGCCTCCATGGATAGTTGCCAAAGATATCGTAGTACCAAGCCTACAAAAGAAACGGCAAGGAAAGCCGTCAGCACACTGAAATGAAGAATAGGCCGAATGCAAAAAGTAAAGCAAAGGCCGAAGTGGAAGTACCTCTAGGGCAAACTGAAAGCAAGCCAAAGACTTGCTCGCTTTCCGGCTATACTTGTCGAGCTCCATGAATAGCTCGGCCAGACCAGCCTCACCCCAAGTAATGTCTCTGATGGCCTCAGGTGTAGTCAAAGACCCAAGAAGAGGGAACTACAGGTAGTGTCAGCATTGGCAAAAATGGTGCTACTGAGGAGGAGCCACACATAGGAGCGCCCAAGCTGCTCAGCGGTAATCCGGCCCGCCACATACTCTAGAAATTTGGCCCGAATGACCCTCTCGACTGTTTGCACTAGGATGCCCAAACCCTTGGTAGGACCTGAAAATCCAATGAGCGCCCTGATCTCGGCCTCGGGGATCCTATCCCTCCAAACAACCGGATGCCCGCCAAAGGAAAGCCCGGTAATCATCGCAAAGTCAGTAGGGGTCACAGTCACCTCTCCCCAGCTCAGATGGAACGTGTGGGTTGTGTCCCACCAATATTCACCCAGGGCATTAAGAAGCCTCATACTCCTATTGGTGTTCACCAGCTAGCCCACAGCCTCTATAAAAGGCACCAGTCCCGTGCGTGCCACCCACTCCCTCGGACCGGGAGCATCATCAACAGACTCAGGCATGGCTTCCCACAAAGAGAAGCAAGCATCCGGCGACCCTCGAGACTTGGGATCACCACCCTACAGGTAAACACAGCAAAGGTATGAATAACACAGTTTACAGATACCAATACTCATAATGATTTCACAAAAAAAAAAAAACAAATGAGAGAAAAGTTTCCGTCCCCTTTAAAATTGCATAAGTCATTTTAAGGGTCATTTTTAGAGAAAAGTTCATGTCCCCTTTAAAATTGCATAAGTCATTTTAAGGGCCATTTTTAGAGAAAAGTTTCCGTCCCCTTTAAAATTGCATAAGTCATTTTAAGGGTCATTTTTGGAGAAAAGTTCATGTCCCCTTTAAAATTGGTCATTTTTGGAGAAAAGTTCCTGCCCCCTTTAAAATTGCATAAGTCATTTTAAGGGCCATTTTTAGAGAAAAGTTCATGTCCCCTTTAAAATTGCATAAGTCATTTTAAGGGCCATTTTTAGAGAAAAGTTCATGTCCCCTTTAAAATTGCATAAGTCATTTTAAGGGCCATTTTTAGAGAAAAGTTTATGTCCCCTTTAAAATTGCATAAGTCATTTTAAGGGCCATTTTTGGAGAAAAGTTTCCGTCCCCTTTAAAATTGCATAAGTCATTTTAAGGGTCATTTTTGGAAAAAAGTTCCCGTCCCCTTTAAAAAATGCATAAGTCATTTTCAAGTGTCATAATCTTTCCATCCCGAAAAGGCATAGTCACTTTCGGAGAAATTGTCATTTTGGTCTCAACAATAATATGCCCATCCCATAATTTCCCCCACAAACATACAACAACTTATCCTAGGAAATGCTAGCATGCACTTAACTGTGCCAAAATGACTAGTCGAACCTAAGGTACAAGTAGTTTATGCATGGACTACGGGCAACATATTTTGATTTTGGGAAGTTTAGCTAGGCATGTCCAAATGAGGCAATGAGCACATACTCACGTCCCTAATGGTCCTAATGACACAAAAATGAGGTCAATTTCATGAAATCGCGTCAAGAAATGCGAAGATCTCAAATGGCATGGATAAGAACCCTAGGCCTAGGAAAGACGTGCAAGGCTCAAATGTGAGTAGGAAGAATGCTTACCCGGTCGCCATGGCACAAGTGAATCGTGGGAGACTTGTAGAAACCCGCTCCCTCATCCCGGAGATTGATAGCGTAGCCTCGAAAGTTTCGAGCCATGTCTAGCCTCTTCTCCGCCCCTCTAGAATAACCCGCGTGTGCCCGTCCCGCCATGATCAATCCTTGAGGAATCCGAGTAAGAAAATTTGGAAATTGATGGAGTTTTCCCTCTCAAAATCGCCTCTTTTCTCTCTGTTTTCTCGTCTGAGTTCGAATAGATTGAGGCAACCATACGTATGGATGCCTTTTGAAAAAAGAAGGAGACGCCTTCTTAAGCCGTACAGATGGTTTGGGCTAAGAAAAATCTCAGCCTAAAATTACCCTTGTGCCCCTCGCACCTTGAACAAGATTTTTTCCCCAAGATTCGGAAATGCCCTCCTTGGCTCATGCAACTTGAATTGAACCTAGAAAATTTAGGTTCCCAAAGTCACCACAGGCAATCCTAGCGACGTAAGCCCAACTTTGTGAAATTAAATGTGGCCGTCCTCGGCGTAAGCCCAGTTAAAATTTGGAATTTGAAATGGTCTTTTGCTTAATGCTTATTATGGCCGTCCTCGACGTAAGCCCAGTTAAAATTTGGAAATTGAAATGGTCTTCTGCTTGATGCTTATTATGGTCGTCCCCGACGTAAGCCCATTAGCTATGACTTAGAATAGTCGTTATAGGCTAGAGCATTTGTCCCGGCAGTCCTTAGAGGGACGTAAGACCAGTTTTCCCGTCAATCTCCCCAAAGATGGAGTTGACCCCGGTCAAGCTTAGAGTTAGAATAGTCGTTATAGGCTAGATCCTTTGTCCCGGCAGTCCTTAGAGGGACGTAAGACCAGTTTTCCTGTCAATCTCCCCAAAGATGGAGTTGACCCCGTCAAGCTATGACTTAGAATAGTCGTTATAGGCTAGAGCCTTTGTCCCGGCAGTCCTTAGAGGGACGTAAGACCAGTTTTCCCGTCAATCTCCCCAAAGATGGAGTTGACCCCGGTCAAGCTATGACTTAGAATAGTCGTTATAGGCTAGAGCCTTTGTCCCGGCAGTCCTTAGGGGGACGTAAGACCAGTTTTCCCGTCAATCTCCCCAAAGACGGAGTTGACCCCGGTCAAGCTTAGACTTAGAATAGTCGTTATAGGCTAGAGCCTTTGTCCCGGCAGTCCTTAGAGGGACGTAAGACCAGTTTTCCCGTCAATCTCCCGAAATATGGAGTTGACCCCGGTCAAGCTTAGACTTAGAATAGTCGTTATAGGCTAGAGCCTTTGTCCCGGCAGTCCTTAAAGGGATGTAAGACCAGTTTTCCTGTCAATCTCCCCGAAGATGGAGTTGACCCTGGTCAAGCTTGGACTTAGAATAGTCACCATAGGCCGTCCCCGACGTAAGCCCAGTAAAAATCTGTCCCGTGCAAGTCAACCCTCTCCTATAGAGTCAAGTTGACCGTATCCCCAGCAAGTCAACCCTCTCCCATAGAGCCAAGTTGACCATGTCTCGCCTCTGACCCCTAGAGTCATGCCTCCTTGCGGATCTAAGTAACCCCGCGTACCTCCGAACTACGTTTGGCTTGATTCCCCGCGAACGGGATACGTAGGAATCCTATACCATTAGGTCCAGCCATGCAACCAAAATCGGTTAAAGCCGTCGTCCCGTCAGATTGGGATGCTTATTTCTATCGACAACCCCGCTCCTTCGAAGCGACGTTGCCGAGGGGCTCTGTAAGTACCCCAATCTGAAACCTACCTATCTTAGAGGTAGCCTTAGCACCATTTCAGGGATAAGCTAATAGGCCAGGACCTCCCTAGGATAAGCTATAAATTCCAGGACTACTCTGGTATACAATTGGAAAAATCCAGAAGCTCGCCAGGCTGAGCCGTACGGATGCTTTGGGTACTAGAGGGGCCTAGACGTACGGCTGGTTTGGGCACCCTCAGTCCCTATAAATAGAACCCCTTGCTGATCATTTCAAAGGGGGGGAGAAACATTAGAACTAAGGTTACTCTGTCGAATTCACCTCATAATAGTGTGAGTAAGAGTGAACAAAGAGTGAAAGAGAGAAAGGAAGATTGGCCTAAACCAAGATAGGTAAAGCCACCTTCTCCCCCTCCCTTCTCTTCATCTAAGAACTCTATTTATCTTTGATCTTGTCATTTATTGTTGATCTTTACATTCTTGCAAGTCTTGTCCATTCAAGCATATATATATATATATATATATATATATATATATATATATATATATATATATATATATATATATATATATATATATATATATATATATATATTACTATTTATATTTCCTAGTCCAAGCCATGAGATGATCAAAGGTACCCTCCATACTTTGTGTGGAATAGGTTCAAACCTAGTTTGATCATGGCTTGTTGATTGTTCATTTACATTCTTGTCATGGATGATGCTCTTGTTGTTCATTTTGCTCATTTTAAGCTATGATGATCATGTTGAGGATAAAGTCTCAATCTTTATCCTCATCACCTTGATCTAGCCCAAAATTCCCAAGTTTGGGTAATAAAGATCCAATATTTATGGTTTTTTCTTGTCCCTAAAGGATTAATCTTGCCTAGAAGAGCCATTTTGATGGTAAAGTTTCAATCTTTACTCATCAAATGGTTACTATGGCTCAAAAAGGGCATATTGGCCACCTTTTTCATTTTTCTCCCATGATTGCCTTTGATCATGCCCAAACTCTTGTTTTGGGAGGTTCTTTGATGATCAAGTGGCATAGGAATGAGGTGTTAATGTTGTTTTGTGTTGGAATAACAAACTGGAATTAGAACAGTTTGGTCCAGTTCAAGCAGAATGCTCTGTTTCTGCCTGGAACTGGACTGTTGCTTGAACAAACTGTAAAATCCCAGGAGTGGTCTCCCCATCCGTACGGCTACTTTGGCCGTATGGGGAGATTGACCATTTTGCCCTTCTGTCTTCTGTTTTCTTGTCAAACAAACCCTTTTTCAGTTGAAAAGATAAATAAAAAGTTAAAACAAAGATTTTCCGTTAAAACACACACACACATATGCACTTTTGTTAACTAACAAGGGAGACTCGGCTTTGTCCGAGGCAACTTGGGAGGACGTAAAAACTCTTCCCAAGTTGTAACCTGATCTCCGAACCTTTGAACTCGAACCTTTGTCATTTTGTTGGGTTTAAAATTAACAAAATGTGGTGACTCCGTTAAATTGGTCCGGTTCCCGCGTTTGGTATTTCTCCCTTGAAACGTGCTCGTGTTTTTTTTTTGGGGCGGGATCCTTACAAGGACCCAAAAAGGGGGAAAACAAATCGGTAAAGTGCTACAATTGTGGCGCAAAGGGTCATATTAGTTATGATTGTTCCGATAAGGAAGATGGTGAAAGTACCTGTTCTATTTATACACTTTAAACAGGTAGATGTTAGTTCACAAGAGGTCGACTATCTTGGAGAGTAGGTCGACTATCTTGATGTGTAGTGTGTGTGTGTTGAGTTATGCAGCGGAATAATAATGAAATAAATAGAAGAAATAAATGATTAAATGATAAGTGATATGTGTGTGAATAAGTGTGAGTAAATGAGACACAAACACAAAGATGTAACGTGGTTCAGAGTATAGCAACTCTCCTACATCCACGCTTCACTTTCCTCAACAGTGAAGAAGCAATCCACTATAATACTTCGTCAAGAAATTACAATCAATTGCAAGAAAATTCCCTCAGAATTTTGAAACCTAATTATCCTCACTAATTAAGTTATTTACTTGTTGCAAAGTACAGAAAAAAGAAAAGAAAATATTTCACAAGTGTGAGGGTTTGGTGATCTCTAAGATGGCTCTAAAGTAGTTATGTGAGATCTATATTTGCTTATCTATTTTAGCACAGATTTATAAATATCAAGTGTGCTTTTACAATTGAGTTTGCTTAGAAGCTTTAATCAAATTATATAGAATATGGCCAAGACAGTGTTATTTTCTTTAGTAGTGTTGAGCTCCTTTTATAGGCTTTTATGTTATATCCGTTTGAGTTCCAACGGTCTTCAACATCTTGGAAATACATATGTCAGTCATTAATCTTTGACTGGCATAAAGTATGTGAACAGTGTTTGAGTCAGGTTTGACTTTGACTGGAAGTTTAGTCTAACAAAAGTGATAAGGTCTTCTATCTTGAAGGTTGGTTATCTCGATAGTGAAGATAGTGGACCTGTAATACTTGATGATTTCCAGTTAACTTCTTGATAATTATTTTCAAGTTCATTAATTATTTGTCAAAACACTTAGTTAAGAAACTAGGGTTCTAACAATTTCCCCCTTTTTGGGAAATAATTAAGAATAAGAAGTAGAATAAGATCTGTTAAGAGAATTAGTGAAATAAGGCTTCAATACTGCCATCACTATGATAGTCTGGTTCAGGTTATGCTTCTCCAAGGTCTACTGCAGTTATATGTCTTTCTCTTTCAAGATTCAGTAGTTGGAGTTGCTTCTTGTTGAACCTGAAGTAGTACAGTTTGTTGTTCCAAGTGAGACTCATCCTATCATCATACTGAATGCCATGGTTGATCAGTTGACTCTTCTTTAGCAGAGGCTCCTTCTTTCCCAGATTTGTTGAAACTGAGGGGGCAGGACCGATTAGAAGCTGTCTTGTTGAAGATTGTCCTCTTGATGAAGGTTGATCTTGGGTAAAGATTTCTTGAGGTTGAGTGAACTCTCTGAAATTTCTTGGAAGGGTGGTGGCTTCAGTCTGGTCAACTATCCTGCCAACAAGTGTGTCTTGGACCAACTTGGTCAAGTCAACTCTGAGTCCCTTTATTTGAGCTCTCACATAGTTCCCAAGTGCATTAATGTCTTCATGAGTAGCAGCAGGAAATGTGGATGAATATGCAGGCACAATTGGATCAGGTATGAGAGGGCAAGCGTATTGATGAAAGGGCTCTTGAAGTGATGGTTCATTTGGGAAGATAGTAGAGCTGGGAAGGATTCCACCAAATAATCTCTTGATAGCACAGAAGCCAAACAACTTCTCACAGACTAGCTTCCAATAAATCACTTTGATGAGGTCAATGCATTTGGTTAAAACCAACTCCAGATTGCATATGGAAGCCTTCATTTAGCTTGGGAGACAACCATTAGGAGAAGAATTTTTCCCATTGAGCCATTTTGCCTTTATTAAGGCTTGAGGGAACAAGAGGGGTCTCATGGATGAAGAATTGGTTCAAGGCTAGTCTGTATGTTTTCCATTCATTGTGCACAAAGAATATTCTCCCAGCAAGCTCTCTAGCAGTCATTTTTTGCTAGGCTTTTGAGTAGGTCCAATATTGACTGGAGATAGCTGAGCTAAGGATTTCTTGGGGAAACTCAAGATGGTCAAATGAAAGACCAAGAGGGAGAATGGATGGGATAGAGAAGTCCACTGGATGAGAAATGAACCAAGGGGGAGGTGCATAGTACAGGTGAATCAAGTTAGTTGAAAAGAAGGGTCAGATGAAGGATTATATGGACCAGGAGTGATGATTTCAAAAGAAGAGTTTGTATGAAGGTAGGGATCATCAACTCTGGAAAATTGAGAGGAGGAGGAAGAGAGACCAGTAGAGGGAGCTTTGTCCAGACCAAGTTTCTTCCAAGTGACATCAAATCCAAACTTTTCTTCAAGTTCATGGAATTTGGCAATCTTACCCATATCAGATAGGGCAGAGTAGGCTTCTTTATCAAACGGATTTTCCTCAGCAAAGATTGCTTTTCCCTTTCTAGATGAGACAGGAAGAGAGGGAGGTGGTTGAACAGGTCTCTCAATGGTTAATTGGGTGGAAGGAATTGTTGGTAGTGGTGCCCTAGGCACGTTTAATAAACATTGTAATTGTTATCATTTATTTCATATCAATAAAGAGATGTTTTGATTATTATTGTTGTTCATGTTTACTTATAATAATCTCCATCCCTAGTACTTGTTAAGCACTAGTATAAAGGCCAAATGATCATGGGATGATCATGTTAGATTTATGGGTACTTGTTTGGAACAAGGTACTGGACATGACCCGCTGTATGAGATTTATGTCATGGTCTATGTCGTACATATATCTCATATTAGTTATGTCATTTGAATCCTTAGACATGAAGTTATTATAGTCTTCCACTTGATGAACATTATGTTTGACATATTCAAACGCTACCTTAACCGGGTAGTTATAAAGTATATGATTGGCATAATCGGATTCACGTAGGGAAGAATAATAAGCTAAATGGATTTGTCCCTCTTCGGAGAGATCTCAAGCTTAGGCCTCTCCTAGGAATGATGTTGATGAAAATGTTCGGCCGGACTCATATGAATTGATTAGATCAATGTCATTTGGATTATCAACATATTCGGAATCGAGAAAGTATTGAACAAAAACAAGTTGACCGTTTGACCATGACTTGTGTTCAATGAGATCGTGGACAAAGGGATTGTGACATATTCTAAAGGAATGCGAACTTATATCTAGTTATGCTATTTGGGTAGGTATGACGGTTTGCTAGAACCTAATCATATCTTATGGATTCATGTTTGAACCCATTGCCAACTTAGTATAATCCTAGAGGGTCACACACAATAGAACGAATCCTAAAAGGAATATATTGGAAAATTAAGGCTCTCTGATCCTGGTGTGCGACCGCACAAACCAGGCTGGGTGGACGCATATGTTTGGGCGACCGCACACCTGATTTTGGGCGGCCGCACAGTGAGTCGGGACAGATTTCCTGATTTAATTAGGAAAAGGATTTTGGACGGGTTTTGACACAAGTTTCCTATTTGGAATAGGTCTAACTTGTATATAAACAGCCAAATTCGGGCCAGAACGAGACCCTAGCTTTTGTGCAAGTCTCCAAAGAGTTTGAGAGAGTTTTATTTTGTTCCAAGACATCCTAGATTGAAGAACAAAATAATACACAAAATAATATTCCATATAGTTCATATTAATTGTGAAAACGTGTTTCACAATTTTGGTCTAGCAACCAAGATCAAGTGTTCTTGATATTCGTTCAAGGTGTGGAACCGCTAGAGGGTGAAGCTCATCATCTTCAAAGTTCGTGTTCTTACTTGTTCGTGATTAAAGCTTCAATTTCTCCACCAAGATCAAAGACCAAATTCAAAGTCATCAAGGGTTAGTTTTTCTAGTATTCATATTGCAAGTATTTGATTTAATCATATGAATGGATCTATGGGCTTTGGGTTTGATAAAAAAAAAATTCAATGCTATTTTCCGCTGTACATGTTACTCCGAAACCCAACAGGAATAGATTTTGGGGAGCTGGGAATAGGTTGTGCAAGGTCAACTATCATGGCCACAGTTCTACCTAGGTCAGCTGTCTGTTCATGAACATCTTCAAGATTGACATTCCCCCTTTCTTGTTCAACTGAAGGCTCAGTTCTATCGAGAATAACATTCCCCCTATCAGTTTCAACAGATACCTCCTCAAATTGAGATAGGAGACCAGGAGTTGGCATAAATGAGGAGGATAAAGGACCTGATGATATAGGAATTTGAGCTGGGGGAGAGGAGGAGGTGGAGACATCAGCAGAGTGTTCTTTTGTTGTTAGAGAATGGAGGTCAGAAGAGTAGTTTCTGATGAAGTGAAGATAGTAGACCTGGTGGAGAGGTCGGCTATCTTGGATAGGGAAGGAGCTGGTGACACATTTTTAGCTCCTTTTAGTTTGTAGGAGTAGGGTAGCCCTTTATGGCACCTTTTTGATGTTTTTACTTCTTTCTTTGTTATGTACTCCACTATGTTTAATGAAATTTCCCTTTTTATTTGCTTGGCATATTCAGCATTCCATATTTGCTCTCAAATAGCCAAATCTTTGTTCATCCAGTGCTTTTGTGAGAATGTCAGCCAGTTGATTCTCAGTGCACACATGAGAGAGGCATATATCACCTTTTTCAACATGATCCCTTATGAAATGGTGCCTAACTTCAATGTGCTTTGTTTTAGAGTGCTGAACTGGATTCTCAGTCATTGCTATAGCACTAGTATTATCACAGAAAATAGGAATATGATCTTGAAAAATTCCAAAGTCTTTGAGTTGATTTCTGAGATAAAGGACTTGTGAGCAACAAAGTCCAGCAGCAACATATTCTGCTTTTGCAGTTGATGTAGCAACTGAGGTTTGCTTTTTGCTGCACCAACTTACAATTCTTGAGCCTAGAAACTGACAACTACCACTGGTGGATTTTCTATCCAAATTGCATCCAGCATAGTTTGAGTCATTATATCCAATGAGAGATATAGGAGATTCTTTAGGGTACCAAATCCCAAAGTCAGGAGTCCCTTTAAGATATCTTAAAATCCTTTTAACTGCTGCTAAGTGTGATTCTTTAGGATCTGCTTGAAACCTTGCACATAAGCAAACACTGAACATGATGTCAGGTCTTGAAGCAGTGACATAGAGAAGAGATCCAATGAAACTTCTATACAGAGTTTGATTCACACTCTGACCTTCAGGATCTGCATGTAATTTTGCAGTTGTTGATAGAGGAGTTTTGGCTGTGGATACATTTTGCATATCAAATTTCTTCAGCATATCTCTAGTATATTTTTCTTGATTTATGAAAATTCCATTGGGCAATTGTTTGACTTGCAGTCCCAAAAAGAAGGTGAGCTCTCCTATCATGCTCATTTCAAATTTTTCTTGCATGGTTGATCCAAATTCCTTGCATAGATCTGTTGGGTTTCCAAGTAACATGCGCAGCGGAATATAGCAATTAAAATTTTAAGAAACCCAAAGCCATGGATCCGTTCATATGATTAAATCAAATACAACATAATGAATATAGGAATAACTAACCCTTGATGGCTATGAATTTTTCTCTTCGGTCTTGGTGGAGATCTTGAAGCTTTATCACGAACAAATCACGAACTTTGTAAGATGATAAAATTCACCCTCTAGCGGTATCCACACTTCGAACGAATATCAAAGGAGCTTCTTTGATCTTGGTTGCTAGACCAATATTATGAAACACACTTTCACAATATAACAAAGAACTATATGGAATTTATTTTGTGAATTATTTTGTTCCTCAATCAAGGATATCTTAGAACAAAATAACTTCTCTCTCAAACTCTTTGAGACTCACAAAATCACTTGTTAATATGGTCTGGCCGAATTGGGGTTTTTATACACAATTTAGACCTATTCCAAATAGGTAACTTGTGCCAAAAACCATTCCTAATCGAATTAGGAATTTTCCTGTCGGCATACCAGGCGCCCGCCTGGTACCACCCAGGCGCCCGCCTGTTTGGGCAGAAGGTCAAGGTCAATTCCGGTTTGAACAGGCGCCCGCCTGGTTCAACCCAAGCGCCCGCTTGGTTGACCAGGAGGCCCAGGATATTTCCAGAAATTCCCTTGAAGTCCTTCGACCCTAAATTCCAATATAGTCCTTTTATTTAAGATTCGTTCTATTGTGTGTGACCCTCTAGGATTATACTAAGTTGGCAATGGGCTCAAACATGATCCCATAAGATATGATTAGGTTCTAGCAAATCGTCATACCTACCTAAATAGTATAACTAGATACAAGTTCGCATTCCTTTAGAATATGTCACAATCCCTTTGTCCACGATGTCATTGAACACAAGTCATGGTCAAACAGTCAACTTGTTTTGTTCAATACTTTCTCGATTCCGAATATGTTGATAATTCAAATGCTATTGATCCAATCAATCCATTTGAGTCCGGCCGAACATTTCATCAACATCATTCCTCCGAGGGGCCCAAGCTTGACATCTCTCCGTGGAGGGACAAATCCATTTAGCTTATTATTCTTCCCAACGAGAATCCGATTATGCCAATCATACCCTTTATAACTTCCGTGTTAAGGTAGCGTTTGAATATGTCAAATATAATGTTCATCAAGTGGAAGACTATAATAACTTCATGTCTAAGGATTCAAATGACATAACTAATATGAGATATATGTACGACATAGACCATGACATAAATCTCATAGAGCGGGTCATGTCCAGTACCTTGTTCCAAACAAGTACCCATAAATCTAACATGATCATCTCATGATCATTTAGCCTTTATACTAGTGCTTAACAAGTACTAGGGACGGGGATTATTATAAGTAAACATGAACAACAATAATAATCAAAACATCTCTTTTATTGATATGAAATAAATGATAACAATTACAACGTTTATTAAACGTGCCTAGGGCACCACTACCAACAATCTCCCACTTGCCCTAGGCCCAATCTCCCATGTATCTAATACCCATGGACCTAACATGACCATCATGTTTAGCTTTTGGAAGTCCCTTTGTTAGCGGGTCCGCAACATTGTCATCAGTAGGTACTCTGCATATATTTACGTCTCCCCTATCAACGATTTCTCGAATGATATGAAAACGCCTAAGTATGTGTTTGGATTTCTGATGTGCTCTTGGTTCCTTTGCTTGAGCAATAGTACCATTATTGTCGCAATAAAGGTCTATTGGATTAGCAATGCTAGGAACCACTTCAAGTTCAGTTATGAACTTCTTAATCCAAACAGCTTCCTTTGCAGCATCCGATGCAGCAATATACTCAGCTTCTGTTGTAGAATCAGCGGTTGTACTTTGCTTGGAACTCTTCCAGCTTACAGCTCCACCATTTAACATAAACACAAAACTCGATTGCAATCGGCTATCATCTTTGTCGGTTTGGAAGCTTGCATCCGTGTAAGCATTTACAACGAGATCATCTTCCATTCCTCCATAGACCAAAAACGAGTCTTTAGTTCTTCTCAAGTACTTAAGAATCGCTTTTACAGCTATCCAGTGATTTTCGTCAGGGTCGGATTGGTATCTACTTGTCATGCTCAAAGCATAAGATACATCCGGCCTAGTACAAATTATGGCATACATGATGGACCCAATTGTCGAAGCATATGGAACATCATTCATTTTCTCACGCTCATCGTTTGTCTTAGGACATTGAGTCTTGCTTAGAGAAACTCCATGTAACACGGGCAAGGTGCCTCTCTTAGAATTCTCCATACGGAATCTTCTAATGACCTTGTCAATGTATGTACTTTGGCTTAAACCAAGTAGCCTCCTTGATCTATCTCTATAGATCTTAATGCCAAGAATATATGCGGCTTCACCCATATCTTTCATTGCGAAGCACTTTCCTAACCAAGTCTTCACAGACTGAAGTGTAGGAATGTCGTTTCCAATGAGCAATATGTCATCCACATATAAAACAAGGAATAGCACTATGCTCCCACTAATCTTCTTGTATACACAAGGCTCATCTTCGTTCTTGATGAAACCAAACTCTTTGACCGATTCATCAAAACGGAGATTCCAACTCCTAGAAGCTTGCTTCAATCCATAGATGGATCTCTGCAATTTGCATACTTTAGAATCTTGTTCAAAACCTTCCGGTTGTGTCATATACACATCCTCTTGAAGTTTTCCATTTAGGAAAGCGGTTTTGACGTCCATCTGCCATATCTCATAGTCATGATATGCGGCAATGGCAAGCAAAATTCTTATAGACTTGATCATTGCTACGGGTGAGAAGGTCTCATCATAGTCAATACCATGAACTTGCCTATAACCCTTCGCTACAAGCCTAGCTTTGTAAGTATGCACCTTCCCATCCATGTCAGTCTTCTTCTTGAAGACCCATTTGCATCCTATGGTTTTTACACCTTCGGGCGCATCAATCAAATTCCAAACTTGATTGTCTTGCATGGATTGCAATTCGGATTCCATGGCTCCAAGCCATTTGTCCGAATCAGGAGAAGACATCGCCTCTTGGTAGGTTGACGGTTCATCATTCTCAATGATTTCCACCTCATTACTATCCGTTACGAGAAATCCATATCTCTCGGGCTCGGATCGTAACCTACTATATCTGCGAGTTGCTTGTGTATTTTGAACAGGTTCCACAACTCCTTGTGGTTCTTGTTCTTGTTCCACTATTGGTTCAATGTTATTTTTTGGGTCTCGAATTTCTTCAAGATTTATTTTACTCCCACTGATTTCTTTGGAGAGAAACTCTTTCTCTAGAAGACACCAGTTCGGGCAACAAACACTTTGTTGTCCTCACGGTTGTAAAAGTAATATCATTTAGTTTCCTTAGGATATCCCACGAAAATACATTTATCGGATTTGTGTGCTAGTTTGTCAGAGATAAGTCTCTTGACATAAACTTCGCAACCCCAGATCCTCATGAAAGATAAACTAGGTTTCTTTCCACTCCACATCTCATATGGAGTCTTTGGAACCGATTTAGTTGGAACTTGATTTAGTGTGAAAGCAGCGGTTTCTAGGGCGTAACCCCAAAAGGATATTGGAAGATCAACTTGACTCATCATTGATCGAACCATGTCTAACAAAGTCCGATTCCTCCTCTCAGACACACCATTCCATTGTGGTGTTCCGGGCGGAGTCAATTGTGAAACTATTCCACAATTCTTTAGATGATCATCAAATTCTTGACTTAAGTATTCACCACCACGATCTGATCGAAGTGCTTTAATACTTTTGCCAAGTTGTTTTTCTACTTCATTTTGAAATATTCTAAATATCTCAAATGCTTCACTCTTATGTTTCATTAGGTAAACATACCCAAATCTACTATAATCATCAGTGAAGGTTATGAAGTATTGAAATCCTCCCCTAGCATTGCTACTTAATGGTCCGCATACATCGGAATGTATCAACCCCAATAAGTCGCTTGCCCTTTCACCCAACTTGGTAAAAGGTGTCTTAGTCATTTTTCCAAGAAGACACGACTCACAAGTATCATATGACTCTAAGTCACATGAACACAAAAGTCCGTCCCATGGAGTTTTGAGATACGCTTCTCATTAATATGACCAAGACGGCAATGCCACAAATAAGTATGATTTACGTCATTAGGTTTAGATTTCTTATTTACATGATAGACATTATTTTCATTCTTGACATCCAAGATATAAAGGCCATTAAATGAATTAGCAATACCATAGAGCACATCATTTAAATAAATAGAAAATTTCTTATTCTCAATAAGAAACTTAAAACCTTCATTATCCAAACAAGAAATTGAAATAATATTTCTGCTTAAATCCGGAACATAATAACAATTGTTCAAAACAAGAATTAATCCGGAAGGTAAAGTGACTTCATAAGTCCCTACGGCTAATGCAGCAACTCTTGCTCCATTTCCCACGCGTAGATCTACTTCACCTTCTTTAAGCAGTCTCCTATTCTTTAGTCCCTGCACATTTAGACAAATTTGAGAACCACATCTGGTATCCAATACCCAAGAATCAGTGGTAGAAAGGAGAATATCTATCATATAGATACCTGAAGTCGACGCAGCCTTGCTGCTCTTCTTCTTCTTTTGCTCTTCCAAGAAAGCCTTGCAATTACGTTTCCAATGACCAATTTCTTGACAATGGAAACAGATTGCATCCTTTTGTGAATCAGGTTTAGCCTCAGAAGCCTTGGCAACCTTTGCCTTGCTTATCTTGGGTTTGACAACTTTTGCCTTACCCTTTCCTTTGGCACTAGCCTTCTTCCCATCATGAACCAAGAGCACGGGAGAACCTTTCTCCACAATTTTCATCTCTGCAGTTTTGAGCATCACATGCAACTCAGAGAGATTCTTATCCATTCCATGCATGTTATAATTCATCACAAACTGATTATAACTTTTAGGCAATGAATTAAGAATAAGATCCGTGGCTAGCTCCAATGGGATTGGATAGCCAAGTTTCTCAAGGTGCTCTACATAACCTTTCATTTTAAGAAAGTGAGGACTCACTTGTTGCCCTTCATTCATTTTACTAGTAGTGAATGCAACAATGGTCTTGTACCTCTCTTGCCTAGCTTGCTCTTGAAACATGGTTCTCAACTCCACGCCTATCTCATAGGCTTCCAAATGTTCCAAACTTTGTTGGAGTTTTGAACACATAGCAGCAAGCATGAGACAACTTACATCTCTAGAATCATTACGATGCTTCTTGTAATTGTCTCTTTCTACCCTAGGGGCAGTAGGCGGTGGTTCAGCAGGGAGAGGCCCATCGAGAATGTACAACTTATCTTCTTGCCTAAGAACGATTCTTATGCTACGGATCCAATCCATAAAGTTTGTACTATTCTCTTCGAGCTTATCCTTCTCAAGGATCGATCGCAACGACATTGATTGAGTGTTATTAGTCATTATCTACAAATATGCAAAATTTCCAAAATTTAATAAGTACCGGTTTTTCATTAAAGAGATAAACAATGTATTTTTCAAACAAAATACTCCCACTAAATTATATAACCTTCATATACATCCAATGTATAATATAATTTAAATGGGTTAAGATCCAACTTTAATTTAATTTTAAGTCCGCTAAGGCGGATTACACAAAATCAAATTAATTAGGTAGACAACTCTTGTCAATCATATCTCATATGACTCTTAGTTTCTTTTATGAGATTCTTTAAGAAATCCAATTTCAAAAAGCATGTTAAACCTCATCTTTGCCTAGGCCCAAAACTGTTTTGACGCCTAATTAAGTCTAACCATTTTAAACGCATAGTTAATGTGTCCCGCTAGGGCGTGCCCACATTATCTATCTTGCTCATACATAAATAAATTTAATGCATCTCGCTAGGGCGAATCTACATTAAAGTCACTTATGTACTAACAAGTGTTTTAATCATGGCATGGCAATAAAAGACTTAAAACTTTCTTTGAAGGTTCATCACATATAGCATATAACACATTTATGAGCACATAATATAAACATATTACACATCAAGTTTAGCCACTAAATTAATCTCCATTAATTTAAGCATAATATTTATGTGTCATTAGTTTCTCTATAATTATGAGGATGAGACTATTTCAACTTTGGTTATTATCTCTAAATCAAGACAACAAGAAGTGCGGTCGAACTAAGCCATTAGGCAACCACAATCCCGCACTAATTCAAGAAACCAAGAAAGTAGTCCATGTGGCCGAAACTAAGCAATAGATGGTCTCGATGAACGTAGGCCAATTGCATTCACAATTCCACATGGATCTCCAATCATTGAATCAAGAATTTTGTTTCTCAATTTTAGCAATTATGAACTCTTCATAATTATAACTTCGTTTTATCTTTGAAACTTTGATTGCGATCAATTTTGGGAAACACAATCTCGATGAACGCAGATTAGCCATCCAAAACTTGAACCAATCTAGGAATCACAAGACTAAAACAAATAGGAAAATCAAACCCCAAAATCCACACACAAACCAACTACCCAAAACCCATTCCAGATCAACAAGTCTGAAGTGGTCTTGTTACTGGTTTTGTTGGATTTATCGAAAAATTCCAGAATCAGATTTTGAACAAAAATCAGAACACTCTGGCCTAGCGAGCGCGCGCCTGGTCCAGCACGGGCGGGCGCCTGAAACGCGCGCGCGCCTGGTTCAGCGCGGGCGAGCGCCTGTATGGTCATAATGGTATGGAATTTTCAAGTTCGAAAATATTGTCTCAAAATTATTTTTCCCCGATTATTAAAACTTTGATCTAATCAAAAATCAATAATCGAAATAATTCAGAATCCACCATAATTTTTATTGCGATTGAATCGTGCGATTAAAGTTGAAAAAACAATAAACCACATAAAATCACAAAACACATAAACATCATATAATCCAATATTCATATCATGCTTGGCACATAAACAATTTATATACACACAACATGATCCAAGTATTGAATTAATCAATATGAACGGGGCTCTGATACCACTGTTGGGTTTCCAAGTAACATGCGCAGCGGAATATAGCAATTAAAATTTTAAGAAACCCAAAGCCATGGATCCGTTCATATGATTAAATCAAATACAACATAATGAATATAGGAATAACTAACCCTTGATGGCTATGAATTTTTCTCTTCGGTCTTGGTGGAGATCTTGAAGCTTTATCACGAACAAATCACGAACTTTGTAAGATGATAAAATTCACCCTCTAGCGGTATCCACACTTCGAACGAATATCAAAGGAGCTTCTTTGATCTTGGTTGCTAGACCAATATTATGAAACACACTTTCACAATATAACAAAGAACTATATGGAATTTATTTTGTGAATTATT
The DNA here is from genome assembly GCA_026119855.1 of Campanula takesimana. Lineage (NCBI taxonomy): Eukaryota > Viridiplantae > Streptophyta > Magnoliopsida > Asterales > Campanulaceae > Campanula > Campanula takesimana. The sequence continues at coordinate 1,344,374 of JAOWBW010000250.1, read as the reverse complement.
TTGTTCCTCAATCAAGGATATCTTAGAACAAAATAACTTCTCTCTCAAACTCTTTGAGACTCACAAAATCACTTGTTAATATGGTCTGGCCGAATTGGGGTTTTTATACACAATTTAGACCTATTCCAAATAGGTAACTTGTGCCAAAAACCATTCCTAATCGAATTAGGAATTTTCCTGTCGGCATACCAGGCGCCCGCCTGGTACCACCCAGGCGCCCGCCTGTTTGGGCAGAAGGTCAAGGTCAATTCCGGTTTGAACAGGCGCCCGCCTGGTTCAACCCAAGCGCCCGCTTGGTTGACCAGGAGGCCCAGGATATTTCCAGAAATTCCCTTGAAGTCCTTCGACCCTAAATTTCAATATAGTCCTTTTATTTAAGATTCGTTCTATTGTGTGTGACCCTCTAGGATTATACTAAGTTGGCAATGGGCTCAAACATGATCCCATAAGATATGATTAGGTTCTAGCAAATCGTCATACCTACCCAAATAGTATAACTAGATACAAGTTCGCATTCCTTTAGAATATGTCACAATCCCTTTGTCCACGATGTCATTGAACACAAGTCATGGTCAAACAGTCAACTTGTTTTGTTCAATACTTTCTCGATTCCGAATATGTTGATAATTCAAATGCTATTGATCCAATCAATCCATTTGAGTCCGGCCGAACATTTCATCAACATCATTCCTCCGAGGGGCCCAAGCTTGACATCTCTCCGTGGAGGGACAAATCCATTTAGCTTATTATTCTTCCAACGAGAATCCGATTATGCCAATCATACCCTTTATAACTTCCGTGTTAAGGTAGCGTTTGAATATGTCAAACATAATGTTCATCAAGTGGAAGACTATAATAACTTCATGTCTAAGGATTCAAATGACATAACTAATATGAGATATATGTACGACATAGACCATGACATAAATCTCATAGAGCGGGTCATGTCCAGTACCTTGTTCCAAACAAGTACCCATAAATCTAACATGATCATCTCATGATCATTTAGCCTTTATACTAGTGCTTAACAAGTACTAGGGACGGGGATTATTATAAGTAAACATGAACAACAATAATAATCAAAACATCTCTTTTATTGATATGAAATAAATGATAACAATTACAACGTTTATTAAACGTGCTTAGGGCACCACTACCAACAAGATCATCATTAGTTGAACCAAATATAATATCATCCACATAAATTTGAATGAGTTAGATATCTTGGTTGGTCTTTTTGATGAAGAAGGTTTAATCAATTTGCCCTTTTGTAAATCCCTTTTCAAGTAGAAAGTTGGATAAGGTCTCATACCAAGCTCTAGGGGCTAGTTTGAGTCCATATAAGGCTTTATCCAGTTTGTAGACATGATCTGGGAATTTTGGGGATTCAAACCCAGGAGGTTGTGCAACAAATACTTTTTCATGAAGAACCCCATTCAGAAATGCACTTTTAACATCATCTGATATACAGTCATATTTTTGGATGATGAGTAGGCAAGAAAAAGCCTAATTGCTTCAAGTCTAGCAACTGGAGCATAAGTCTCATCATAGTCAATACCTTTTTTTTGTCTATAGCCTTGAGCTACCAATCTTGCTTTATTTCTTATGACTGTACCATCTTCATTCATTTTGTTTCTGAACACCCATCTAGTCCCAATTATAGTTTGATTTTTAGGTTTAAGGACAAGTTTCCAAACTTTGTTCCTTTCAAACTGTTCAAGCTCTTCCTCCATTGCTTCTATCCAATCTGCATCAAGAAGAGCTTCATTGAAAAGGAGACTTTCCGGCGACACCCACCTAGCCATTTCGTACTATCCCATGCCGCCACCGGAGAGACCGAGCTAGGAGGGTACACGATTCCGGCAGAAGTCAACGTTGAGTTTTACACTGCATGGTTGACCGAGGACCCGAACATGTGGAAGGATCCGGAAGAGTTCCGACCCGAGAGGTTCTTGGATGGTGATGGGGTTGATGTCGATGTGACCGGAACTAGGGGAGTGAGATGATGCCTTTTGGGGCAGGGAGGAGGATTTGCCCGGCCATGAATCTTGGTACATTACATGTTAACATGATGCTTGCTAGGATGGTGCAAGCATTCAAATGGGTTCCGGTTCCGGGTTCCCCACCCGACCCGACTGAGACGTTTGCATTTACTGTGGTCATGAAACATCCTCTCAAAGCAGTTATTGTGCCAAGGGCCTAAGGAAAAGAAAATTAGACATGGCAGTATTGTCATGGGGATATAATATGATAAGTTAATTCTCTAAATTAATTACCTTTTTTTTTTTTTTTCTGTTGAATATTTATGGATAGTAAGTAAACAGCCTTTTGTGGTTTGACACTTTACAAGTTTATCTTAATTAGTAACTCATCTTTTGTTCCATAATTAGACATGGCAGTATTGTCATGGGGATATAGACGTGAAAATTATTTACACTCAAATTTATTCTTTGAAGAATATACTCTCTCACCCAAAATAATCTTTTTATTTGTTATTTTTCACTGTCTCAAAAAATCTTCTCATTTCTACAATTTAAGCTTCAAAGTGTATAAATAAAACATAACTAGTGAAACAGGTGTTCATATCCTTAAAAAGTTTGTAGAAAATGGTTGCTTCGGCTAGTACGAGTGATCGCCGGAGGAAATTATTAGAGTCACCTGTCCAAGAATTCCTCTGCTTAGAGGGAAATCTTCTAACTCTGAGATTTGGCCACCAAAGGAAGAGGGAACAAGTCAAATCCGTAGTCTCATGGCTGAGGGGAAAACACAAGTGAAAAGTCAACTCCCTTCTCGTTCTCCTCCACCACCATCACCGGCCGTGGTGGTTTCTAGGCCTGCTCCACCACCATCGGTGGCAGCAGTGGTGTTTCCAGGCCTGCTCCACTGCCAGCGTGGCAGCAGTAGCGGTTTCTAGGCCTGCACCACCACCACCATCTATGGCTGTCATGTCAGTTGCAAAGCCTGCACCACCGCCACCACCACCTCCACGGGCAGGTGGTTAGGCTTCATCATCAAAGCCGCCGCCACCACCACCAATAGGAAATAACAGCAAAAAAGTCAACTCTAAATCAGTAGAAGCCAGCATGGCAGAAGGTGGAAATGGCCAAGTCAAACTCAAGCCTTTGCATTGGGACAAAGTCAACCCTAACGTTGAACACTCCATGGTCTGGGACAAAATTGAAAAAGGCTCTTTCAAGTAAGAAACAAAAATTCCCCTCCACAAACTTGTAGTATGAATTATAATGAATCCTCCCATTTCCCTTAGATTTTTTTTTTTTTTCCTGATAAAATTCTATAATCTGCAGATTTGATGGTGAACTTATGGAAGCTCTGTTCGGAACCGTTGCCGCCAAAAAATCCCCCGCAAAAAAACCCAAACTCAACGAGTCCAAAAGGCGATAATAAACCAGGTCCACCCTCTAAAATCTTCATTCTCGACACACGAAAATCCCAAACATAGCAATTGTTCTAAAATCCCTTGCGATTTCTCGAAGAGAAATCATCGATAGCCACGTAGAAGGCCAAGGTTTGACCACAGACACCCTCGAAAAGTTGACCAGATAGCCCCAACCAAGAAGAAGAATCCGCAATCCTAGAATTTGATGGTGACTCGACTCGACTAGCCGATGCAGAGTCTTTTCTCTTCCACATACTAAAAGCCGTCCCCTCGGCTTCAGTAGATTCAATGCCATGCTTTTCAAGTCAAACTACGCCTCGGAGATTTCCCACCTCAAGGAGTCTTTGCAAACGCTTGAATCCGCTTGTAAAGGGCTTAGGAATCGTGGACTTTTCGTGAAGCTTCTAGAAGCTATTCTAAAAGCCGGAAATCAAATGAATGCAGGAACTTCTAGAGGAAATGCACAAGCTTTTAACTCTCTTCTCTCTTAAAGTTATCCGACGTAAAAAGCAGTGACGGTAAAACGACTTTGCTTCACTTTGTGGTCGAAGAAGTTGTCCGGTCAGAAGGGAAACGTTGCATGTTGAATAGAAACCGAAGCTTGAATAAAACCGGCAGCAGAGGGGACGGGGCTACGGAAAGTCAAAGTCAACTATCAAAAGATCAGAGAGAGAAGGACTATATAATGCTTGGCTTGCCAGTCGTGGGAGGCGTTAGTTCGGAGTTCTCGAACGTAAAGAAAGCAAATCTACATGAATGGACTCTTCAACCACCATTCTTCTTCTATCATAAACTCTATATGCCTTGCTGGTTGCAGAATAACCAAGGAATATGCCTTCATCACTTTTAGACTCAAATTTGTCTAAATTATTCTTCCCATTGTTGTGAATGTAACATTTACTCCCAAAAGTATGAAAGTAAGAAATAGTTGGAGTTCTTTCATTCCACAATTCATAGGGAGTTTTTAAGTGAAATTTGTTAATCAAGGTCTTGTTCTGAACATAGACTGCAGTAGTAACAGCTTCTCCCCAAAAATACTTAGGAAGGTTATTTTCAGATAACATGGTCCTTGCAGCTTCACATATTGTTCTGTTCTTTCTTTCAGCCACTCCATTTTGTTGAGGAGTTCTAGGGGCTGAAAAGTTGTGACTAATTCCTTGCTGATTGCAAAAATCTTCAACTCCAGTGTTCTCAAATTCAGTACCATGATCTGATCTTATTCTGACCACTTTAATGCTTTTGAGGTTTTGAACTTGATTTATCAATTTTACTAGTTGACTAAGAGTTTCTGATTTGGATTCCAAGAGAATGATCCAAGAAAATCTTGTAAAGTCATCAACTATCACTAGGGAATACCTTTTTCCTCCAAGGCTTCTGGTTCTGATTGGTCTAAATAAATCCATATGAATAAGTTCAAGTGGCCTTTTGTATCCAATCTATTTTTGGCTTTAAAAGAAGTCCTTTGTTGCTTTCCACACTGACAAGCATTGCACAGTTTATCCTTTTTGAAGGATATCTTTGGAAGTCCTTTAACAAGTTTAGAGGATGCAAGTTTTGCTATGCTTTTAAGGTTCAAGTGAGCTAATCTCTTATGCCAGAGCCATGCCAAATCAGACTGATTATAAAACAGTAGACACATGGCATTGGAAGATTTAGTCACTTCAAGGGATATGCAGTACACATTTCCTTTTCTGAATCCAGTAAGAATGACTTTATCATTTGAATTCTTCACTTGACACAGGTTATGAGAGCACACAACATGAAATCCTTTGTCACAATCTGACTGATGCTAATCAAGTTGTGCTTGAGACCTTCCACATAAGAGAAATTTGATAAGATAATGCTCTTTGTGATCAAGTCTCCATGTCCTTTGACTCTGGCTTGAGAGTTGTCTCTAAAAACAACATTAGGTCCATCTTTGAAATGAAGTTCTGCAGCCATTGTTTGTTGAAGGTCATATGCCTGCTGCAGCCACTATCTAGGTACCAGATTCCTATATTAAATTCCTACAAAACAATTAAAGAGAAATAAACATGGTCCCATTGAATTATGGGTCCAGGAGGTTAAACAGCCTTAGGGACCCAAACTTTTACAATTTTCTTAGGAGGGCTATTGTTCTTTGGGACAAAAGATTTTTGGTTGAATGAGTTTAGGTAGGATAGGATTTGGTATATGTAGGGTGTCATCCTGATTGTTGGTGATGGTAGTTGTGATGAGGGTGAGGATTATATGATTTGGGTGAGGGATAGGCTTTAGGGAACTTTGAAGAGCTATAGTTTTGATTTTTTCTTCCTTTGTTTCCTTTTGATAGGTCTGCTGTCTTCTTGGGATATATGCTTGATAGGTCTGCTGTCTTCTAGATTGTCCTTGATAGGTCTTTTGTCTATAGTTTTACTGACCATTTTGATTGTTCTTCCAAGTCAGGAATTGCTTTTGAGGGCTTGGATCATCACTTTTGTTGTTAGGATTGGTCATTTGAATGCTGCTACTGGATGCTTGATCATGATAGCTGACCTCTTTCATTTTTTCTTGAGCCTTGTATACATCCTGTTTTGTTTGGACAGGATAGATGGGTTTTTCTTATAGTTTTGTCTCCCATCTTGACAAGTAGCATTTTCTCAAGTTTCCTTTCACCTTCAGGTAGTTTGTATTCAATCAAGGTTGGGTTATTTACACCTAGTCCAGTTTTGTCAAAAGGATGCCTTTGTGTATAAAAGAAATGTGACATTGCTGAACTTGACTTGTTCCAAGACTCAATTTTTGTTTTGAATGCTTGGTTTTCATCATTTAGGGCCTCTATTCTGAGGTTGAGCTCTTTCAGTTGATTGCTGATGTGAAGGTGATTGTTTCTTGCATTGAAGACATCAGCATGAAGGTCTACTATCTCATCTTCTTGCTGCTTGTTTTGGTTTTGAAGGGAGAGGTTTTGTGTTTCAAGGAGGGCATTTTTGGTTTTAAGACTGTCTAGGTCCTTAGAAAATTGTAAGTTTTCAGTTATTAAGACCCTAAGGCTAGATTCTTCTTTCTTTCTCTGAATAAACAAAGTACAAGCCAAATTTTTAAGACCTTCAAGTTCAAGAGAATTAAAATCACTTACCTCTCTTAGTTCTTCTGCAGCTGCAGGATCTTCAAGTTCCTCTTCATTTTCTGAGTCATCTTCATCATTTTCCATGAGACATATCATGGCTTCCATCTCATTATCTGAGTCTGAGGAGTCACTTTCATCATCACTGAATTTTGACAGGTCTGCTATCATGACCTGTTCCTTCTTTTCAACTTGTTTGGCTTTAGCACAGTTGAAGCAATTGCACCTAGAACTGTGTATAATGTCTTTAGAATATGAAATCTTCTTCTGAGTTGAAAAGTTTCTTGATTTCTTTGGTTCAGGGCACTCTTGAGAGTAGTGACCTAACTTTTCACAGTTATAACATGTGATATCTTTCTTCTCAGTTTGGACTTGGTTAGAGGAGGATGCTGTATTTCTTTTGTCAAACATCCTTTTTTGATGTCTCATAGCGTTTTTAACAGCTATGGTAATCAAGTTAGGAATATCTTCTTGAGTTAAAGGTTTAACTTATGGTTTTTGGGACAGGTTGACTTTCTGAATAGCATTGCTGATTAGGGAGTCAATGTCCTGTTGTGAGTAAGCTTTAGGAGCTTCTTGTGCAGCAAGAGCCATGGTGTGAGCATTGGCTAAGGATGATGCAATGGTGGGTAGTTTGACAGTCCCTTCAAGTTCATTTGCTTATCTATTTTAGCACAAATTTATAAATATCAAGTGTGCTTTTACAATTGAGTTTGCTTAGAAGCTTTAATCAAATTGTATAGAATATGGCCAAGACAGTGTTATTTTCTTTAGTAGTGTTGAGCTCCTTTTATAGGCTTTTATGTTATATCCGTTTGAGGTCCAACGGTCTTCAACATCTTGAAAATGCATATGTTAGTCATTAATCTTTGACTGGCATAAAGTATGTGAACAGTGTTTAAGTCAGGTTTGACTTTGACTGGAAGTTTAGTCTAACAAAAGTGATAAGGTCTGCTATCTTGAAGGTTGGTTATCTCGATAGTGAAGATAGTGGACCTGTAATACTTGATGATTTCCAGTTAACTTCTTGATAATTCTTTTCAAGTTCATTAATTATTTGTCAAAACACTTAGTTAAGAAACTAGGGTTCTAACAGATGGTTAAGTATACATGGTGGATGATGAGAATGTATTAATCCTAGGAGAGGAGCAGTCGGATGAAGATTGGGTGTTGAATTCTGGAGCTTCTTGTCATGCTAGCGGGGATGCAGAGACAATGGAGCGATATACACCGGGAGATTTTGGGGTTGTCTACCTTGGTGATGATCAACCACTAAAGATCAAAGGTAAGGGGGATGTGATGATGAAGACACCTAATGGGGTTGTTTTACACTTACATTATGTAATGCATGTTCCAGAATTGAGGAGGAGGGTGATTTCTGTTTGACAACTTGATGATGAAGGGTATGGTGTAATCTTCATCGGAGGGTCTTGCGAAGTCACAAAAGGATCCAAAGTGATCGCTTATGGAGTTAAGGAGAAGATGTTTTACTCTACCTACAATATCGATGTTCCCTCAGGTGGGAGCAAGAGGCTAAAGGACCGGCCTATTGGTGTAGAAAGGAGAGACATCAAGAAACGGTGTGTTAGGGGGAGAGTGACACAAAGTTGATCAACGCGGTGTGGAAGTCAAAGTACCATAACAGAGAGCGTGTTCAGACCAAAAGAAGAAAATGGAAGAAAAAAGGTGTGTCCAAGTTTTAAGGGGGAGCATTGCAAGGAAGGTGGGTCTGGAGGGAGAAGACGAAGTTAGACTTGCGGGGAGAAATTAAGGTAGAAGCTGATTTGAGGAGGCAAGAACAATCTAACACAGAGGGGTTGAAACGTCGCTTGGTTTCAACTCACCTTAACACTTAAGCGGGGAGGTAAGGCAACGTCAAGTCAATATGGGAGTGAAAATGTGTTCATTCCGTAGTGGGAGTTGATAGGTGTTTCTATGCTTATGGGTTTAGTCTCCAGGTGGGAGAATGTTAGGATTGGAGTCCTAAACCGTAAGGAGATGAATGGAGAGAAAGAGTCGATGTCAAGGAGGTGGAAGAGTTGAAGCGGAGTTAGATCGTGAGAGGGAAACAACAGCAGCCGGAGGAGCGGGCGATAACCCAAAATGGAGTGGGCAACCGCCCAATGGTCCTGGGAGGTTTTAGGGCTTAAACAGGATATAGTGAGCGGCTGCACACCTTAAAATGGGCGACCGCACACTTATTCTGGGCCCAGACCTGATTTCTGATTTATTTCCTATTTTGATTTTATCTCTTCCAAATAAACCTAGGACTTCCTTGTACACCTATATAAGCATAGTTCCGACCTAGAACACATGGTAGCACCATATTAAAGAATATTTAATAAAATATTGGCTTGGCGATTGCCCCCGGACGTAGTTCATGTGTTGAACGAACCGGGCAAACAATTCTTGTGTTCTTTGTGTGTGATTCTCTCATATTTGTGATTGTGGGTGTTGTGTTCTTAATCTTATTGGCATCGGGGTACCACTAAATTGCCAACAATTAGTATCAAGAGTTTTGGTTAGGAGGATTTAAAGTTTCATCCGTTGATTATTTTGAATCACGTTCTTGGGGACTTTGTAAAGCAATCAAGATAAAGAACTCGATAGAGAAATTCAATGGTGTGAATTTCACGTTTTGGAGGACAAGGGTTGAAGATTACCTTTATTGTAAGGATCTTCATAAACCCTTAGGTGAGACACCCGCAAACATGTCACAAGGTGATTGGGAGACGTTGGATCGTAAGGCGTTGAGAGCGGTAAGGAGTGCTCTAACTGATGATGTTACACGGAACGCAATGGAGGCCAAGACAACGGTGGGGTTGCTACAGATACTGTCAGACATGTATGAGAAGCCGTCTAATATCAACAAGGTGCACTTGATAAAGAGGTTTGCGAATGCAAAGATGTCGGAGGGGCAGACAGCAACGAGTCATATCGGCAATTTCAAAGGTATGATGGACCAATTGAAGAGTGTTGATATTACTTTCTCGGATGAAGTGTTAGCATGTTTTCTACTAAAATCGCTGCCTGATAGTTGGGAGGTAACTGTCACGACGATTAGCACGTCGAAGGCACCATTAGTATATATGGAGGTTAGAGATCTCATCCTTCAAGAGGAGTTGAGAAGGAAAGAGACAAAGGAGGAAACTTCCACAGATGAGGCTGCACTTAGGGTGGAGAAAGCTAGGGGAAGGGGAGGACCGAAAAAGGGGGGAAACAAATCGGTAAAGTGCTACAATTGTGGCGCGAAGGGTCATATTAGTTATGATTTTCCGGATAAGGAAGATGGTGATGAACATATGGTGGATGATTAGAATGTATTAATACTAGGAGAGGAGCAGTCGAGTGAAGATTGGGTGTTGGATTCTGGAGCTTCTTTTCATGCTAGCGGGGATGCAGAGTCAATGGAGCGATATACACCGGGAGATTTTGGGGTTGTCTATCTTGGTGATGATCAACCATTGAAGATCAAAGGTAAGGGGGATGTGATGATGAAGACACCTAATGGGGCTTTTTTACACTTACATGATGTAATGCATGTTCCGGAATTGAGGAGGAGGGTGATTTCTGCTGGACAACTTGATGATGAAGGGTATGGTGTAACCTTCATTGGAGGGTCTTGGGAAGTCACAAAAGGATCTAAAGTGATCACTTATGGAGTTAAGGAGAAGATGTTGTACTCTACCTACAATATCGATGTTCGCTCGGGAGGGAGCAAGAGGTTAAATGACCGGCCTATTGGTGTAGAAAGGAGAGACATCAAGAAATGGTGCGTTAGGGGGAGAGTGACACAAATTTGATCAACGCGGTGTGGAAGTCAAAGTACCCTAACAGATAGTGTGTTCAGACCAAAAGAAGACAATGGAAGAAACAAGTTGTGTCCAAGTTTCAAGGGGGAGCATTGTGAGGAAGGTGGGTCTGGAGGAAGAAGGCGAAGTTAGACTTACGGGGAGAAATCAAGGTAGAAGCTGATTTGGGGAGGCAAGAACAATCTAACACGGAGGGGTTGAAACGTCGCTTGGTTTCAACTCTCCTTAGCACTTAAGCGGGGAGGCAAGGCAACATCAAGTCAATATGGGAGTGAAAATGTGTTCATTCCATGGTGGGAGTTGATAGGTGTTTCTATGCTTATGGGTTTAGTCTTCAGGTGGGAGATTGTTAGGATTGGAGTCCTAAACCGTTAGGAGACGAAGGGAGAGAAGGAGTCCATGTCTAGGAGGTGGAAGAGTTGAAGCAGAGTTCGATCGGGAGAAGGAAACAACAGCAGCCGGAGGAGCGGGCGACCGCCCAAAATGGAGTGGGTGACCGCCCAATGGTCCTGGGAGGTTTTAGGGATTAAACAGGATATAGTGAGCGGCCGCACACCTTAAAATGGGCGACCGCACATTTATTCTGGTCCCAGACCTTATTTCTGATTTGTTTCCTATTTTGATTGTATCTCTTCCAAATAAGCCTAGGACTTCCTTGTACACCTATATAATCATAGTTCCAACCTAGAACACATGGTAGCACCATATTAAAGAATATTTAATAAAATATTGGCTTGGTGATTGCCCCTGGACGTAGTTCATGTGTTAAACGAACCGGGCAAACAATTCTTGTTTCTTTGTTTGTGATTCTCTCATATTTGTGATTGTGGATGTTGTCTTCTTAATCTTATCTGTATCAGGGTACCACTAAATTCCTAGTAATCGGTATCAAGAGCTTTGGCTAGGAGGATTCAAAGTTTCATCTGTTGATTATTTTGAATCATGTTCTTGGGGACTTTATGAAGCAATCAAGATGAAAAACTCGATAGAGAAATTTGAATGGTGTGAATTTCACGTTTTGGAGGACAACGGTTGAAGATTACCTTTATTGTAAAGATATTCATAAACCCTTAGGCAAGAAACCCGCAGACATGTCATAAGGTGATTGGGAGACGTTGGATCGTAAGGCGTTGAGTGCGGTTAGGAGTGCTCTAACCGATGATGTTGCACGGAACACAATGGAGGCCAAGACAATGGTGGGGTTGCTACAGATGCTATTAGACATATATGAGAAGCTGTCTAATATCAATAAGGTGCACTTGATAAAGATGTTTGCGAATGAAAAGATGTCGGAGGGGCAGACAGCAGCGAGTCATATCGGCAATTTCAAAGGTATGGTGGACCAATTGAAAAGTGTTGATATTACTTTCTTGGATGAAGTGTTAGCATGTTTTCTCAACTAAAATCGCTCCCTGATAGTTGGGAGGCAACTGTCACGAAGATTAGCACGGCGAAGGCACCGTTAGTATATATGGAGGTTAGAGATCTTATCCTTCAAGAGGAGTTGAGAAGGAAAGATACAAAGGAGGAAACTTCCACAGATGAGGCAGCACTTAGGGTGGAGAAAGCTAGGGGAAGGGGAGGACCGAAAAAGGGGGAAAACAAATCGGTCAAGTGCTACAATTATGGCGCGAAGGGTCATATTAGTTATGATTGTCCGGATAAGGAAGATCGTGATGCACACATGGTGGATGATGAGAATTTAGGAGAGGAGCAGTCGGGTGAAGATTGGGTGTTGGATTCTGGAGCTTCTTGTCATGCTAGCGGGGATGCAGAGTCAATGGAGCGATATACACCGGGAGATTTTAGGGTTGTCTATCTTGGTGATGATCAACCATTGAATATCAAAGGTAAAGGGGATGTGATGATGAAGACACCTAATGGGGTTGTTTTACACTTATATGAGGTAATGCATGTTCCTGAATTGAGGAGGAGGGTGATTTCTGTTGGACAACTTGATGATGAAGGGTATGGTGTAACCTTCATTGGTGGGTCTTGGGAAGTCACAAAAGGATCTAAAGTGATCGCTTATGGAGTTAATGAGAAGATGTTATACTCTACCTACAATATCGATGTTCGCTCGGGTGGGACCAAGAGGCTAAAGGACCGGCCTATTGGTGTAGAAAGAAGAGACATTAAGAAACGGTGTGTTAGGAGGGAGAGTTACACATAGTTGATCAACGCGGTGTGGAAGTCAAAGTACCCTAACAGAGAGCGTGTTCAAACCAAAGGAAGATAATGGAAGAAACAAGGTGTGTCCAAGTTTCAAGGTGGAGCATTGCGAGGAAGATGGGTCTAGAGGGAGAAGGTGAAGTTAGACTTGCGGGGAATAATCAAAGTAGAAGCTGATTTGGGGAGGCAAGAATAATCTAACACGGAGGGGTTGAAACGTCGCTTGGTTTCAACTCGCCTTAGCACTTAAGTGGGGAGACAAGGCAACGTCAAGTCAATATGGGTGTGAAAATGTGTTCATTCCGTGGTGGGAGTTGATGGGTGTTTCTATGCTTATGGGTTTAGTCTCCAGGTGGGAGATTGTTAGGATTGGAGTCCTAAACCGTGAGGAGACGAAGGGAGATAGAGAGTCCATGTTAAGGAGGTGGAAAAGTTGAAGCGGAGTTAGATCGGGAAAAGGAAACAACAGCAGCCGGAGGAGCAGTTGACCGACCAAAATGAAGTGGGCGACCGCCCAATGGTCCTGGGAGGTTTTAGGGCTTGAACGGGATATAGTGAGTGGCCACAAACCTTAAAATGGGCGACCGCACACTTATTATGGGCCTAGACCTAATTTCTGATTTGTTTCCTATTTTGATTGTATCTCTTCCGAATAAACCTAGGACTTCCTTGTACACCTATACAAACATAGTTCCGACCTAGAACACATGGTAGCACCATATTAAAGAACATTTAATAAAATATTGGCTTGGCGATTGCCCCCGGACGTAATTCATGTGTTGAACGAACCGGACAAACAATTCTTGTGTTCTTTGTGTGTGATTCTCTCATATTTATGATTGTGGGTATTGTGTTCTTAATATTATTTGGATCTGGGTACCACTAAATTCCCAACAATGACCTAATTTGTTAGGCCATGCATCATTTAAATATTAGCAATTAGGTCCCTAAGGTATCTACACATGTAAATAATAAAGCTCATACTGAGAAAAGATGACTTGGATCTCCGTTAACCCTAGTCATGTCACTTTAATTAGGATCAATATATAATATGATCTATACAATTAACCCACATATACATGTCTAGTCCCTCAAAAATTCCAACAAACTCCCACTTGGACTAACACATGTGCATATTTGTAAGACCTTAAGTAATCGTACATTACTTCATAACCTTAGTAGCATAAGCTTTACTTTGTGAATCATCTTAAACGAATCCAGTCTATTAGTCGTATTAATATAACGATCATAGAGGTTTTTGTCACCGTCGGCGTAACTAGACCTCTAAGTCGTATTAACTATAATGTATGAGCAAACTCCCACTAAACCTAGATATACTTTAACTTTAAAGCAACTATTAGTGATTATGCCCTAGCCCTTTGTGATAGACCTTTATGTATTATCATTTTCATGTATAGTAGAAATTGATTGTTTTCCGGACCGTACCTCAAGAGGTCTCTTTCCTCCATTTCGAGTTGTTAGTGACCAGTTTACCATGTCAACTAAATAGTTTAGATCCTCAGCCCAAAATGCCTTACTCAAACCTGAATGGAATAACATGAAACGAAGCTTTTGCGCCAAGGTCTGATTAATTCTTCCGCAACACCATTTTGTTACGGCATGCCGAGACAAACCGTGAAGTATCTTAATATGCCCTCTTCTCGACGCACTTCCAAAAATGGGTCGTACTTGTACTCACCATCATTATTAGGAGGGCTGTTTATATAGGTATTTTGAGTCAATTCTGTGAGGGAATTGGTATCGGCATGGTCTTTTATCCTTGGGCTCGTGAGGAGACCAAGTTTTGTCTTATTTGGGGTAGGTGTTTGGGAAGTGGAGTTGGCTTGCTTGCTCTGTTTTAACTCTCTAATTCCCGCATCAATGGTATCCCAAGACAGCATATAACAAGAAAGGGAAATGTTTTCATTGGACTCATTCTTAGCCTCGAGGGGCTTTACATACTTAAAGACAAATTTCTTTTCGACTACTGGACCATCCGTATCATAGACAAGGTCGGCTGGATTGGTCAAAACCTAATCTAGGCTAATAACGCTAACATTGTTCTCTGGAAGTGGATTCTTAATAGTGTTCAGAGCTTTGGGCTTCTCTATCTGTTTCAGGTTAATCGAGTCTTGGATCATGTGCTTCAGAACATGGCATTCGTTGGTGGTGTGCCCCACATACTGCTGATACTCACAGAACTTGTTACGATTGACGTTCGGACTGATGGTAGGCTTACACCCTAAGAATGGTTTAATGGCTCCGTTCTTGAGGAGCACTTGGTACACTTCTTCTATTGGCGATCCCAGATCATAAAACTTGCGGTCCTTCTCCCATTTGATTTTTGGTTGTGAAGGTGGACTAGCAGCAGCTGAGTCGCTTGAAGCAGAGTTCTGCCATTTAAACGGTCGTCGGTTTGCACAAAGTTCACATGGGCTCCCCCTCCATTTTCTTTTCCCTTGTTAGCCCAGCAAGAGCTCTGTAACGGTTTCTAGTGGTGCTTTCTTTAAAACCCTGGGCAGCGAGCTTATCTTATATTTGGGTGCCAGAATTGACCATCTCCCTTAGGCTCGGGTAGTATCCTTCCCCAATTCTTTGCTGAAGATGTGGCCTAAGGAAGATAAGGAAAATCTCCTTTTGTTCTTCTTCTTTGAGTGGTTCTATTATTTCGAACATCTTCCAGTTCCATCTTTTGGCGAATTCAGCAATGGGTTCATTCTCTCTCTCTGCGTAGTGCTGATGAGAACTCTCTTGTTGGTTGTGTACTGGACATTGGCTTTGTACTTGGTCATGAATGCCTTGAAAATCTGGTTCCAGTCACTGGTCTGTTCTTTAGGTAACATCATAAACCATTGGAGAGCATGGTCCTTAAATATGAGGTGGAATGTGTTGGTCATGTGTTCCAACGTGGCTCCCCTAGCGCGCATAGCAAGCGTAAAACTGTTCAGATGAGTTTTGGGACAACTCTGGCCATTGTACTTTTTGATTTCTGGCATTTTGGACTTTGGTGGTAACACCGGGACACACTGAGGGTTGAGCGTAACACTGGTGGCATCCACTTGGTCCAGTTTTCCGAGACATTGATTAACGTCTCCTATCATTTTGAGGATTAGGTTTTCAGTGGCGGACTTCCCAAGAGGGCTGGTGGTTTCAACTTTGACAGTAACGGGAGGGGTGCCAGAGAGGAGCCCAAGGAGATTGTCCGTATTCTGAGGGATCGAAGCGTGGAGCTGTGTCTGAACGGTAGGAGCCCCAGTGACTTGATCGTAAGTGGCGGTTGGCATAGGAGGTGGCACCGGCAAGCTAGCGTTGGGAAAGCTGTCAAGCCCCAGACGGGCGAGGATGTCACGGATTCCTTGAATGTCCGAATCGGATGGCATGTGCATGGTTGGCTGGGAAGTTGGTGCAGCATTACGGGATCCTTGCATGTGTTCAAGACGCATTTTGGCTAAGGCTTCTTTAATTTCTAAGAAATCAAGCTTGTCTGACTTGGACTGATAGGTTTCGGCTGACTGAGTTAGTGCGGGATGGGATATGATCGGAGTGACTGTGACCTTGTTAGGACCAGATGTCCCTAACTGAGAGGTGGAGCCCCCAGCCCCGGCAGGAGCTTTCCCTTTATCTGGTATGTTTTTGGTGATGATGCAATTCTTGTATTTGACATTCATCCCATTCTCATTCATCCTACGGACCAAAAATCGGATTGTCGAAGAGTTCCTCGGATTCGTTACTGTTGTGAGACATGCTTGTTGAACTGGAGTGCGAAGCTTGCCTAACTGGGGACGGAATTCTCACTATTCTGCTGCCTGGAGGACGGACCCAAACTTTCTTAGCTAATCTTTGAAAGGCCAAACCTAGGGACTTCTAAGATTGTTTAATCAAACTGATATGCAAATCATTTTATTCCCTTATAGTCAGTCAATATTGATGCCTTATTACAATATTCGCACATTCTCACATGGATGTCTAATCTAGGAGAATTTATTTGTTCCTCCTTTCTTTGATCAACCTTTTTTTGTAAAGAGGACGGACTTCTTCTTCTTCTTTATTCCCTTCTTCTTCTTCTTCTTCTTCTTCTTCTTCTTCTTTTTTTTTTTTTTTTTTTTTTTTTGCAAATAGAAGTAAAAAATGCATATTTTTTTAGCTCTCATTTAAGGCATTGATATGGACATGGTCGTCCGACGGACTACCGAGAATAAATCGATGAACATATGATTATGATTAATCAATAATGTCGGTCCAAACCAACCATGGTCAAAGGAGTGTCCCTTGAACTAACTTAGTCATATAGACCATGGTCAAAGGAGTGTCCCTTGAACTAACTTAGACCTATATGACGGTGATGCTAGGTAAGTCTCAATGGTTCCCCCAGTCATCACACCGGTCATCAGACGATGGTGCTCGTGGTGGATGGAGCATCCAGGTGCAAAGACTAATGCACCAACAGAGGTAAGAGTCCAAGTTCAGCAACAATTGGGGAGCCCCAAGACAATAAAGGGTTGTTGTATGCCTGCAAGAAGATATGCAATATGCAACAATGTGTAGTATAGTAGTGTGCAGGCAAGCTATATTCCTTTTTGAGTAAAAACGAATAACATTTTCTTACCCTTTTATTTTTTGTTTTTCTCAAAGTTATAAGCGTATATACAAGGGAAACAATTAAAATTCAGAGGTCCAACCTTATAACTCCTTAAACATGCAATCTCAACACTACGTTTATATGGAATCCTATTTCTAGCATAAACATGAATTACCCTAGATCATGGGTCTAAACTCGAAATATCCATGTTATTGCAACTTAGAAAGCATATATTCATGTAGGGGTGGCTGCAACATGCTTACAAATCGAAATCGGGGCCATTTGAGGCAAAAATGCGAAAGATTTTTTAGTTACAGACTGTTTCAGCAGTCTGATGAAGAAAATCCCATGTGACCGTCCAGCCTGGTGGCTGGCCGTCCGACCACTGTAGGTGCTTTACAAGGTTTTCTGGAAGAAACAGGGGACGACAAAATTCGAGGTAAAAATCACCAATTTAGGTCAAACACACACTTTTTACGAAAATCAGACCCTCAATGAAAAACTAATTTTTTTCAAATCCTTGGCAGGGTCGCCATTGTGGGTATCTAGCACTACAAGAAAAACGCATTTTAGAGACGGCAAAATCTGTAGCTAAAATGAAGATTATGTTTCTAAATCAAAATCAGCGACAAATTGATTCTGTAGCTAATCCGTAGGCCCAGGTAGGTCGCTAATAAATCTGTCGCTATTCTGTAGCTAAATTAGAGACGGAACATTCTGTCTCTAATTTAGAGACAGAATGTTCCGTCTCTAATTTAGCTACAGAATAGCGACAGATTTATTAGCGACCTACCTGGGCCTACGGATTAGCTACAGAATCAGTTTGTCACTGATTTTAATTTAGAAACAAAACGTTTCTGTCTCTAAATTGGAGACGGTAATTTATGTCGATAAATTTACCAATTATATTAAAAAAAAAAAAAAACATATATATATATATATATATATATATATATATATATATATATATATATATATATATATATATATATATTAATACATTTTTAAATATACATATATATGTTGAATTGTGGTCCCCACTTGTCATACTCACTAACTTTCCCCTCTCACACATTTAAACTATGAGTCACGCTTGTCATACCCACTCACTTCTTCCCTCTCACAACCCATTTCCCACTCATCACTTTTCTTAATTCTTGTGCACTCTCAAAATGGTGAAGCTTCTACCGGAACGGAGGGAGTATATTATAAAAATTAATTTATAATGTTACTAATACTTAATTAAACAATTTTTCAAACAAAAAATACTTAATTAAATAAACAATAATAATAAATTGGAAAATGTCAAAATACATCAATAAAAATATCAAAATACTCAATTCCTAATAAATCTATACAATAAATCCATACATTTTATTACAACTCAAATTTCAAATTTGTTACAAATGAAAAATCAACACCAAAATTTACATTTCAATCTTTTATCACCACTTTGTTCAAAAAAATTAACAAATCTTTTATCACCACTCTATTGAACTGCTATCCCAACACCCAGCCGCCGCCGTCCTCACGCCGCCGCAGCCAGAAACAAACCTTCATCACCATCACTGTAAACCACCCAACACCACCACCAAACAAGAGATTGTCATTATAAATTCAACACCAGTTCTGCAAAAATCAGTGGATCTACACACACATACACATATAAGCCAGATCGGCATAGATCTGTATGAGAACATATAGATCCGAGCGAGAAAAGAGAGAGAAAGAGAGTGAGAAAGAGAGACAGAGAGAGCAAGGGAATGACTTACAGGCGGATGATTCCAAAACCAAGGTCCTGGAGCGACGGTGGAAGGATGACGGCGGACGAATGTGGGAGGGGTGGTGCCCGTGGTGACGCTTTTAGGTGTCATGGTGGCGCCGTTGTTGGCGGTGGCGCTGTTGTTGGTGGCGGCGGTGGGAGAAATAGGGTGAGGGAAGAAGGAAGGGGGTAATGGGCGGAGGCGGAGGGAAGGAGAAGTGGGCTTGGGGCGGAGGGAGGAGAGGAGGCGGCGGATGAGAAATGGATGAGGTGAAGAAGAGAGAGAGTAGGGTTTGTAAAAAATGTGGCTGGATAAAAAATTGAGGTGAGTGAAAGTTTTTTTGTGGTGTAGAGTAGGTGTAATAAGTTAGTGGAATGGGTAAAATATGAGCCATTAGATTCAAGTGTAATGGAGTGTTGAGATGGGGATCCAAGTGAAATTGATGATTAAAATATGAGCCATTAAATTCAAGTGTAATGGAAGGTTGAGATGGGGATCCAAGTGAAATTGATGGTTAAAAAATGCCATTTATTAGAATAATAGTAGTCATAAATTATAAAACAACTATTGACATTTGACAATAATAATAATTGAACTTAAAAAAAATATAATAATGATTATTGCTATATACTCCCTCCGTCCCATCACAAGTGAGACTAGAAGTCAATCAGTGGTCAACTTGATTAAACTTTGACTAATAATTTAAATATAATGTAATAATCTTAATGAAAATTCAACAATTATTATTGTATCACCATTTATAACACTTTCAATATCAATTTTTTAAAATTTTAATCGGAACAATTATTTTTATTTAAATACTAAATTGAAAATCCCATATAACCCCATAGTGTTTAGAAAATGAAGAGAGAGAATTAGTGGGGTAAATAGTAGTGTTGGTTGAATAAAATGAGTGGTGATTGAAAATGATGGTTAAAATATGAGCCATTGGATTTAATTTAAATGTTACATTATAGATGGCAATGATGGTGATCCATGTGAATAATTAATTGTATTGACTTAATTACCTTTTCAAACTTACTATGTTTATTTTGCTCAAAAAATAAAAAAAAAATAACTTACCATGTTTACAATGGTCAAATTTCCTAAAGTCATTGACTTTATAAAATAATCATTTCCAAGTAATTTTCATATACTCTCTCCGTCCCAGCAGAAGTGAGACTAACAGTCAATTAGTGGTCAGCTTGTTTTAATTTTGACTAATAATTTAAATATAATATAATAATCCTAATGAAAAACGT
Organism: Campanula takesimana; assembly: GCA_026119855.1. Classification (NCBI taxonomy): domain Eukaryota; kingdom Viridiplantae; phylum Streptophyta; class Magnoliopsida; order Asterales; family Campanulaceae; genus Campanula; species Campanula takesimana. The sequence goes on along the minus strand of JAOWBW010000250.1, from coordinate 1,324,304 downwards.
TAATTGTATTTCTTGTTTTAATCCGGCCGAGTACATAACGATTATTTCTTCTTTTAAGGATCATTTTTTACATTGACTTCGGAAATTATAAGAATACTTACTAATGTTATTGATAATAAGTAATAAATTAATAATACATATTAATAAGTAACATTGAATACCTAAACCCTAACTAATATACACCCACCCCTAACCGAATATACTGTATATCCGAAATCCTAACCGAATATACTGTATATCCTAAGTCCTAACTTTAACTACTAAACTATATACCCTAAATTCTATGCATACCTTGAACCATTTACTATGTAAAAAAAATCTTTACAAACATTATTGATAGTAAGTAATAATTGAGTAATAAATGTTTAACATACGAATAATAGTACAAATGGAAAAAAATTACTTATAAACAATAATAATTTAACTTTTAAAAAATTACTAACCTAAATTACTTATATCCAATATCCTAAATTCATAACCCTTCAAATAATTTTTATCAGCGTTATTGATAATAAGTACTAACCTCCGTCTCAGTTCAATGTGCACTTTTCACTATTCATTTGGTCAATCCAATCAATTTGACCATAATTTTATGAAAATGTTGATAGTCATAAGCAATTTTAATCTTGTTATTGTTTCATCGTTACGAATAGTATCATTGACATTTTAAACTTGAAGTATGCATGTTAAAATAATTAAAATAAAAAAATATAAAAAATACCTAAAAAACTCAAAACTAACTAATTTATACTTCATACCCTAAACTCTAAACAACACTCTAGACTCTAAATTATACCTTAATGTATAACAAATTTAGCTACAAATTCAACATTTGTCTCTGAATTTAGCTACAGATTCTATAAATATGTCTCTAAATTTAGCAACGGATTCTAAATCTGTATCTAAATTTAGCTACGGATTCAACATATGTCTCTAAATTTAGCTACGGATTCAATATATGTCTCTAAATTTAGCTACAGATTCAACATTTGTCTCTAAATTGAGCTACAGCTACGAAATCTGTCTCTAAATTTAGAGACGAATTGTTAATTTGTCTCTAAATTTAGAGACAAATGTTTAATATGTCTCTAATTTAGAGACAGACTCAAAATTTGACTCTAAATTAGAGACAGGCATGAAATATGTCTCTAAAGTAGAGACAGACATGAAATCTGTCTCTAAAGTAGAGACAGACTCAAAATCTGTCTCTAAATTAGAGACATATACGAATTCTGTCTCTAAATTAGAGACAGATACGAATTATGTCTCTAAACTTAGAGACAGATATCGAATTTGTATCTAATTTAGAGACAAATTTTAATCGGTTGCTTTTCTGTCACAAAATTTTGAGTCTGTCTCTAATTTGTTGCTAAATTAGCTACAGACTCCGTCTGTCTCTATTTTTCCGTCTCTGTTTTTAACTTTCCTTGTAGTGTAGGGTTTTGGGAACGCTCAAAGATTTGTACCCGTGGAACTTTTTAAAGAGTCGCCACCACTGTTTTTAAGAGGTGAAATAATAGAAAACCTTTTTGTTTTAGAAATTCGGGTTCAGAGGTCTGGTTACAGATTGGGAAGGTGTTAGGCACCCAATCCGCCTTATTCGAGGATCGGTATTTCTATGTGTATGTGTGTATGTGTGTGTGTTGGTGTTTTTAAGCTCTTGTAAATTTAATAGGGAAGATAGAAATTATACCTTCTACGCTATATAGATCTTTGCTTGACGAACAACCTCGAGAAATTGGCTCGCTCCAAGTTCCATTGTCTTCTTCAATGGTGATGGGCGATGGTTCTCGAATAGAGCGGTCTCTTTCGAGGGGAAGTAATTTCTATGGAAGATGGATTAGGTATTGAAGTTGGGTAATAATTCTCTTGGGGGAAGTTATTTGGGCATAGTTTTGGCTATAGAGACTAGTGTTTTTTTGCTAGAGTGTTTGTATGTTGTGTTTGCAATACCTCGTATAGACTCTGTGTGTTCTTTAGAATGAACTGTCTCCTTTTGCAATATGTTGTGTATTGATTCCACGGGCAGAGGGTCTTTTTTATAGTAAAAAATGGGCAAAAATGGGAGAAGTGGGCAGCCAATCTTGGGAGATCGTTCCCACGTTCTCACATTACGATACTGGCTTACAGGGGCTAGTAATATCAAATTCCCGTCAATTAAAACGTGATAAAAGAGGGGAAAAGACGAAAACCCCAATAAAAACACCGTTTGGCCGTCCGGTCAGCTAGGGGGCCTGCCGACCACCGGGGCCTAGGCGTGCCATTCTTGTGTTGCTGACTGGTCAACGGTGGGTGTGCTATGTGTGCACCAAAGTTGGTACACCGAGCCAGGTGTGGGTGTCTACAGCAACACTCACACAAATGCTCACTCGTGGACACTCACACAAATAAATACACACAGACACAAACACATATACACACACACTATCTCTCTTTAAAACATTCTCTCTATCACGGTGCTTCATTGCATCACCGACGCGTTTTTGGCTTCCTCTCTCTTATTTATCTCGTTTGTTTCATTTCTCACTCAGTGTGTACCACCCAACCTCACCAAATATAAACTTATGTTAAACAATATATCTCACATCTAATAGAGAACTAAACATGGATCGGTATATAGAATTGAGGGGATACTCCCAATATCACCAATTCATTTTAAGGTGGAACCTCCAACATAGTCTTTTACCATCTCAGTCTAGCCCATGCTCATACTTGAGCCTCTCTCTACTTCTTACCCAAGTCTATATTCTACGATGGTAATAGATTGGGTTGTTCTCTAGACTCTGGCAAGCCACTCTTTTGTTGCTTCTATTTGGGCCCTATGCCAACCCTATTCTACAAGGCCCACAACAGTTAGTACACTTTTTTGGTTGGATACTAGTATTGCTATTAGAATTAAAGTAGAATCCCAATTCAATTAATGCTAGTGTTGTCCATGTAATTTTCCTATAAAGCGGGTCAACTCCTTTGTCATCGTTTTTATTTGGTATACGGAAAAAACAACATTGCCAAGCTTTGAATTCAGTAAAGTTTTAGCATGTTCCTACCCAGATCAAGTCGTCACTTTGCTTCTATTCCACCAGTCACCTTCCTTTGCCGACGAACTCTCATATCTATCCATATTTTAGTTTGTTAGTCTCTATGTTCATGGTCATGGATTTCTCAAGTTCTTTTCTCAATGTAGACACCTCTTATACCGCTTGAGGGAACTTAAATTCTACAAATCCATGTATAAACCCCTTAATGATGCGGAACAAATTATTCTAGGGAAAATAATTAATGCTTGTATCATTAAATATTATAAAGAACGACATACCTGGATTCATAGCAAGTGAAGAACGGTTGAAGATCTCTGATTATGATATTTCAATTGATAAGTAAGATCTCTAGGTTATCTATAGACAATGGGGAGCCAAGAGAAAAGAATACAATGCATTCAATTGGGGACCATAACCTTATATTTATATGACCTAATTTGTTAGCCCACGCATTATTTAAATATTAGTAATCCAGCCCATTAGTCGTATTAACGTAAGGATCATAGAGGTTTTCATCACCGTCAGCGTAACTAGACCCCCAAGTATTAACTATAATGTATGAGCAAGCTCCCACTAAACCTTGATAAACTTTAACTTTAAAACAATTGTTAGTGATTATGCCCTAGCCCTTTGTGACAGACCTTTATGTATTGTCATTTTTATGTATAATAGTGATTGATTGTTTTCGAGACCATACCTCAAGAGGTATCTTCCCTCCATTTTCAGCTGTTGGTTACTAGTTCACCATGTCAACTGCATAGTTGAGAGCCTCAGCCCAAAATGCCTTACTCAAACCTGCATGAAATAACATGAAACGAACATTTTGCACTAAGGTTTGATTGATTCTTTTGCAACACCATTTTATTACGGCATGCCAGAACAAACCGTAAAGTATCTTAATATGCCCTCTTCTCGACACACTTCCAAAAATAGGTTGTACTTGTACTCACCATCATTACTTGATCGCAGCTTCTTAATCTTACAGGCAGTATAGTTTCCGCCATTTTTTTCATCCATAGAACACTTTAAGAAAATCATGCTTGTGCTTTATGGGGTACATCTAAACTCTCTTTTAGTAAACATCAATATAGGTGATGAACAACCTTTTACCTCTCAACAAAAAAGAAATCTCTCTATTTTCCAAAAAAAAAAATAACTAGTTTTCTATACCCTACTCTATCACATGTTTTGAGTCGGCGTAACACACTACACCATTCCCTTGGTAAAATCGTTGTTGCATATGTATGGGCTATCCTTTCTCCCCATTTTTGGCACGTGAGCAATCCCACCCACTGTGTACATTCCTCGAGCGATAGGGACCTTTGCCTAGCCCGAGTCAACCGACACAAGACTAGGTACAATCCGTTCATTTTGGCTGGTTGGTTTGAGTACTAGTGTTGCGTCATAGACGATTAACGCTCCATTTATTTCAATTCGTCATGTCAAGTCAAAACTATGGTCATATTTCACTGTTAAATCATGAGAAGCACAAATATATGTTGATTATGTCCATTTTATGGAAATGTGCTAAAAGCAATCGTGTTATTTGCTTGGATCTCGACCATTAGTGTTAAGTTTCCATTCTCGAGGAGTGGACATTAATTTAGCGCTATTTCTCTATGACACGTATTAATCTGTTTAAATGCCAATGACGTCCGAACCGGCAAGATTCAACTACAATTTACCAAACACAACAACCGTTGAGCCCCTAAACCCACTCAAAAGCTCAAGTTCAACCTTAACTATGGGGGCCCCGGTTAGTGCTAATGAAGCTTATGTCTTAGAGACAATGGCCAAATTCCAGCAACAAATGGCCAAGGTAAACAATGTAGGGGTAGAGGTCATGTCTATAGACCTGCCTAAATTTTGTCAACATGTAAGTTTCCCGAAGTTGAGAAATTTTGTGGAACCACTTACCCAAAGACTCTTGTGGATATATAGCATTAGGGTACAGAGAAAATGATAATTTTGTAATGCAAATTTCAAACTCTATCCCAAACCTCATAATAGACTTTGGAAAACAAAAGGAGAAGAGAAAAAGGAAAAGAAGAAGAAAGAGGAGAATGTTTATGGGGTCAATGCAGTTGTGCCTAGCTCAATGTCTTTCCCGCTATCATTAATGAGTGGTCCAATTACAAAAGTTGAAGAAGAAGTCAATGTTGTTGTGCCGAGCTCAATCTCTTTCCCGTTATCTTTGCAAGACCTAAAAGGAGATGTGAATCTCAATTAAAGGTTAAATATCATGGTTGTAGCATTATGGTGGAAAGTAATTGTATCTTTGTATTGAGCAAAAGGCTCGTATAATCTACAGTCTTTCATATGCATTACATACCAAATCTACACAAACACACTTGCAACACTCAAATTTTTTTATCAGAAAAAGAAAATTTACGGTTATTTATTTATGCGTGCAAATAATAATATACATTGTTTGGCTCAAAACATTTACAACAATACCTAAAGTCAACTCAACGTTCTACAAAACGATCTTTTTTCCTTGGGATGCCCATAACAACAGCAAATATTTAGCCATTCAAAAGGCTACATAAAATTCGTGTGAACACAAGCAGTATTGCCTTGGAAGAAATCCAATGCATTCAATCAAACAAAACCCTAAAATAGTTCAAACAAAATTTGTGCAAAATCAGTCAAAATCGGAATTCACCCATCAAAGAAATCCACTACAAGTTCCTTGCCCTCCTTCCCCATGTACCTGCAACCTCTCCCACCTCATTTTTTCTTTCCCCAAACAGATTAACCCAAAATCCCCAATTTAAAAAATTACCAAGAAAGGATTTTTACAGGGAGAAGTGAATTGGGTAGGATTTTGATTTAAGATTAACCTGTTCAGCAGTAACGATGGTGGCTCCGTGGTTGCGCCGCTTGTCCGCTGCGGTATGATCGTCTCTGTGTGAGACGCAAGACTGGTGAGTCTCGTCGTCGCTCTCTCAACTCGCCGCAAAGCCTGAATGTGAAAAAGAAAACTATCCAACGGCAAACTAAAGGGAAAGGGAAGGTCTATTTTGAAAGTCATAATTTTACAAAATTTAACATAACTCATATTAACACTTTGCACCTCTATCTTTCAAAAATAACACTTTGCACCCTTATAGTTTTTATTTTTTTTTATTTTATAAATACTCGGTAAAATTTTTGGAAAAAGTTAGGGTGTGCAGCTGCACTTCCTGGCGCTATGATGGATCCGCCCCTGGGTGTGATGACCATTGAGTTTAATGTGATTGAAATCTACATATTAAAAGCTGAGGCGGAGGGATGTGGATTCGCCACGTGGACATTTTTCGCTAAAGGTTGCTTTTGGTGAAGCCATGTCATCACCACCTTAAACTTTAAGTGACTTTTGATATTCTTTTTATTAGCCAATAGTTACTATTAGGTAACCATAATAGTTACTATTTAGTTACTATAGTAGTATTAGTTAACCATAACTATTAACTATTACTATAGTATATATGTCTAACCATAAAATAGTTACTATTTACGTTAACTATTACTATTAGTAGTATTAGTTAACAACATAATGTTTCTATCTATCTAAGTGTAACTATTACTCAATTTTGATAGTAAGTAAGCTTGATGTCTAACCATGTAATAGTTACTATATAAGTTAATCTATTGATGCATATTATATTTTTTATATAGTATTAGTTAACTTTTATATAACTGGATATCTATTAGTAGTATTGTTAACCATAATAGTTACTATATAAGTTAACTATTTCTATATTAATAGTATTAGTTAAATTTTATATTAACTATCATTGTAAACTAATACTACTAATAGTAGTAGTTAATTAACTTATATAGTAACTATCATTGTTAACTTTTATATTAACTATCATTGTAAACTAATACTACTAATAGTAGTAGTTAATTAACTTATATAGTAACTATCATTGTTAACTATTACCATTAATAGTACTCCCTCCGTCCAAGAGTATATGTTCACCTTTACTTTTTGGTCTGTCCCAGAGTATATGTCAACTTCCTAAAATGGCAAAGAATATTTACTACTCCTTCCACTCATTCTCTCTCCTACTTACTTTTATACTCACAACACCAATCAACTTACTATTCTCTCCCACTCATTCTCTCTCATACTTTATTTTTATACTCACAACACTTAAATCACTTCCACAATTTCTTAATTATCGTGTAAATGAGAGGGATGACATATACTCTGGGACGGAGGGAGTATTAGTTAACTATTATAGTTACTATATATATAAGCTAACTAAGACTATGAATAATATTAGTTAACCATAATAGTTACTATATTAGTTAACTTTTATTATTAATATTATCAGTTAATTATAATCGTTATTATATGTTTGTCGAGAAGCCAAATGACAATACAACTTAATGAAATTCACAATGCCATTTACGAAACCTGTTTAAGCCCATAGATGAAATTCTTCCGTTTGCATAACATATTAGACAAAAACTTGTGTGAGAACACTTCAACCCGTCTCATGGGTGAGACGGGTCATTTTTTTGACCCATTACCCGACCCACAACCCTGCTCCAGGACCCATGGGGGGACCCTGCCACGTGGCAGCCCCTCATTAGCCCAAATTTTTTTTTTTTTTTTTTTTTTTTTTTTTTTAAATTTTATATTTTTATTTTTGGTTTTTTTTCGGTTTGTGAAAAGTAATAGTTACCATCTCTTAAAGTAATAGTTACCATCTCTTAAAGTAATAGTGTTATTCCTATGTTTTCTTCGTTTGCCAAAAGTAATACTTATTATAACTAAAATGTAACAAACGTGTTATTTATATGTAATAGTATTTTGTACATAATTGTAATACATATGTATAGATATCTATATGTTTTCAAACAATAAGTTACAATAGGGTCAATTTTATCATGATACATGTAAAAGTATTACATTATCTATAGAAATCTGTTACAATTTCGTCAATCAAAGTGTTACATTTACTTGTATAAACTTACTATTACATTCATATACATAAGTTATTACTTTTCAAATGGGTAAAAACGAGCTTTTGTTTTTTTAAAACAAGTATTACGTTTACTTATGAACAATGTTACTTTAAGAGATGGTAACTATTATTTTTTGCTAAACCACTGAAAAGCCGGAAAAAAAAAAAAAAAAAAAAAAAAACGGCCAATGTGGGTTGCCACGTGGCGGGTTCGGCCCATGGGTCATGGGGCGACCCGTCTCATGCATGAGATGGATCCCCTTGTTCTCATGGGAGACCACCTTATATTATTTGAATCTTTTGAAACCAAGTTTTATAAATGCAACATATTAAATTTTTCTTCAATTTTACTACTATTATGAGACACTATCATAGAATCTATCAGATGTAACTTTAATTCAAAGTGTGTCACCAATTCCCTACTTGTCCGAAAAGAGTCCTTCAAATAAATCGGAGAGAATATCTCTTCATAATCTATCTATTTGAGCAAATTCGTTAGAGACAACACACATGCCTTATATTATGTCCCACTTTAAGGTTCTTACTTTCCTTTTTAGTCTGTCCTAATTTAAGGTTCTTACTTTGCTTTATTTGTTAGATCATTGTGGCTTGCAACACAAGTTAATAGGCACCTTCCATAAATAAAATCATGACTATGACATTAATATAAAGTATGGTCAAAATAGTCAATGTGTAGAATCCCTGAAATGTTATTTATCTATCTTTGATGGGCAAGATGGTAAATCAACATTGCTTTAGAAATGAATAGGTATGGTCCCTATTTGAAGTGTCACCATGTTTACTATTTAAAGGCCTCTCCATCAAGCCTAAAACATACTTGATTCTTACTTTCTCTCATCTAAATTATCTCTTCATTATTGAAAGAACTTTTGAGAGACTAAGAGACACTTTCATTTAGAAGATCATCTCCCTACATTGTCTTCTACTTCATTCTTATTCTCCCTTCAAGACATCAAGATGGATTCAACAGGTATACATTTATTACATGCTTCCGCTTCATCTTTTCCTCATTCTTCTTCTAAATATGAGTTAGGCATCAGGGGATTATAATTGTTCCAACAATTGGTATCAGAGCCCACTCATTATTTAGTTTGAGTTTGAGTTCTTGTTTTAAGAAAGGCTTCATGCTTTGACTATGATTCATTTTCCCTGTTGAATCTTAAGGTATTTGATGATTGATTAAGGACTCTAATTCATTAATAGGGTATTGATGATCTTCATCTAAATTAAGTAAATGGTTTGGAAAAGTTTTGTTATTTAAAAATGGTTCTTGTGAGACTATCCCTTCATAACATGGTTTTATGTCTAAATGCATACCATGTGGATCTACTCACTTGATTCCACTAAATTTTAAAGCAAGATTATCCTAAACAGCATGGTTTTATGTTTTAAGTACATACCATGTGGATCTACTCGCTTGACCCGTAATTATTGGCATTTTTTTTATGCAAGTAAAAGGTACCAAGATTCTTGGTACACTTTCATAGTTCTATGTGATTCGGTCAAACCGAATGGTACACTTTCAAAGTTCTATCTAATTCGGTCAAACCGAATCCATTAAAAAAAAAAAAAAAGGTCATGTACAGTGTATTCGGGTGCATTGTTTTGGAAATGAAAGGTCATGCCCTTTAGGCATGTTATGATAATTGGGTCTATTTTATTTATTTATTTATTAACAAAACATACATTTTTCAAACCATAAAAATTTTGATTAATTATATGCTTTGACAATTTTATTCATTGTTTAAATAATATTATCGCCTAAGTGATTAACGTTATTTAAACCCAAAAATTGTAAAGCGTTGAATGTTTAAGATATGAATGACTTGAATTTTCCAAAGAAGATCTTGACATTTGACTAACGATGGTATATCAGGCTGGAAACCTTGACTGGTCTCCTCAACCATCCGAACGGATTGGTGGAACGACTAAGGTTGAACAACGCCACGTACTAAGAAAGTCTTAAGCATTCATGTGATGGCATATAAAATGAACATTTAGTAATTTTATTAAATGCTTAAGACTACCCAAAGGAAGATTAAGCATTTAATCAAATATTGTTCAAATTACTTGTCATCTAAAGTAATTATTTATGAGTCAATTCGCAATCCAAAGATTAGTTTTGATGTCATGTTAATTGCTTTATTGATGGATTTCATTTGATATAATTAATCTTTTAATTCATAATGTAGTTACTTATTATTGTTTTGTATTCATTCTTGTTCTCGATTCCCAGATTTACTTAACGCTTCTTCTATTACTACTGCGATGAGCACAATTCCGATGCTTAATGGGACAAACTTTAAAACTTGGAAAAACAAAATTACTATGATCTTGGGCTGCATGGACATAGACCTCGCATTTAGGGAGCCTATTCCTCTTCCTCTTAGTGAAGATAGCACCGCTGAGGACTGCTTGAACTCTGAGAAGTGGAAACGCTCTAATCGCGTAAGTCTTATGATCATGAAAAATGTCATCCCGGAGGCATTTCTTAACAGTGTCCCCGAGGACGTTGATGCTAAAACCTTTCTTGAGACCCTTGAACGGCGCTTTGCCAAAAGCGAAAAGTCGGAAACAAGTTCTTGTTTAAGAAAGCTTGTTTCCATGAAGTACAAGGGTACCGGGAACTTAAGGGAGTATATTTTAGAAATGCTTCACTTATCAACTAAACTAAAAGGACTTAAGTTAGAGATATCGGAAGATCTTCTCGTCCATTTAGTGTTGATTTCTCTTCCTCCTCAGTTTGGTCACTATGAGGTGACCTATAATTGTCAGAAAGACAAGTGGGATATTAATGAATTAATCTCACATGTGACTCAAGAGGAAGATAGGTTGAAGCAACCTAAAATTGAAGGTGCTCATTTAGCATCCACCTCTTCTCATGGGACTAAGAGAAGAGGGAAGGAAATTGCGGTAACAAGCAATAAGAAGCCTAAAGGATCATCTGATGATCGTAAGGAAAAGAAATGCTTCTTTTGCAAGGACCCTACGCACATGAAGTATGACTGCCCTAAGTATCACGCTTGGCGTGCTAAGAAAGGTATGTCATTTGGTCTTGTTTGTACTAAGGCTAATTTAGTTTCAATTCCTTCATATACATGGTGGTTGGATTCTGGTGCAACAACTCACATTAGTATGTCTATGCAGGGTTGCCTGAATTACCGAAGACCTAGCAAGGATGAAAGATTCATCTATATGGGAGCTGGGAACCCGGTAGAAGTCATAGGCATTGGAACCTTTAGATTGTTGTTAAGTACAAGATATTATTTTGTATTAAATAATACTTTTATTGTACTTTCGTTTAGAAGGAATTTAATATCTATCACTGTTTTGGACAAAGAGGGTTACTCTTGTTCATTTGGTAATAATAGATGTGATTTATATTTCAATTCCATTATTGTTGGTACTAGTAGTTTATCGAGTAGTGATAATCTTTATTTGCTTAACACTACTCAAACAATCAATGAGTCCCATAATAATGAAACTAAATCTAAGAAGCGAAAGTTTTCAAGTGAAAATTCTTATACCTTATGGCATAGGCGTTTGGGTCATATCTCCAAAAGGAGAATTGATAAGCTTGTGTCAGAAGGAATCATAAATAAACTTGATGTTCCTGAAAAGGACTTTTGCATTGAATGCCTAAAAGGAAAGTTTACCAACTCGAAAAGAAAAGTATCTTCGAGAGCATCAAGCGTCTTAGAACTAATACATACGGATATTTGTGGGCCATTTCCTACTCCTTCTTGGAATGGTCAACAATACTTTATTACGTTCATAGACGACTACTCTCGATATGGATACATTTATTTACTTCATGAAAAATCTCAATCATTGGACGTTTTCAAATCTTTTAAGGCCGAAGTTGAAAATCAACTAGGTAAGACTATTAAGAACGTTAGATCCGATCGTGGTGGTGAATACTATGGTCGGAATGACGGTTCGGGAGAACAACGTCCGGGTCCTTTTGCTCGCTACTTAGAAGAGTGTGGGATTGTCCCTCACTACACTATCCCGGGTTCACCTAGCATGAATGGTGTAGCTGAGAGACGTAATAGAACCCTTCAGGAAATGGTAAGAAGTATGGTTTCTAATACTTCTTTACCTCACTCATTATGGGGCGATGCTTTAAAAACCGCAACTTATCTTCTCAATAGGGCTCCCTCTAAGGCTACTAACAATAAAATCCCTTATGAATTATGGATGAATAAGAAACCGTCCTTAAATCATCTTCATGTTTGGGGTTGTCCAGCAGAAGCTAGGCCTTATAGGCCTAACGAAAGAAAACTGGACGCTAAGACAGTTAGTTGCTACTTTGTAGGGTATACCGAGAGATCAAGTGGCTATAAATTTTACAACCCGAAATCTAGAACGTTTTTTGAAACGGGAAATGCTAGGTTCTTTGAGGATGTTGAGTTTAGAGGGGAAATTAGGAATAATAATTTTGAATTTAAGGAAGAGGAGGAATCCATTTCTATACCTCTTCCCTTAGTAGTTCCAATTGAAAATCAAGTACTTGTACCTGAAATTCAAGAGGAACAAATTCAAAATATTGACTCCCCTAAAAATATTGAACAACATGAAAATGTTGATCAAAATGAGGAAATTCAACAACCTCAAAATGAGGAAGAACCGGTGCCTTTAAGAAGATCAAATAGAGTAAGAAGAAGTGTCATCTCGGATGATTATGAGGTGTATCTAGCCGAGAATGAAGGACACTTAGGCTTAGTGGAAGATGAGCTTCTCACCTTCCATCAAGCCATTAATAGTCCTAATTCTCATAAGTGGATCAATGCCATTAATGAAGAGTTGAAATCTATGAAAGACAACGACGTTTGGGATCTTGTCCCATTACCGAAGGATGTGAAACCTATTGGTTGTAAATGGATATTTAAAACCAAAAGGGATTCACAAGGTAATGTGAAAAGATATAAGGCTCGTCTTGTTGCTAAAGGTTTTACTCAAAAAGAAGGTATTGATTACAAAGAAACATTCTCTCTGGTATCTTCTAAAAACTCCTTTAGGATCATTATGGCATTAGTAGCACATTTTGATCTTGAGCTTCATCAAATGGATGTTAAGACAGCTTTTCTCAATGGAGACATTGAGGAAACCATCTATATGAAGAAACCAGTGGTGGATGATTTGGAACAAACTAATCATTTAGTTTGTAAACTTAAGAAATCCATTTATGGGCTCAAGCAAGCTTCCCGTCAATGGTATCTCAAATTTAACCAAGTAATTCTTCCATTTGGCTTTGAAATGAATATTGGTGAAGATTGTATATACCATAAGTTCAGTGGGAGTAAGTTTATATTCTTAGTCTTATATGTGGATGATATTTTGCTAGCTAGTAATGATATAAACCTTCTAAAAGAAACTAAGAAATTTCTTTCAAACAAATTTGAAATGAAAGATCTTGGTGAGGCATCTTTTGTATTAGGAATCCAAATACACCGTGATCGCTCACGAGGTACTTTAGGATTATCACAAAAGGCCTATATATAGAAGGTATTACAAAGGTTTAGCATGCAAAACTGTAAACCACATGACACCCCTGTCTCTAAAGGAGATAAATTCAGTCTCAATCAATGTCCCAAAAATAATTTTGAAACCAAGTATATGGAAAACATCCCTTACGCATCAGCAGTAGGAAGCTTAATGTATGCTCAAGTCTGTACTCGTCCAGACTTAGCTTTTATTGTTGGAATGCTTGGTCGATACCAAAGCAATCCGGGGAGAGAACATTGAGTCGCAGCCAAAAGAGTGATGCGGTATTTACAAAACACCAAGGACTACATGCTTACATATTCAAAGTCGGATCATCTTGAGATCGTTGGGTATTCCGATTCCGACTTTGCTGGATGCCAAGACAGCCGTAAATCAACGTCTGGTTATGTCTTCACATTAGCCGGTGGAGCCATTTCTTGGAGAAGTGCCAAGCAGACACTCGTTACTTCCTCTACCATGGAAGCCGAGTTTGTTGCTTGTTTCGAGGCATCCAATCAAGCTATATGGCTGCGTAAATTCACTGAAGGACTGCGTATTATCGATAGCGTCGAAAGACCTATTAAGCTATATTGTGACAATAGGGCGGCGGTCTTGTACTCCAACAATAACAAGAGCTCCTCAAAGTCTAAACACATTGACATTAAATTTCTTGTTGTAAGAGAGAGGGTACAAAATGAACAAATAGAAATACAACTTATTGGTACAAACTCTATGTTAGCGGATCCGTTTACTAAGGCGTTATCACCTTTATTGTTTCACGAGCATGTTGCTCATATGGGTGTAACAAATTTTTGATAACATTTAATATAGTGGGAGTTTGTGTTGTTTTCTTCAATTTTATTGTTCTATTATTATTTAAAGTTTGATCTCATTTGGTTAAGTTGGACTAGTTGGAAGAATATGTATATATTCATTAAGATCCATGCTACACATCCATACTTTTGATCTATGTCATTTAGTTGAATTAGTATATGTAATTATAGTGGGTTTAGTTGCGAATCAATTACAACGACTGCCCCTTTAGTTCTATACTTGTATGGCTAATGGACGAGATTGTTATAAGTGATAACAAAGTGCACATTTGGGTTGTCATTTATGTTATACTTGTGATTTAAAGGAAGAAATTTGTTTTACAACTAAAGTGGGAGATTGTTAGATCATTGTGGCTTGCAACACAAGTTAATAGGCACCTTCCATAAATAAAATCATGACTATGACATTAATATAAAGTATGGTCAAAATAGTCAATGTGTAGAATCCCTGAAATGTTATTTATCTATCTTTGATGGGCAAGATGGTAAATCAACATTGCTTTAGAAATGAATAGGTATGGTCCCTATTTGAAGTGTCACGGTGTTTACTATTTAAAGGCCTCTCCATCAAGCCTAAAACATACTTGATTCTTACTTTCTCTCATCTAAATTATCTCTTCATTATTGAAAGAACTTTTGAGAGACTAAGAGACACTTTCATTTAGAAGATCATCTCCCTACATTGTCTTCTACTTCATTCTTATTCTCCCTTCAAGACATCAAGATGGATTCAACAGGTATACATTTATTACATGCTTCCGCTTCATCTTTTCCTCATTCTTCTTCTAAATATGAGTTAGGCATCAGGGGATTATAATTGTTCCAACATTATTACCTAAAATGGAAAGTGGGACCCACTATCATTCTCACAACAAAAACTCACTACCCACTTTCTCTCTCTCACTTTACTTTTCATACTCACAACATTTACTTTTTCTTAATCTCCGTGCAAAGTCAAACTAAGAACTTTAAATTGGGACGGAGGGAGTAAATCTATTTTGGTTTTAAATATCCATTTGCAACCAAACCAATAGATTTCGCTCCTTCTGCCAATGTGACAACATCCATATGTCATTGTATGTCTTTGATTTAATCTACTCATTCACAAAATAGATTTGCTTTAGAGAGCTAAAACTACCAATGAACTGATGTAAGGTGATTAATTCATCTTGTAGTGGGTCGAGGAGAGGACTACTTCATGTTCACTAATAAATATCATATAATCATCTAAAATGACATTTCTCCTCTCTCTAGCGGATCCTTAAAGGAACTTGTTCCAGAAGTTGTTGAGCTTGTTCATGAGAAAGAGAAAGAGAAACAACGGGAGGAATATCAATAATGTATTCTTAATCCAAATTTTGTTCTTTAACCATGTTAGGAGTAAGATCAAAATCATGGTCAAGAACAACCATAAGAAGAGAGACAATAAACAAACTCTCTATAAAGACAAAATATTAAACCTTAGTTTCCCCGAGAGCTCAATATTATCGAAGAACGGTTTTTACATATATATATATATATATATATGTGTATATATATACAGGCCCGTCTCAATAATTAGAGAGGCCCTGTGCTAAATATGAAAGTGGGGCCCTTAATATTTTTTTAAAAAATATATAAAAATGATTACAATAATGTTGAAGCAATAAACAAATAATTCATTAAAATAACAATGTATTATTAAAAGAAAATCAAACTTTCAAATAAAAGTTCCGAAAAAAAAAAAAAGGAAATCATAAACTTAAAAACTGGGAGGAAAGTCCAAAAAAGAAAGAAAAGCCTAAGTATGAGAAAAGAAACTCAAAAATTAAAATGAAAGGAGAGGCAAGGCAAGTAGGAATAGAAAACAAATTATAAGAAAGTCTCTTATCCAAGATTCGAACTTGGGCAACACAAGAAGGAAGGGACAGAAACAAGAGCCTTTTCACCAGGACAATTGCATTACTTTGAAATAATTTGGAGTTTATCAGATATATAGATAAACATTAATGTGAAAAAATTTGGGGCCCCCAATTTTTTTGGGCCCTGTGCAATTGGGCTGCTTGCACAGGGCCAAAACCGGGCCTATATATATATATATATATAAATGGAACTTAGATAATAAAGCTTTAAACCCCTTGACTTATTAAAGTAACCAATGTTATAACTACTAACGTTTCTTGAGTTCAATTTTCTTACATTAGACTTGTAAGGTCTTTTGTTAATTGGATAACCTAAAATGAGTAAACACCATAATAAAAAAACATTATGTCTTTTAAAAGTTCTAAGGGATTTTGTTAGTACGTAGTGGTTAAAAGTTCATAAGGGAGTTTGTTAGCAGCCGTATTGGTTGCCCTATAGAAGAGATAGAATGTGATTTTTGAGGCAATCAGAACAAGCAACATGAATCCTCAAATTTTCCATCGGACACTTTATTTTGTTTTTCTATGGATCATTATCGTAGTTTCCTTGACATTGCTTTTATCTTTATTACAAGAAAAGCAAGATGCAAAATGATCACTTTTAAACCTTCGTTTCCTTAACTTATACTTGCACATAAAATGAAATGGACTCTTCAACGGCCTCTTATCTTTCTGGCAGTTGAAACGGGTAGGGATGGCAACGAGTCCGGTTCGGATCGGATTAGGCCTGATCCGAACACTATAAGCTCTTTGCCGAACCCGATCCGAAACCGCCTAAACCGTGCCCCGATTTGATCCGAGGTATTTAAAAAAAAATGGGTAACGAACAAGCCCTAATTCTCAGATCCCACTAAACCCCAATTCAAATCAATCAATCCACCCACTCACACACAAATTGATTTCACCTAACCCCAATTCCACTCTTCGTTTGTTTATTTTAGGATTCATTGATCAATCGACAAATTGTAACTCCAATCAATATGAGAAGAAAGTTTCCTAGCTCAATTTAGATATAGTAAACATTTATCTAAAAACTTTATTTGCTTACCGGAGACGGGCAGGATTGAGTTGAAGTGACGACCTATGGACCGCAGGTCTGGACGGCAGAGAGGCAGAGATGGGCGATTGAAGGAGAAGCTTTGGTTAGAGCGTACTACGTAGAAACGAGAAAGAGACGACGAGAGAAAACGGTGAAACTAAAGTTTTTTTGTTTTATAGGTAAGGTTGTGTGTATTTTAAGAAAAGGAGGGGGTGATATTGAAAATTGCAATTTTAAGGGTAGCCTCTCGGTTTTCATAGCCTCTCTTCGACTCCTCGCTCAAGCCGGCGCTGCCAGTCGCCACCATCGCCATCGTCTTCGTCGTCCTCTTCTCCTCTCTGCCGTCTGTCGCCATTTGGTAAGGCCTCTTTCTCTCTCTCTATAGTCTCTACGAATTGTCTGGCTAGGGTTTAGAAATTTCAATTCACTTCAAAATTAGGGTTTGTGAAATTCATGTTGATATGCGTTTTGTTATCTGGCTTGGTTTTAATCGGCTTTCTGCCACACACAAATGTCCATATTCAAAACTCATTTGTGCTATTAATTCTTTATAATCCTCTGGGTATTTTAGACCTTGCTTGAGTGTTTGAAATGAAGATACTTTTTTCATCATCATGACTCTTGATGGTCTTCTGAATCACTGATTTCTTCTCAGTTTCTTGGTTTCTGTGAATTCTGAATAAAACCCCACAATTTTTTTCTCCATTGTTTGTATTCCAATTCATGATCATAAGGTGGGGTTGTTGAAATAAAGCACAAGTCGTTCAATATTAAAACCATTTCTTGAACAGAGTGCAATCTAGCAGCTGCTTTATCTTCATCTTGTTTCTGTTTAACTCTCGCAAGTTCCTCCACTTTTGCTTTGAAACTTTCTTCGCTGATATCAGCTTGTGTGTTTGAAATGAAGATACTATTATTAATGACTGCGTGCATTAGTGTCTAGTTAGTAATTGTTGAAGCGTTTTTAGTTCTGATGCCTTCGATGTATCAATTTATATGTAGTAAGCCTTCTTTTTTTTTTCTTTTTTTTTTTCCCAAGTAAACTTCAAGCTGCCAAACTAAATGTTATATTTCTCTGGCATTCTTCTATCCAAGTTTTAGCTTATCAAATTACGGTAATCAAGCTGTATTCTTAGCGGTAGCTTTGGATAGTGTGTCATTTACATTACCTGGCTATTCTCAAGTTGCAACCTAACATTATTTTCTTTATTCTGAATGGCAGCAAGCTCTATTAAAGAATTCTACTTGGCAGCAAGCTCTATTAAAGAATTCTACTTAAAAGCATGGGTAAGATTCTTCGGGTTTAGCTGTTTATTTTAGCAATTTGCTTATTTCAAGTGTAAAACAGTATATTGAGATTTCCCTCATTTACTTTTACCACAGATACTAAGGTGGGAAAATCTCGTAAAGAGCGTAGGAAAGAAGCTCGCTTAGAGAAGAGCCAGAAAAAGTTTGATTCATGGATACACCATCATGTATAGTGTTCTTGCTGTTACTTTTTTCTTTAAAGTCTTCTTATTAATAAAACTGAATTCTTTGTGGATTTAGTTTTAACATGAGTTTCTGTTCTCATGTAGCAATCTCGAAAATTGAACAAATCTTCGTCGAATCCAAAATCACATGATATGAAGATACTGCAAAATCCAGAGCAATCTACCTTGGTGGAGAATCCTGGTGTTCAATCAGAAGCTTTAGGACTCGACGGCTGGAGTGCATTTGAAGGAGTGAAGAGAAACCAGAGTTCAAACAGAAAGTCAAAGAAGCATCTTCATGAGGACTTGAAATCGGAGAACGAAATTAGGGTGAATAATAAAAAGATACAGGAAACAAGTGATGCTATAGACGTGTTTGATGAAGGAATTCCTTCCATACACGGTTCTATAGAACAGGAGCCTACTGCAGAAGAGGAAGAAACTTTCAGGAAGAATGGTCCTTCAGTGAAGAAAAGTAAAACGCGAAAATCATCAGAAGATAAACTAAAGGGAGAAAGTTCCAGTTCTATGAGAAAGAAAACAAAGTTTGAGGAGTACATAGAAATGGACATGAAGGGTGGTGGTATTTCGGCAGAGGATGATTTTGCTTTGGAACGAAAACTTGCAAAGAAGCTCAAGGTGAAGGGCGGAAAATTCGGGACAAATGATGATGACATCAATATGCTATTTGAGGGAATACCATCTGTACTTGACTCCATAGAGACCGAAGAAGAAGCTCCCAAGATGACCATCAAGAAACGTAAATTGAAGTTATCAGAACAAGAAACAGATATTGAGATAGAAGGTGACACTTTGGTGGGAGTATCTGAACCGTCAACGTCTAAACGTCCTACTAATATACATGAAATGGGAGGAAATGCAAAATATGTACCTCCGCAACAAAGATATTTGTCAAAAGATCAATCAGAAGAGCACTCCCAAGTTCGTAAACAGATAAGGGGTAAGCAAACTGGTTCTTGTGTTGATAGCATTCACATAGCAGGGTCCATATGATTATGTAACATGATGCCCCATTCATCTTCTTCCAGGTCTTTTAAATAAGCTGTCTGAATCTAACATTGAAGCAATTGCCAAGGAAATGTCTACAATTTTCCATGTAAGCATTTAACCTAACCCTGCTTATGATTTCTCCCTAATATCCCACTGCACATGCGCAATCAAGAGGTGGGGGTGGGCGTGGGGAAAGAATGGATTACAATGTTGTGTTTGTTTGGTATATGCTCTAACTTTGCGAAATCACTGTCTACGTCTACTCTTATCATTTGCTGCAATTGTGATTTTAAAAACATGGCAAATTTCTTATATGCTGATTTTCTTCCATGGATCCATTACTAGGTACATTTTATTGGCATTTAGTTAGAATTGTCGACGCACCTATCATATAGACTCGTTCTTATTGGCGGGCTGTAGTTAAAATTATGAAGCTCATTTTTTTTATGTGACCTAGTATATTTTAGCATTTTAGTACATATGACAACTCTGCTGCTCCGGTTTCAGATGTTTAATTTCGTAGTATGAAACGTGAAGTTATTTTCATGTTGTAGCTACACAACTCTGTATTACTCAACCCCAACTCTTGTATTTCCTTGTTTCAGTCTGTTGGCCGCAGTGTAGGTGCTCAAATCGTTGGTGAAGAAGTTTTGTCATCATGTTCTGGAGGCCCTCGTGGAAATGAACAGTTAAGAACTTTTCCTTCTGTCCCTTGAATTTGATTTTATTTTTTCATGTCTGCAACCCCCAGGCTGTAGGAAGGAGCACACTTGGATTGGGTCAAGATGCTGAGTCTACTCTCTTTTTCATTATAGATATGGATCTGGGAGTTGGCTCTACTCAACTCTCCAGTTGTGACTTTCTTATGTGTTGCGAGGAATAGTTCTTCTTTTGTTTCTACATGGAGTAGAATTTCTCTTTGAATAATCATCCCATTGAAGAGAAAAAAGAAGAAACACTTACTTTCTTACTCATCATACTAATGTGGAAATATGAACTTGACACTCATACTTCCAACTTGACAAATGTGTCCATCGCACTCTATATCACGCCATTAAATTGACCCAAATTGATAAAAATTTCCAAAACATAACGTAATCGATAAGGACACATAAAATTTAACGGGGCATTCGAAACTTAACGGAGGTTCACCAACACTTTTTGAATTTAATTTCATGAAAATCTAGAAATTGTTATCGATGCACCATTAAGGATACCAACAATAACAATTTTTAAAATCGTTGGATGATATTAGATGCTCATTTTTATAATCAACGTTCAATCAAAAAATTCAAAATGAGACTATCTTTTCAGCATGGATGGAATTGATTTTTAACTGGTTCATATAACAAGTATCCTCAAAATAAATATAAAAAATTAATAAAGTTAGTAAGGAGATGGGCCCCACTATTTGTCCATGTCAGCAGATATATTTATTATTTTGTGGGTACTTGTTCTTTAGACGGGTGAAAATATTTTTCTCCATCCGGCCTGGAGAGATAAATTATTCATGAACATCTGGTTATGCATGATTTTTTTTCCCAGTTGACTTCATAGAACTTAAGAAATTATGCATGAAGATCTGATTATCTTCATTATTTTAATAAATTGTTATTGATAGTATTCTTAATGGTGCATCAATAACAATTTCCAGAGGATAATTAAATTTTCAAAATTGTCTGTGAGCCTCCATTAGGTTTTAAACACCTGTTATCAATTTTGTTAACATTTAATATTTCTGTTAGAATTTCATTATATTTTTAACGGCTGTTAACAATTTGGTTCAATTCAGTAGCATGTTATATAATACGACGATCTCATTTGTCAAGTTGCAAGTACGAGTGTCAAATTGATATTCCCCAACTAGTACGATAGTAAATAAAGTAAACTTTTCAAGTAATAGCTGCGTTATTGCAAACCTAAGCTAAGAGAGAATGAGTTGCTTCTTACGAAGATCCCATTGCGAAAAGGGTATATATATGTGTGTGCTCACTTTCTTATGGAGGCTGGTATTAAGAGGTCTCAAGTGTTCTAAAATGTTGTTCCGAGTTTTAAGTTTGGTGATTTCCGTTCAAACTTTTATCAAGTGATATCGCTTTGCTCAAATGGTAGATATTGGCATTCTATTTCCATGGGTCTTGTGAATTATGGCATTCTTCTGTCTGAAACTTTGTTGCTTCTCCAGATATGAATTGTCATTGTTATATAATGCAATCCCTCCTTTCCTATATAAGTGTACCCCTACATTAATTTGTATACATCATAGGATGAGTTGCCCGCTTCCTTTCATAACAAGTCTCTCTAATCAGTTGTCCTAAATACCCTTCATTATGAGATTGGATTGATTTGGTAACGCTTCCTATATTATATGGGCAGTACAGACTTAAATGCTTTGTCAGAACCCATGTGAATTCGATAGAGAATACTTATGTTATATAATACGACGATCTCATTTGTCAAGTTGCAAGTACGAGTGTCAAATTGATATTTCCCAACTAGTACGATAGTAAATAAAGTAAACTTTTCAAGTAATAGCTGCGTTATTGCAAACCTAAGCTAAGAGAGAATGAGTTGCTTCTTACGAAGATCCCATTGCGAAAAGGGTATATATATGTGTGTGCTCACTTTCTTATGGAGGCTGGTATTAAGAGGTCTCAAGTGTTCTAAAATGTTGTTCCGAGTTTTAAGTTTGGTGATTTCCGTTCAAACTTTTATCAAGTGATATCGCTTTGCTCAAATGGTAGATATTGGCATTCTATTTCCATGGGTCTTGTGAATTATGGCATTCTTCTGTCTGAAACTTTGTTGCTTCTCCAGATATGAATTGTCATTGTTATATAATGCAATCCCTCCTTTCCTATATAAGTGTACCCCTACATTAATTTGTATACATCATAGGATGAGTTGCCCGCTTCCTTTCATAACAAGTCTCTCTAATCAGTTGTCCTAAATACCCTTCATTATGAGATTGGATTGATTTGGTAACGCTTCCTATATTATATGGGCAGTACAGACTTAAATGCTTTGTCAGAACCCATGTGAATTCGATAGAGAATACTTTATTTAGGATGGTCTCATATTGTCATTATGTTTCTTTTATTGTTTATTCATTTTATGTTCTCTTTTTCCCATTGTTGCAATTTAACATGACTTTGTTGTTTAAATTTTTATTCCAGGTATGCTGCTGTTTTTGCAGCTTTAATCGCCGGTATGGCATGCTTGGTTGGGATGGATTTTGGTGCCAAGCTTCTCGCCACACTTGCTAAGATGTTTGAGGTATATTGCTTTCGACAGTGATTTGTGTATGTGCTTACTGTTGATCTATTGGGCATATAATGACTTTGTGAATTACTCCTTATGTCTCAAAATAATTATTCTTTTTTGTTCTTGATCAAGAATTAAAATAGACAATTCATTTTGGGGGCAGAGGTAGTAGAAAATAGTCGTAAATATAAGCACGGGACATTTGCTTGATATTATGTATCTGAAATTGTGTGGGACTTTTGGCTTGTACTTATACATCTTCCACAATGTTCTGAGGATGACACTGAGTCTTGTGCTTAGGATGAGTACCTGAAAGAAGACAATCTTTCCCTGCGGAATCTGACTCTTCTACTCTCCTATCTATACATATTTGGAGTTTGTTCAAGGTTAGTGGCTCTCGCCCCTTCGACTTTGAAAATGTGATTTCAATGTAGGTTTCTTAGCTTCACTCTTATTACTACAAAGCATATCTTCTCCTCAGGGTATCCTAGTTAATCTGGAGGCTCCTTTTTAGTGCAACTATAGTTTGAACGGTGGTTTCTATATTCATAGACATAGTTATTAAAGGTCCATGGCGCACCAAGGCGCAAAAGATGTGCGGTGTGCCCGGAGCCTAGGCGCAAGGCCGGCGCGCGCCCGAGTGACGAACAAACCAAGCAATAACGGCCTTGCGCCCGAGTGACGAACAAACCAAGCAATAACAATAGCAAGAACAATGGAGAACAAATAGAAATTAGAAATAAATTAAGATTTCGAACAGTAATTAACCAGGAAAAAAGGAAAAAGAAAAAAATAACAGCAAAAACACTAATCTGTAGGAGCTGATAACACTCGTTGGAGGGTCGCCGGAGGTAGTCGATGACTCGCTGATAGTTTGAAGGGACATTGCAACTCTTATATAAGAGGTATGGTGCGCGTAGAGTCGTGGGAGAGGAATACTATTAGTCAGCGTAATAGGTTACGCAATTGAGCAATTGACCGTCAATTGCGCCTCCTTCAATTACGCCTCCGTCAATTGCGCCTCGCCTTGGACAATTGAAGGCCCAACTTCGCGCCTCTCTGCCCCCTGCGCCTAGGCGTGCTTTTGATAACTATGTTCATAGATAACACAACTTTTTTCTTTGCATTTCCTTTTCCCTTTTCAAATAGATGTTGTCCCATTTATATGTGGATGAAGTTTTAGTCATGTGAAGGAAGTTTATGCTAAATCTAGGAGCGAAATGTCTCCTCTATAGAGAAACGGGCTACAATGCTCCATGAAAATGGAACTCCCCTAAAATCATGAAGAATAATTACATACTACCTTGCAATGACTTGATTATCCATGGAAAATAATGTATGTATATGGAATTTCTGTACACGAAGTAAGGACTTTACTGACTTATTATCCAAGGACGTCAAGTTTTGTCATGACTGTTCGTTGGGTGTTCCATGTCTACTGTAGTGTGTAAAAGATAAGCATGGGTATTTATTTCAATTGCCTCAGGGTGGTGAAAAAGGAAGCAATGAATGTATCATGTAATTGCCCAGGTGCTATGATAGGGAACTTGTGATGTTTGGACAATGACTTGAAGAGGAGTTTAGACTATGACTTGAAGAGGAGCTGGATATGGCAACAAGAATGATGCGAAGAAAAGATGACATAATGTACTTTCATAAACAAGGGGGTGATTAAACCGTTTAAACGTAGGGAATGGAAATGCAGGATTTAAGCCTTGCTTTAATACAAGAAGCATAAACAGTTGTAGTACTAGATAAGTACTTGAAAGAGTATGCTATATCTGTTACTAGAAATAGAGATACCATTTATTCTATCAAAAAAAGAAAAAGAAAAAGAAAAAGAAAAAGAAAAAGAAAAAGAAAAAGAAAAAGAAAAAGAAAAAGAAAAAGAAAAAGAAAAAGAAAAAGAAAAAGAAAAAGAAAAAGAAAAAGAAATGGAGGTACAATTTAATGGAGGTTATACAGGAATTAGTGCCTCTGTATCCCAATGATTAGCATATAAACTACTCTATAGGTGTGGTGGTGGTGGTGAGAATATGTGTTAAAAGCTAGCGCGAGGAAAATAAAAGTGAAAAATTAATATTGGGAAGTAACATTAACTAGTTGTGATCGTCAAGGAGTTCACAGTGCGTATGTGTTTGGAGATAGATAAGTTTGTCAAGAGTATTCTCCTATATTGTGCTTTGTATATAACATATATACATACTTCAAACTTAGGATAGAACACCTAACCTAACAATCCCCTATGAGTAGAAAATTAATTTGCCAAAGTTTAGAATTCAGTGGTCATACTTATGAAGGAACTAAAGAAGGATTGCCTGATATACCAAGAGAGAGTTTAATTGCTATATGATATTTCACTTGGTAACAAATGACCACATACACAATGATGAGAAAATTTGAGAAGTTTCAAAGCAGAGAGAAAAAAAGACCCATTTGTTTGAAGGGAAAAGCAAGCAACTCAGTGATGTATCAAAGTTGAAAAGGTTGCAGAATTGAAGAAACATTTGAAACTTATATACTGCAGTTATAAGTGCTTGGTGGAAGATCTCTTTCGGCAAGTGCTTGAAGGTAGATCTCTTTCGGTTTCTGGGTGGCTTTTTTGGATGACCATTTCTCTTTTTCTGCTGGACTGCCATATACTCCCTTGTTTCTGATAGAGTTTGTGTTTTTGCTTTTCTCTTTGATGGATTCCTTATCCCATTTTTTCTTTGTTAGCGTATTAATAGGTGCCAAAATAGTACATAAAGCAAGAAGCGGGGGGGGGGGGATATGAAGCATTGGTTATTTCTATAATATATTGGAAAAATGTTATTAATCTTTGAGGTCTTTTTAACAGTTTTCATTTCATCCCTCTTTATAACTGTTTAAGCTTTGTGACAACTTGATAATTGAACATGGTATTGTAGTTTGATTTTGCAAGATTTAGATTGGAACCCACTAGCATTTGTCTCCCCAAAATTGCATGCACAAAAGTTCGCGCTCCCCATATTTGCACGCACGAAAATTCGCTCTTTGTTTTGTTTGTGATGCATCTAGAAATGCACGCTGTTTTTAATTTCCAGTTTTCTCTTCCTAGTGGACTGCAAAGGTTGTTAATGTGCGACAAGATCAATGTCCGCATTTCTGCAGCATCAGTGAGGAGTGTCAAGACTTGGTATTCATTCTGTCTCTGTAACTGCTTAACATTTAGATGTGTTCAACTTCTAAATAAAAGGAGATTAAAACTTTGAAAAGGGGCAGAGTCCTAGGCAGGGGCGGTTTTATGCTTGGACGAGTGTGGGCGGTCGCCCACTCTGAACCTTTTTTTTGTTTTGTTTTGTTTTTGTTTTTTTTTTACTTTTTTTATTTAACTTTGGCCTCTGTCAAAAACAAAGTCAAACTAAACTATTTCGTTCGATCTAAATTACATTTTGTTTTAGAGGTGTTCATCAAGTTCAGGAAATGCAATTTTTATTACTACAACTTTATGAAGTAACTATCAAAAATATCTTTATTAATTGTCTCTCTCTCACGCTTTACTTCCCTTAAAATGTAAATTTAATACAATGAAACAAATTCCAGTGAAGGGGAAATTTTGAATATTTTTAGCCCCAAAATGATAAGTGTTTTGACCCTAATTTTAGGTTTTAAAAAAAGACTTGTATTTTAGACTGGAGAGTGTAATAACTTGCCCAATTTATTTATTTATTTATTTATTTTATTTTTTTTTTTAATTTTTGTTGTGACAACGGGGACAGGGAATTGAACCCTTGACCTCCTTATTGGAGGCAATGGCCTTCGCCTACACAGTGTGAGCTAAGGTCATTGGCATAACTTAACTTGCCCAAAGCTGAAAACGCATTCACTCACATAACTCAGGCACTCACGCCAAGCAAAAACAGACATGCAGATTCACTGTTCATGAAGACGACAATGGTGATCAAGCCCGGAAAGGTCTCTCCTACAGCGCTCCCTCTTCCCCCTCTGTCTGCCACAATTCTTAAAGGCATCAATTGTTGACCGAGTCTTCACAAACGCGAAGATAGCACATTTTTACATTGGCTTCTTTTGTTGATCAAGAATTACTTCGATACCAATGATTTGGCCATGAAATTTTTCATGATTTCATTCTAAAACCACTACGACTACTTTTAAGTTTTTTTTTTTTTTTGTTGTTGTACTTTATTTCTTTCGCAAATCAAGGAAAGGAATAAACAGTCTAAGTTTGTCATGATCAATTTTGTAAAATTAGGGTTAAATAGAGTTGATTGGCAAAGGAAAGCGTCTAATATCCTTCAATTTCTAGGAAAAAAGGTAAACTTTCACTATATTAAAGACCATTAATTGTGACGTTAAATTTTTTGGCCCACACTAACAAAAATTTGTGGATCTGCAACGGGTCGTAGGACAACTTGATTTAGAACAGTCAATAAGGATTTTGACAAGCTTCTGTAGAATGGTATACGAGTTAAATACTTAAAAGGTCCCTGACCTACTAACCTTTTTTTCCTATCACTACATTTTTTTTGTTGCAGTCAGCGACATTCACTTTTTTCCAATTAAGCCATCCTTAGTGGGACGTCCAATTTCATTAAACTTGCTTATGTGGTATGCTGACTCAATATTTTTTGCTTATTTGGCAATGGACACTGATGAGTAAGCATTTTTTGTTGAGGTAGAAGTTTCAATTGAATAAATGGGTGAAAGTGTAAAGTTTGAAATGCTAAGACATGAACACCTATGTATCTTGTGCTTGACCAGTGACAATGGAAGTTGGTTTGCTTGCTGAAGATATAATTGAGAAGACACAGGGAGGAAAAAGGTTTACAACATCATGTTGGCAAGGACTTGTGAATTGATATGTGCTAAACGTAGAATAGATATAAACCAGTAAGTGAAGGGTTGAAAAGTCTGATGGCAATAGGAAAAGGATGGTAGAGAAGACCGTACGTAACTCAGAGGATGATTATCAAGAATCATATGATTGCACTTGTTTAATAGAAGTTCTTACTTAAGCAAGCTTGTGCAGAGGAAAAGGATATGTGTAATTGACCTAAATGCTAAAGCACCCGAGTTGATTGTTGATCTTGTTACATTAAAAAGATCACCAATTCTCTCTCTAAATGGCCTACACAGGACCCAGGAAACAGCATCGGAGATAACTGAACAGTTGACTATGCAACCAATCACTTTGGTCTTAACTCGATCATAAAGCAGGAATAGAACCATTTCCTTGCGGATTTTCTCATATAAGAAAAATGTGCTTCCCTGTTTCTCAAACTACTTTTGCAAATATAGCCACAGGTGAGGACTTGTTACAAGCCATACGTCCATGGAATAATGGGTCTCACGTTGAGGGGTATTTATTCTACTAATGTCATCAGTGATTTGTTGTTAGATGCATGACTAATTAAAAGAACGTCCAAGTTATTTCCGAGAAAAGAGGCATCACAATCGGCCACGTTGCATACCTGTACTTTCAGATGCAGCTGGTGAAGATTTACTTTCAATGTTTGACCAACTTATGCATCTTTTCATATTCAGTTTAACTACTTCAAACTTGCTAGATTTTTGTTTATTGCACGTGAATAGCTTTACTCTTTTCTTTGTGGACATATTGTTGGATCTTCGGTACGCTTTGGTAAACTTGTTGTAAAGGCAGTTCCATTGTTATGATTTTCAGTGACTTAATATATGATTTTCATGCTAATGCTGAGCAAGCGATTGGCGGAGGTTGACGTTTCAACTGTCTTGACCATTCTACAATGTAAGCTTCTTATAGATTTTCTTCGCTGCATGTGTTCTTTATGATATTTATTGCCATTAGACATGAATGCGCACAAGCTAGCTTAACCAGAGGTCTTGAGTTCAAACCTTGGGAATGCAACTACTTCAAAACTTGTTATCAAGAGCCTTACTGCCCTGTGGCCCTCCTCCAATAGGTACCTATGTACAGGGGCTTCATACTAAAAAGAAAGGGGACAACAAACAAATTTAATAATTAATTCATAACATCTAGAACCTTTTAGTTTCGGATTTACTCATAAATGTTTAAGCTTTCACCATGTAAGATTATATGATAGCTTGGTTTGTCCTTTCAAACGTTTTTGGATTTACTCAGGAAACCATTTCAGTGCACTGCTGGTATACATGTGCGGTTGAAACTATAAGAGTTTTGAAGTGAATGTAGCCACGTAATGTTAAGAACTGTCGTTTATTGTACTTCAAGCACAAGTGTGACGAACCACTTTCCGGATTGTGGACCATTAAATGTTCGCCAAAACTTTGCTCGCGCTGCCTATGTCGATTGTTTCACCACTACTTAAAGATTTCATGCAATTTGGCCAATTTCAAGTCCATTAAAGGTTCTTCATGCGGCCTAATGTCAGTGTTTTTGGATAAACAGGCTGTGGGATGAAACTGAGGAGCGATGATCCTTCGGCCATGAAAAATTTTATTTTCAGTGTCCAGAACAGGGTGACTGAATTGAAAGCTGACTCTGGAAATGGCCAGGAAAAGATGAGAAGTAAAAGAGTATGACTTTCTTTTACTTTTGAGGGCATTTATTTTTGATTTTGATTCCTCCATTACATATATACCTGCTGCGTGTGACAGATGGAGTTCATGCTTGAAACAATATGCGACATCAAGAATAACAAAAGAAGGCCTAAAGAGGACTCCCCACAGCATGTCCGCATTAAGAAGTGGCTTCAAAAGGTCATATACCAGTTTATCTTCTATTTTGTTATTCTTTTTTATTATTATTATTTTTTATTATTTTTTATCTAGCGTTTTGAAGAAAAACAACATAGATTAGTAAGAGAATCATGATATAGAACCAGTTGAGAGAAGATACTCGATTGGTAATGATATAAAATAGAGTCCAACTAGTAAGTGACAGTTTTTGATAGTTTAATGTAAAATTTAGATTACCAACTTGTCTAAAAGCTTAATCTTCTAGAGGAAGGGCACATCATACACTCCCTTAATCAGGAGGAAATAGTCTCATCTGACATGTCAAACTTTTTAAGAATGGTTGTACTTGCTTGTAGTTTCCTAAAATTGCATAGTCATAGTCTTCTTAGAAACTGAACTACGTTTGTAGGGCAAACAAAATGGAACAGATGGGATGCCTTTTTTGTATGTGAGGTTGGTACAGGACTTGTATCATTATGCTTTAACCATCACTCTTGCGTTGGATCCCTATTTGCAACTTGCAAGTGAAGGATAACATCTTATTAAATGCATCATAAACCTAACAAAGTACTAACATTTTGGCTAAGGACACTACCAGATTAAGTGCAATGAGATTGCGAAACCCATGCGCAGGTAACTCAGATGGTTGATGTATGATACCATGCAGTGTTTGTGTTACCAACGTAGCTGAAAGTATGACTTGTTAGAGAGAACTCAAAAATTTGTAGCATTCTTTGAAAAAAATCAGCACGTCTTCTGTATATTTCATTACAGTTTTTATCTAACTGGCTGTCCTGATTTTTGTCAACAATGATTATCCGAGTGTAAAGTGAATTGCCTCTTTATGAGTGTATCCATTTTGACCTGATATTCAGTTTACTAATATGACGACAGCTTCAACTTAATAGTAAACCTCCTATTACAAAAGGAAACTTCCTGGATTATTGTCTTTGTTCTGGTGAACCAAAAAGTGTGAGGATAAGAACATGCATGACCAAGACATTAGCATCTCTGATTTGACAGGATTGTTTGGCTTAACCATCTCAAGAATAAGTACCCTGTTTGGTCGTCTGAGGCAAAATATCTATCACAATAACATTTATCTTCACACCCAAAATACGAATGTTTGTGCATGAAATGAATGCGTAAGTCCAACTATCTATCTTGAACAAAAATAACTGAGGCACTGTTTAGACGCGATCTATCCAGTGAAGAGAAACAGGTGTTGTTCACTACTATATAACAACTATACTAAAATCTTCGTCATTGGATCATTATTACCGGATGTATGTAGAGTCTTTACTGATCCATTTCCTGGTATAGATGCAATATCACAGCACATTGCTGTACGTTCGCCCATTATCATGATTGCATCTGGTATAAAAAAATCCATGTCGTGAACTACTTACTTGAGTGATCATTCCTTTTTCTCTTAGTGGGTTCTTACTCTCTAGTGTTCTAAGTGCACCTTTGAGTCTTAATTTACTAAGGGTTTCACCCATGCACTGTGAGTTACAATGAAAAAATGAATCAAATTTGTTCACATAAAGAAGATAAATCATGACAATGTGTCTAAATATGTAAAATTGTAGTTAGAATTACCGACATATTTGCCACTGTACCTTTTTTTTCCTGTCTATTTTGCCATTGTGTTGTGGTTTTTGCCGTCATTTTCTTCCTTCACACTTATGGAGGTTAGAAATTAATGAAACCTTAGGTGCCCCGTTAGCATAAATCTTCAATACACACATAAACAAAGAAGTTCCACAGAACAGTTAGAACATCAGGTGCCCCAATCTCTTCTTATTCCCAACCTAAGCCCCAAATCCCCACCTCTACTAACTCGCTGAGAAAAGCCATTAATGGTGTTGGCGGCGGCGGCGGCAATGGCGTTGGCGGAGCAGGACTGGTGATGGTTATGATGTCCCATATATGAAAAGGTTTGTAGGGATGCTTCTAGTGAGTAATTTTATTGGAGGGAAAGGTAACCATTAGTGCCTTAAAAAAGAAGAATTGGGAAAGAGAAAGACCCAGCAGGCAGTAATCCAATAATTATTATCGTACCAACCTAGTGTTTATTGACATTTTAATGTCCATTTTTAAGTTCTTAAATCTTACGTTATGACTTTCATGTTTCTGTTTAGTATCTAACATCCGTTAGGGTCATGGAAGAATATGACACCGATAATCATAGTATAGTGGCAAAACTGACGGAAATAAAATACAATGGCAAATCTGTAGGTACAGGCGAAGTACAGTGGCAAAATTTATAGTTTTCCCCATTAGAAACACTTGTGAATGATATTGGAGTCTCTGTCTTACTTGTTCTAGGTGTGTTTCAAGTGATTCATATGAAAGGGAAAATCATATTTTGGTTACTGGCCTCATGAACATCAATCAGTCCAACTAACGGGAATTCTTCATGTCTTTTTAGTTTGTGGGTTTTAATGTGCGTATTCACATAACTATCCTTTGCACGGACTCAATGTTAATTAGAATGTTAGGTCATTTGTTTCAGTTAAACGCGGGTAGCGTCTTAATTCGGGGACTCAGCTGGAGCAAGCTTCTTGATCCTGACAAGAAAGGGCAATGGTGGTTGTTTGGTGATGTGACTTCCACCAAGGACAGTACCGAAGAGGTTGCCAGCAAAATTGATAGGGAGGCTCCCGAAGCTCAGAAAATGTTGCAGCTTGCTGCTGCACAAAGGATGAACACGGATACTCGGAGGGCAATATTCTGTATAATAATGAGTGGGGAGGATTACGTTGACGCATTTGAGAAACTTTTAAGGGTGGATTTACACGGGAAGCAGGTACTTTCTCCTTGTTTTGCTTCTGTTTTTTTTTTTTTTAGTTTTTTAATTTGA
Organism: Campanula takesimana; assembly: GCA_026119855.1. Lineage (NCBI taxonomy): Eukaryota > Viridiplantae > Streptophyta > Magnoliopsida > Asterales > Campanulaceae > Campanula > Campanula takesimana. The sequence goes on along the minus strand of JAOWBW010000250.1, from coordinate 1,291,733 downwards.
CATTCAGGCTCAGTTTGTTTCGCGTAAAAGGACTTCCGGAAAATGTTTTCTGGAAAATAATATGTTCTCCGGAAAATGACGTAAACGTGTTTTTATTGTTTGGTAAATCTAAAGAAAATCTTTTCCAGAAAATATTTTCATACGAGAAAAAAAAAAGAAGTTAACATGGGAAAAAAATTAATATGAAAAAAAATAAATTTGACTCCGGGGGGGGGGGGGGTAGGGTGAATGTGTGGTGGGGGATGGGTGAGGTGGGTGGGTGATGGGGTAGGAGGTAGGGTAAAGGGGTGGAGTGGGTAGGGGTGGGGTGGGGGTGGGTGGGAGAGTTGTTAAAACATAAATTTATATGTGGAAAAAATATTTGATGGGTGGGGTAGGGGCGGGGAAGCTGTTAAAAATTAATTTTAATATGAGAGAAATATTTGACGGGAAGTGGAGGGTGAAGGGAGGGAGGAGTTGTTAAAGATAATTTTAAGATGAGTAAAAAAATTTTTTTAACCGGGGAACGGGGTGGGATGGAGGTGTGTGGGGAGTTGGTTTGTGAGTGAGGGTGTTAACATTTTCCGGAAAATGAAACGCGGATGAAAAATCCGCAAGTCATTTTATTTAGAAAAGTGGGGAAAACATTTTCCTCCAAACAAAAGGAGCCTCAGTTTTTGTCTTAATCTTTGCTCGTCTTTTCTTACTTCTTGGTGAACGTGCCTGCAGGATAGAGAGATCATGCGAGTTCTAGTGGAATGCTGTTTACAGGAGAAAGTGTTCAATAAGTATTATTGTATTCTGGCTTCAAAGTTGTGCAGCCATGACAAGAACCACAAATTCACTCTACAGGTACTGCTTTTCTTTTCATGTAATAAACTGTTTAGAAAGTCTATTTGATTATTTAAGCCGGTTTTAATACAAACTCACCCTGCCATAAGGTTTGTAGTAAGACCATACACAATTGATTTTTTTCTAGAAATCTCATTTGCCCGTACTTCACATGACACTACCATCTACGTCCCCTCTTAGGACTTAACAGTGAAACATTGTGTTGACCAGTGTCTTAGACCTGATGGTGTTTGTGTAGGGACCGCGACCACCACTGTCCACATTAGTATGATATTGTTTGCTTTGGGCCCAGCACGCACGGATTTGTTTTTGGGCATCTCCCAAAAAACCTCATACTAATGAAGTGGTTGGGTGCCCTTATATACCTGACAATTCTTTGCGCAATTGCCGATGTGAGACTTTGGGTTGCCACCCAACAGTTTGAGGTTGCTTGATTAACTTAACTTGATCAAACGATGATGTATTGGTGGATTCTGATGTGAAAGGTTTCATAGGTTCATAAGGTGTAATTTTGTTATATGTGGCTTGATTTATTTTCTAGATTTCATGGTAATTGTTTCAACGCAACCCACACCAGACTATCATCTTTAATTGTTGGACTCAACAGGCATAGATTTGTTCAGTTCTATTCATGTTTGCACTGAGTGAAGAAGATGATACTCGGTATTGTTCGTCGACTGTTAGTTGTATGGATTGCGAACCATAATTCAACAGTAGGTGGTGGAAGTAACACATGAATCAGTCTCTCCGTCTACTTTAAGGTTGTAAGAAAACGTAAAAGTACTCAGTACATAGATAAAATATGCCGGTCAGAATACTGTCTACAGTAAAGCGTGTGAAGTCAAGAAACTTAGAAGATAGTCAAGATTGTATATCATCGTTACTCACAGTTGCGAATTGGGTTTCCTTTGTAGCTTTTTTCTAGTGGGCGAGGCCCTTTGATAGCACGATAATAGGCCGGAAAGGATAAATAGCCCCTTGTTAATGAGGGATGAACAATATTTGTTCGTTATCGGCTGTCTTTATTTTCATGTTTCCATGCATCTGCCATTATAGAGAGAGAGCATCAGATGAAGTGGAAATGATTGTAGAGAAAAAGGATTGTTTATAAATTGTAAGGTTCGAGGACCTAATCTTGGTGTCTAAATAAAACGTGTCTCGTTTTTGTCTTGGTCTTGGTGTATCTGGTAGTAGTTTCTGTACCCCAAGAATTGAAAAAGAATATGGTTCAAGTTTACAATATGGTAAATACTCCCTTCGTCCCAAAATAATCTTCTCATTTGACTACTCAAAACTTTTTAAGAATATCAACACTTGCTTCACTAGGCATGTTTTGTTTACGCACTTCTAAGCACAAATTGTAGAAATTGGAACAACTTTTTAGGACAATGAGAAATGGCAAATGAGAAGATTATTTTGGGACAGAGGTAGTACTATATATAGGGAGCAAATGGAGGCTTTGACACATTACCAAGGATTCATTTTGTCGTTAGACATTGTAGTATACCTGCAGGCCCGTTCCAATAAATTGTCCTACTTCGACTTTGTGGTTAACTCATTTGGTCTTTTTGGCCAAAAATTATAAAAATCTGCTATCCTCGTGATTTTTTTTTTTTTATTTATAAATCACATCAGAGCGTTTCTGTGGGCGAATCCACTTCACGGAGCTAAATTGGATCTGAAATCGTGATTGTTGTTGATGCAACTAAATCAATAACATTTTTTTTATATAATTCTCTGAGGATAATTAGGCTTTAATAAATTTTCGGTCCAAATTCAATAGAGTGGACCATGAAAGTCTAAACAAGACAATTTATTTTTTAACGGAGGGAGTATATGGTATTTATATTTGAGCATCCTTGTAATGTTCGTATTTGTTGCGTATGAAATTTGATATCTTCTCTTGATGTCTTTCCCCTCCGTTTTCCTTTCCTAATTCTCTTTCTATGGTGTTTTACCAGTACTGTGTATGGGACCATTTCAAAGAGCTGGAGTCCATGCCGCTAATAAGATCAATGCACCTATCGAAGTTTGTGGCGGAGATGCTTGCCTCTTTTAGTCTCTCTTTATCAGTCGTGAAGGTGGTGGATCTAAACGATGCCACCCAACTCACTTCAAAAAAGATTATGCATTTCCGGATGCTATTTGAGGCCATATTCGAGTTTTCAGATAAAATGGTGTGGAACATTTTCACGCGTATAAGTGGGGCACCAGAGTATGAAACTCTACGGGATGGAATCAAGTTCTTCATCAGCGAGTACGTAGTAAGTGGCCAAAAATCATTAGCAGGAAAATTTAAGGTTGCAAAGAAAGCCCTCAGCAATCTTGAAGGCGTAATTTTGTAATTGTAGTTGGATTTTTTTTTTATTTAAATGAGCCTCATAAATTAAGTTTGAAATGTGGTTCACCAATTTTGTTGTGTTTGAACCGTTTTGCCTAGCCGATTGAGTAGTCTGGGGAAGACATGAGCCAATTTCAGAAGTGTGTTTCTAGTTACTCTATTTTTATTTTTATCATTTTCTTTTTCTTTATTGGAAGAAACGGCATTACATTCACGTATTAGTGTGTTTCTTGGCGACTAGATGATTATTTTGTATTTTTATTCTTTTCTATCATTTTCTATATTCAATACGAAAAGATTTAAAAAAAAAATGTGAATCAAGGGCCTTATATAACAATAACGTGATACTCTCTTCGTTAGAAGGAAAAAAAGAAACTAGCTGAAATTGTGGACTCGGCACATTTTAATAAAAAAACACCAATAAAATTTTGACTCTCCGTTTTATAAACCACATTTTGCGGCACTTTTTTGTGACTTTATATTTACCGGTAGGATAGTGAACGTGGTAGGTTTTGGGATATACTCTTTTACTCTTTCTCCTTTTTGCAGGGCCATGGTTTTTGGGTCTCCTTGTTTTCAACTTTCTATGTACTACTTTCTCACTCCACGTCCCATAATTTAGCCTGTAATTGACTAACTAAACATATTAACAATATATTATTATTTTTATTACTTACTTTTGTGTTAAGTATAAACATTTGAAATACTCTTTTCTTGTCAACTAACAAATAAACTCAGACTATATCAGAATAATCATCAACTATAGTTTAAAAAATGAGCATCACAAACAAGAGGAAGCATGTCTATATGATCCCGACAAATCACAATGGACTTTTTCCAAAAAGTAACAGAAAAATTGTCTCCATGATGTTTGGCACGAAAACAAACTTCACAATCTTTGTTTAGACTACACTTGGAATCACTAACCGGGGGAAGTAACTTGACCACGTTTTCAGACAGATGTCCCATCAATTTGTGCCAATGTTCTAATGTAGAAGATATGTCATATACTGAAATTCGATGCACTGTATCCACTCCTTTGAAATAGTAAAGTTCATCCCGCCTAACACCCGTTCCAATCCACTTCCTCGATTGGTCATGTGTAGTAGGGATGGCCAAAACCGGTTCCGGTTCGGCAAAAGGGTGACCCTGAACCGGCCCGCGCTTACCCCGGTTCCGGTTTGGCACAATCCGGTTCCGGTTCGGTACGGTTCCGGTCTGGTTCCGGTCCCCCCTTTAAATTATTAAAAAACAAGGGATTTTCGGTCCGGTTACGGTTCCGGTTCCGGTCCGGTTTGGCATATATGTGACCCTGAACCGGCCCAGATGTCTTGCGGTTCCGGTTCGTCCGGTTCCGGTTTCCTCCCCGGTTTGCTCCGGTTCCGGGTTTTTCCGGTCCGGTTTGGCCATCCCTAATGTGTAGCATATATGAATGAATTAAATGGACAATACACTGCATATCATTATCTAATTGTGAAACCGAAATTAAATTGAGAACAAATAGAACATTCCGAAGGATAGTTGTGGGTGATAACACAACATATCTCCTTTCTTTGTAGTGACAGAAGCACTGTTTGAGAGACCAACAGAACAATCAACGATATCACTTGTATGACACAATAAATCATGATTGCTCGTTACATGATTAGAATTTCGTAAGATGAAAAAATTGGGTTAATTTTCATATAGGTGATTGGGGTTAGGTTGGCCGGAATCTGTCACGCTGATGATCACTTGATCGAAATACCAATTGATATCATGTTAGAATTGGACCGTCATCCCCTTAAAAGCCTTGTTTGTTTTTTTTCCGAAAGGATAAAAGCCTTGTTTGTTAAGGGACGAGGTTATCCAATCTATAGACTAATTCTATTTTATTCTCCAAGTTGATGCGGGACAAACGAGACTTAACGAAGCTTGAGTTAAACTGGATTGAGTTGAAGTTGCTATAGAAATTCAGACTTTTGGAGACAAGGAAACACCAGTCTCAACTATATTCTAGTAATAGCCAAACATCCTCTACTTAAATGAAGAAACCTATACTAGTACTATTGAATTCCATTAGTTTGTAGCAAAACAATCACAAACAAATTAACTAAAAAAAAAAACACTGGAGAGCTGATTCAAGTGAATGAATAGAACACCCTACCCAAAATAACATTTAAAAAAAAAAAAAAAGGAGAGATTTTGATCAGTGCAGCATAACTTAAAAAGATTACAAAAATTCTATCCTTCCATTGTTCTTTTCTTTTCTGTTGTTCTAAACAAAGAGATTGATTGATTCTAACATCTACTACATTAAAGGGCTATTCAAAAGTCCATGCCAAGTTGAACCAAATCCATTCCAACTATTTTTTGATCTCCCTGAATCAACCTCCTCATGAATCACATTACCTTGATGATCTGATCCACCAATTTGCCATGGAAATCCCCATAATACCCTTCTCTCTCCTCCTTCTTGCTTCACCATTGCATCATCTTCTTGATGGTCATTGTCATTATATAATGATGAATTACTATTATTCATCCCCAATTGATCTTGATTAGTACTAATAACATTACTCAAACCCCAAATCCCACCATTTTCAACATTACCCATTTCATTTTTATCCCCAAATGATGAGTACACATTGTGAAATAAGCCATTTTCAAGAAACCCACCCCTAACTGCATCAAGAAACCTACCACCACCACCACCACCACCAAGAAATTGGTCATGACTACTACTACTACCAATAGGGGTATTTTTGGTAATTTCCACTTAAGAAGTGATCTTGGTCAAAACCCACCAACATTTGCTTGACTTTGGAGCCCTCTTTGAGGAAGATGATGATAATTAGGCAAGAACTGATTGGATGATGATGAGGGTGGGGCCCTCTTTGAGGAAGATGATGAGGTGGGTGATGATGAAGATGATGAGGGTCTCTTGGTGGTTCTCCTGCACCCACCACCTACAGGAACATTCCTGAGGGTGCCACCTTTGGTCCAGTAACGGCGACAGGACTTGCAGAAGTATCTGGGCTGGGTGAGGCTGTAGTTGTTGTAGTAGCAGAATTTGGTGTTGGTTGAATCACATCTTGGACAGTTTAAGGCTGCTTCATCTGCTGGTCTTGGTTTCTTCTCTCCTGCTGCTCCTGCTTTGTTGCATATTAGCATGCTCTCTTGTGTTTGGGATGACATTTCCTGAAAATATATAAGTAAAACTTAATTTAATTTATAAGCAAAATTTAAGTATTTATATTTTGTGGGTAGCATTACTCTAAAATCTTTATAATTAAATTTTACAAATTGTATATTCTCTCTGTCTCTCAAAATGATCTTCTCATTTTTTATGTCATTATTAATAAGAAACTTTGAGAAATAATTTTAAATTGATATAATTATACTAATGAAAATCTAAAACTTGCTATTGATATACGATCAACAATACTATAAATAGCATGTTTTGAATTTTCAGTAGAATAAACAAATTAGGCTAAAATTATTGCATAAAGTTCATTCGTAGTAACGGCAAAAAAAAATGAGAAAATTATTTCGGGTGCAGAGGGAGTAGCTAATAATGATAGAAAATTTTCTTAGAATAGGTTTTTGAGTGGCATGTTCTGAAAAGAAGTGGCAAGAGAGGACTGGGGTTACAAAATTGAACCAATTTCTCAAAGTGGGTTTTAAATTTTATTTTATTTTTGAACTAGGGTTTTAAAGTTAGTAAATAGAGAAATAAGGTTGAACAAAAGTAGAAACAATTGGTTTGTGAAAATATATGGTTTGATTTTCTTGATTATGGTACAAAGTTGAACATAAATTTTGGTGTTTAGGAGCATAAACAAATCGAATAAAGCCAATCAACAAGAAGAAGAACTGAGAAAATATTAGTTATATGATATGTATATATACCTGGTGGTGGTGGAGAAACTGTGCAGTTGAAGAATCCATTTCTATTTCCATATATCCAATTCAAGGATATACGTAAAGAGAATATGTGTATGTATTTCAGTACTCTTGAACTGAGAGAGAGAGAGAGAGAGAGAGAGTCTTGATGATCAGTAGATGAACTGAGAGATGGAGAGAGAAGAGATGAAGGTTGCAAAGTAAAGCAGCCACCAACCCTTTATATATATACACACAAGGTAGGTGTGATAGAACAATTTTAATCCCTGAATGCCACACTCATATTTAAGTAAGAGAAAGAGGAAGAGATGAAGCGGAAGCATGTAATAAATGTATACCTGTTGAATCCATCTTGATGTCTTGAAGGGAGAATAAGAATGAAGTAGAAGATAATGTAGGGAGATGATCTTCTAGATGAAAGTGTCTCTTAGTCTCTCAAAAGGTCTTTCAATAATGAAGAGATAATTTAGATGAGAGAAAGTAAGAATCAAGTATGTTTAAGGCTTGATGGAGGGGCCTTTATATAGTAAACATGGTGACACTTCAAATAGGGACCATACCTATTCATTTCCAAAGCAATGTTGATTTACTATCTTGCCCATCAAAGATAGATAAATAACATTTCAGGGATTCTACACATTGACTATTTTGACCATACTTTATTTAATGTCATAGTTATGATTTTATTTATGGAAGGTACCAAATTATTTGTGTTGCAAGCCACATTGATCTAACAATCTCCCACTTGGGTTGCAAAACAAATTTCTTCCTTTAAATCATAAGTACAACATAAATGATAACCCAAATGTGCACTTTGTTATCACTTATAACAATCTCGTCCATTAGTCATACAAGTATAGAACTAAAGGGGCAGTCGTTGTAATTGATTCGCAACTAAACCCACTATAATTACATATACTAATTCAACTAAATGACATAGATCAAAAGTATGGATGTGTAGCATGGATCTAAATGAATATATACATATTCTTCCAACTAGTCCAACTTAACCAAATGAGATCAAACTTTAAATAATAATAGAACAATAAAATTGAAGAAAACAACATAAACTCCCACTATATTAAATGTTATCAAAAGTTGTTACACCCATATGAGCAACATGCTCGTGAAACACTAAAGGTGATAACGCCTTAGTAAACGGATCCGCTAACATAGAGTTTGTACCAATAAGTTGTATTTCTATTTGTTCATTTCGTACCCTGTCTCTTACAACAAGAAATTTAATGTCAATGTGTTTAGACTTTGACGAGCTCTTGTTATTGTTGGAGTACAAGACCGCTGCCCTATTGTCACAATAAAGCTTAATAGGTCTTTCGACACTATCAACAATACGCAGTCCCTCAGTGAATTTACGCAGCCATATAGCTTGATTGATGCCTCGAAACAAGCAACGAACTCGGCTTCCATGGTGGAGGAAGTAACGAGTGTCTGCTTGGCACTTCTCCAAGAAATGGCTCCACCGGCTAATGTGAAGACATAACCAGACGTTGATTTACGGCTGTCTTGGCATCCAGCAAAGTCGGAATCGGAATACCCAATGATCTCGAGATGATCCGACTTTGAATATGTAAGCATGTAGTCCTTGGTGTTTTGTAAGTACCGCATCACTCTTTTGGCTGCGACTCAATGTTCTCTCCCGGATTGCTTTGGTATCGACCAAGCATCCCAACAATAAAAGCTAAGTCTGGACGAGTACAGACTTGAGCATACATTAAGCTTCCTACTGCTGATGCATAAGGGATGTTTTCTATATACTTGGTTTCAAAATTGTTTTGGGACATTGATTGAGACTGAATTTATCTCCTTTAGAGACAGGGGTGTCATGTGGTTTACAGTTTTGCATGCTAAACCTTTGTAATACCTTCTCTATATAGGCCTTTTGTGATAATCCTAAAGTACCTCGTGAGCGATCACGGTGTATTTGGATTCCTAATACAAAAGATGCCTCACCAAGATCTTTCATTTCAAATTTGTTTGAAAGAAATTTCTTAGTTTCTTTTAGAAGGTTTATATCATTACTAGCTAGCAAAATATCATCCACATATAAGACTAAGAATATAAACTTACTCCCACTGAACTTATGGTATATGCAATCTTCACCAATATTCATTTCAAAGCCAAATGAAAGAATTACTTGGTTAAATTTGAGATACCATTGACGGGAAGCTTGCTTGAGCCCATAAATGGATTTCTTAAGTTTACAAACTAAATGATTAGTTTGTTCCAAATCATCCACCATTTCTGGTTTCTTCATATAAATGGTTTCCTCAATGTCTCCATTGAGAAAAGCAGTTTTTACATCCATTTAATGAAGCTCAAGGTCATAATGTGCCACTAAAGCCATAATGATCCTAAAGGAGTTTTTAGAAGACACCGGAGAGAATGTTTCTTTGTAGTCAATACCTTCCTTTTGAGTGAAAACCTTTGGCAACAAGACGAGCCTTATATCTTTCCACATTACCTTGTGAATCCTTTTTGGTTTTAAATATCCATTTACAACCAATCGGTTTCACATCCTTCGGTAATGGGACAAGATCCCAAACGTCGTTGTCTTTCATAGATTTTAACTCTTCATTAATGGCATTGATCCACTTATGAGATTTAGGACCTTTAATGGCTTCATGGAAGGTGAGAGGCTCATCTCCCACTAAACCTAGGTGTCCTTCATTCTCTGCAAGATACACCTCATAATCATCCGAAATGGCACTTCTTCTAACTCTATTAGATCTCCTTAAAGGCACTGGTTCTTCCTCATTTGAGGTTGTTGAATTTCCTCATTTTGATCAACATTTTCATGTTGTTCAATATTTATAGGGGAGTCAATATTTTGAATTTGTTCCTCTTGAATTTCAGGTACAAGTACTTGATTTTCAATTGGGACTACTAAGGGAAGAGGTATAGAAAAGGATTCCTCTTCCTTAAATTCAAAATTATTATTCCTAATTTCCCCTCTAAATTCAACATCCTCAAAGAACCTAGCATTTCCCGTTTCAAAAAACGTTCTAGTTTTCGGGTTGTAAATTTATAGCCCCTTGATCTTTCGGCATACCCTACAAAGTAGCAACTAACTGTCTTAGCGTCCATTTTCCTTCGTTAGGCCTATAAGGCCTAGCTTCTGCTGGACAACCCCATACATGAAGATGATTTAGGGACGGTTTCTTATTCGTCCATAATTCATAAGGGATTTTATTGTTAGTGGCCTTAGAGGGAGCCCTATTTAGAAGATAAGTTGCGGTTTTTAATGCATCGCCCCATAATGAGTGAGGTAAAGAAGTATTAGAAACCATACTTCTTACCATATCCTGAAGGGTTCTATTACGTCTCTCAGCTACACCATTCATGCTAGGTGAACCCGGCATAGTGTAGTGAGGGACAATCCCACACTCTTCAAGATAGCGAGCAAAAGGACCCGGACGTTGTTCTCCCGAACCATCATTCCGACCATAGTATTCACCACCACGATCGGATCTAACGTTCTTAATAGTCTTACCTAGTTGATTTTCAACTTCGGCTTTAAAGACTTGAAAACGTCCAAAGATTGAGACTTTTCATGAAGCAAATAAATGTATCCATATCGAGAGTAGTCGTCTATGAACGTAATAAAATATTGTTGACCATTCCAAGAAGGAGAAGGGAATGGCCCACAAATATCCATATGTATTAGTTCTAAGACGCTTGATGCTCTCGAGGATACTTTTCTTTTCGAGTTTGTAACTTTCCTTTTAGGCATTCAATGCAAAAGTCCTTTTCAGGAACATCAAGTTTATTTATGATTCCTTCTGACACAAGCTTATCAATTCTCCTTTTGGAGATATGACCCAAACGCCTATGCCATAAGTTATAAGAATTTTCACTTGAAAACTTTCGCTTCTTAGATTTAGTTTCATTATTATGGGACTCATTGATTGTTTGAGTAGTGTTAAGCAAATAAAGATTATCACTACTTGATAAAGTACTAGTACCAACAATAATGGAATTGAAATATAAATCACATCTATTATTACCAAATGAACAAGAGTAACCCTCTTTGTCCAAACAGTGATAGATATTAAATTCCTTCTAAACGAAGGTACAATAAAAGTATTATTTAATACAAAATAATATCCTGTACTTAACAACAATCTAAAGGTTCCAATGCCTATGACTTCTACCGGGTTCCCAGCTCCCATATAGATGAATCTTTCATCTTCACTGGGTCTTCGGTAATTCAGGCAACCCTGCATAGACATACTAATGTGAGTTGTTGCACCAGAATCCAACCACCATGTATATGTAGGAATTGAAACTAAATTAGCCTCAGTACAAACAAGACCAAATGACATACCTTTCTTAGCACGCCAAGCGTGATACTTAGGGCAGTCGTACTTCATATGACTCGGGTCCTTGCAAAAGAAGCACTTCTTTTCCTTACGATCATCAGATGATCCTTTAGGCTTCTTATTGCTTGTTACCGCAATTTCCTTCCCTCTTCTCTTAGTCCCCATGAGAAGAGGTAGATGCTAAGTGAGCACTTTTAATTTTAGATTGCTTCAACCTATCTTCCTCTTGTGTCAGATGTGAGATTAATTCATTAATATCCCACTTGTCTTTCTGACAATTATAGGTCACCTCAAAGTGACCAAACTGAGGAGGAAGAGAAATCAACACTAAATGGACGAGAAGATCTTCCGATATCTCTAACTTAAGTCCTTTTAGTTTAGTTGATAAGTGAAGCATTTCTAAAATATACTCCCTTAAGTTCCCGGTACCCTTGTACTTCATGGAAACAAGTTTCCTTAGGGTAGAACTTGTTTCCGACTTTTCGCTTTTAGCAAAGCGCCGCTCAAGGGTTTCCAGAAAGGTCTTAGCATCAACGTCCTCGGGGACACTGTTGAGAAATGCTTCCGGGACAACATTTTTCATGATCATAAGACTTACGCGATTAGAGCGTTTCCACTTCTCAAAGTTCAAGCGATCCTCAGCGGTGCTATCTTCACTAAGAGGAAGAGGAATTGACTCCCTAAATGCGAGGTCTATGTCCATGCAGCCCAAGATCATAGTAATTTTGTTTTTCCAAGTTTTAAAGTTTGTCCCATTAAGCATTGGAATTGTGCTCATCGCAGCAGTAATAGAAGAAGCGTTAAGTAAATCTGGGAATCGAGAACAAGAATGAATACAAAACAATAATAAGTAACTACATTATGAATTAAAAGATTAATTATATCAAATGAAATCCATCAATAAAGCAATTAACATGACATCAAAAACTAATCTTTGGATTGCGAATTGACTCATAAATAACTACTTTAGATGACAAGTAATTTGAACAATATTTGATTAAATGCTTAATCTTCCTTTGGGTAGTCTTAAGCATTTAATAAAATTACCAAATGTTCATTTTATATGTCATCACAAGAATGCTTAAGACTTTTCTTAGTACGTGGCGTTGTTCAACCTTAGTCGTTCACCAATCCGTTCGGATGGTTGAGGAGACCAGTCAAGGTTTCCAGCCTGATATACCATCGTTAGTCAAATGTCAAGATCTTTTTTGGAAAATTCAAGTCATTCATATCTTAAACATTCAACACTTTAATAATTTTGTATTTAAATAACGTTAATCACTTAGGTGATAATATTATTTAAATAATGAATAAAATTATTTAAGCATATAATTAATCAGGGCTTTAAGGTTTGAAAATTTAATGTTTTGTCCAAGGGAACAAAAGTTGTACAGAAAATAAGAATTTTTTCCAAAAAATCTGTGAACAGTGACTGCTCGGCGAGTCAAGGAAGGCTCGACGAGCACTTTAAATCAGATTGTTTGAAATTGATCTGCTCGGCCGAGCAGAACAAGGACACGGCCGAGCACTTTAATCAGAAAAAAACATTTTGCCTTTGTTGACATACATGCGCGCCGAGAAAATCCAAACGCTCGGCCGTGCAAGTCTTGTCCGAGCCGCCGTGCAAAGCCAAAACCCGACCGGATTATCAAGAGACCGAACCGGACTCGACCAAAGATCCAACCGGTTAGTGTCAATTTTGGCGCCTGTTGTCATCTGCTCGGCCGAGCAAAACAAAGGACTCGCCGGCAGTTTCGCCCGCCTTTTCATATGCTCGTCCGAGCCAGAACAAAGGACTCGGCCGAGCAAGGCGAATTCTGCACTTCTGATTTTGTTTTTTAAAATTTCCAAACAATGAATTGCAAGTAGATCCACATGGTATGTACTTAAAACATAAAACCACATATATAGGGATAATCTTGCTTTAATTAGTGGAATCAAGTGAGTAGATCTTTATGGTATGTTCATTACAACATAAACCATGCTTTTAAGGGATAGTCTCACATGAACCATTTTAAAGAACAAAACTTTTCAAACCATTTACTTAATTTTAGATGAAGATCGTCAGTACTCTATTAATGAATTAGAGTCCTTAATCAATCATCAAATACCTTAAGATTCAACAGGGAAAATGAATCGTAGTCAAAGCATAAAGCTTTAAAACAAGAACTCAAACTCAAACTAAATAATGAGCGGGGCTCTGATACCAATTGATTAGAACAATTTTAATCCCTGAATGCCACACTCATATTTAACGTAAGAGAAAAGAGGAAGAGATGAAGCGGAGCATGTAATAAATGTATACCTGTTGAATCCATCTTGATGTCTTGAAGGGAGAATAAGAATGAAGTAGAAGATAATGTAGGGAATGATCTTCTAGATGAAAGTGTCTCTTAGTCTCTCAAAAGGTCTTTTAATAATGAAGAGATAATTTAGATGAGAGAAAGTAAGAATCAAGTATGTTTTAAGGCTTGATGGAGAGGCCTTTATATAGTAAACATGGTGACACTTCAAATAGGGACCATACTATTCATTTCCAAAGCAATGTTGATTTACTATCTTGCCCATCAAAGATAGATAAATAACATTTCAGGGATTCTACACATTGACTATTTTGACCATACTTATATTAATGTCATAGTTATGATTTTATTTGGAAGGTCCAAAATTATTTGTGTTGCAAGCCACATTGATCTAACAA
>JAOWBW010000250.1:1256212-1277535 GCA_026119855.1 Campanula takesimana | reverse complement strand
GTCCAAACTTCTTGATTAAGTCTTTTGTGTATTTGGCTTGATTGATAAATATGCCTCACTCATTTGCTTGATTCGAAGCCCGAGGAAGAATGTGAGTTCTCCCATCATGCTCATTTCAAACTTGCTCTTCATTAGTTTCTCAAAACGCTTGCACAACAATTCATTAGTTGAACAACCAATATAATATCATCACATAAATTTGAACAAGTAATTTATGACCATTATGTTTGGCAATGAAAAGAGTTGTATCGATTTTACCGCGAGTGAAGCCTTTTTCGATGAGAAACTTGGATAGTGTATCATACCATGCTCTTGGTGCTTGTTGAGTCCATACAAAGCTTTCTGGAGTTTGTACACATGATTTGGAAATTGTGAATCTCAAACCCAGGTGGTTGAGCCACATAGACTTGTTCTTGGAGTTCACCATTTAGAAACGCGCTCTTCACATCACATTTGATATAACTTGAAGTTCTGTGAGCGGCGTAAGCTAGAAATAATCTGAAGCTTCAAGTCTTGCTACGGCGCAAAAGTTTCATCGTAATCATTCCTTCTTCTTGCCTATAGCCTTGTGCAACCAATCTTGCTTTGTTCTCGTGATGGTTCCATTCTCGTCCATCTTGTTCCTGAACACCCATTTTGTACCAATCACTCCATGATCATTTGGTCTTTGAACTAGAGTCCAAACCTTACATCGTTCAAATTGATTGAGTTCTTCTTGCATTGCAACAACCCAATTAGGATCTTGGAGCGCTTCATCAGCCTTCTTCGGTTCAATTTGAGAGATAAAAGCAGTGTAAGCATCAAAGTTTGTAGCTCTCCTTGTACGAACACCAACTTGTAGATCACCGATGATATTAGCAATTGGTGACCTCTAACTTCACGAATTTCAGGAGGTAAGTTAGGTTGAGTTGTAGTAATTTGAAGGTTTTCAATTGTACATCTTCACCAGAATCAAAGTCATTGAAATGGGGGGGTGAACTGGCTCAGAATTGAACTTTGGGTTTAACACCAGATGCAGCAGTAGAAATAGGGCGTAAGAGGAATCATGAGGCGCATCATTTGAGTGAGGCGCAATAGAGGATTCAACAGGCGCATAATGCATTGAATTTAGGCGCATTTGTGTAGATGGATTTCTTGTGTTGATAGATTCTGATCTTGAGTGGGCGCAACATAAATAGGAGCCACCTGTATCATTTAGCTCAATAGAATCATCAGCAACATTTGGAGCCAAATGTGGCTCAAGGAGAGAATGTTCATCAAATGTAACATGTACAGATTCAACTATCACTAATGTGGTTCTATTAAAAACACGAAAAGCTTTAGAGTGTTTGCATACCCAACAAAAATACCTTCGTCGGCTTTGGCATCGAATTTTACCTCTATGTTTCGTTTCCGTTGTAGAGGATATAACATTTGCAACCAAATATCTTGAAGAATGCAATGTTGGGAGTTCTACCACGCCAAAGGTTCATACGGAGTCTTGTTGTGAAGTTTGTTGATGAGGGAACGATTTTGAGTAAACATGCGGTGTTGATAGCTTCTTCCCAAGTACTTAGGCAATTTAGCTTCAGCTATCATCGTCTTTCCCGCTTCAATCAACGTTCTATTCTTTCGTTCAACAACGCCATTTTGTTGAGGGACTCCGGCGGTTGAAAAGTTGTGATCTATCCCATGATCTTCACAATATCGAGCAACACCGTTGTTCTTGAATTCTGTTCCATTGTCGGATCGTGAACACTAACGATGTCATCTTCTTTTTGGGTTGGAGCAGTCGAAATAAGGTAGTGGAGATATCATAACAATCATCTTTTTGTAATCATCATCTCTACCCAATCTTATCTTGAATAATCATCCCCACAACTAGAGTATACTTGTTTCTTCTAAATACTTGCGTGGAAACTGGTCCAAATAGATCAATGTGAAGCAGTTGCAAACATCTAGTAGTTGAAGGATTAGACTTGCTTGAGAATGACTGCTTCGGTTGTTTTCCAAGTTGACATGCGGCGCACTTTTTGTCATGATGATCAGCAACCTTGGGGAGTCCTTTGACAAGATTATTCCTGCTGAGTTTAGATAGATACTTGAAGTTCAGTGACTTAAGCGCTTGTGCCACAGCCAACTATTTTCGTTCACACTTTTGCTACAAAACAAAGATTAGTACTAGAGTTCAAACTATGGAAATCAATAATATAAATATTTGTCTTACGATATCCCGTGAGTAAGATAGCTCCAGTTTTGCCATTCTTGATAAGACATTGCGTTGAAGTGAAATGGCATTCTAATCCTTTGTAGAGAATTGAGATATGGATAATAATGTTGTGCTTGAGCCCTTCGACGAGTGAGACTCTTTCAATGCACACTTTGTCTTTCTTGAGCTTTCATATGCTACAACTTGACCTTTGTTATATCGCCAAATGTTACGGAGGGACCTCTTTCTTCATGGACATCTTCTAATAAGGATTCATCTCCAGTCATGTGTCTTGAACACCCACTATCGAGAATCCATTCATAATTTCTAGCTTTTGAAGATCCAGCCATGAAACAAAGAACCTGAAATATAGACATTTAAGCAGGTCCCCTTTATTCCTTTTGGGTCCTAGGGTTAGCAACTTTTTGACAACCCACTCTTGCTTGACCTTAGGATTTTTACGTCCTTTGGCATTGGGAGTGAATCGCAAAAGGCATTCCACGGCCTTGTGTCCTGAACAATCACAAATGGAACAATGATGAAAGCCACCAATCACGTGAGTTTTCACAAACTCTTACTTTTCTTGAGGATGGCATTCTTCTTTGGGTCAGATGAACTAGACTTAACAAAATCTTTCTTTTGAAATTTTTGGAGCGCTTTTTCTCGGAGGGCGCATAGGGCTAGGAGGCGCACGGCGATGAGGCGCGTGGCTCTTAGGCGCATAATGAGCACTCGGAGAAGGAGCGCGCCTATTTTCAAGAATGATTTTGCTAGGAGATGGTTCATCTGTAGCTATATCTTTCCCATTAGCTTTCCCAAATTGCTTCGTTGGGTAGACATAGTGGAATGTTTGTCTCTTGACTTTTTCCTGTCCTTTACCCATTGAATTAGAATGTTTTTCCTTGGGAATTTCAAAAGTTTGTTGGTTGGTAAAATCACTATCTCTTTCAGCACAGACATCACATTTAAAGTTGTCACTAGTTGATGAGAATCCCAAGCCACTTTTATCACCACTGACTTTTTGGGACTCAAATATATTCTCCATAGTGACACGAGAATTGGACCACTCATTTGTAATCTTTTTAAGATCAGTGATTTGAGCAACCAATTCATCGTTTTGAACTTTAAGAAGTGAGTTCTGTTCTGTTAGAAAAGTGTTTTTAACAGTAAGAGGAGTCATGCTCTTTATCTGCTCCTTAAGGAGGTGAGTTCAGATTTAAGTAGAGATTTCTCGTTCTTAAGCTGAGAAATTTCATCACATGATAGTGCTAAAGCTTCCTTCATACTATCAAATCTAGTGATTACCTTTTCAGCCTTCTTGAACAATTTTTCTTGTTCAGCAATCACTTCATCATTGATTTTGGAGATTTGAGCAGTTGTTCAACCTGTGGTCTAATGTATGCTCCTTTTCTCAATTTGTTCCTTGCTCCAAATCACACATCGTGAGAATAACAATCCACCATCGTTTTGAGCCGGAGTGAGAAATCCTTGTTCAACGAGCTCGCTGATGGTTGGTCCTTTCTTCTTTTTCACTTCTTGAAAACCTGCAGATTTCTTGATAGGTTTATTCAAGGCATTCATATCGGGAACATCCTTGGAGAAGTCATCATCAGAATCATAAGCATCAACTTCATCATCATTTGCCATCAAACAGACGAGTCCATCATCAGAATCTTCATCGCTCTCATCGGAGTCTGTTTTAATCCAAGTGTTGTGCTTCATTTGCTGGTGCTTCTTCTTCAGCAACCATTCCCTTGTGACAAGTGAACTTGGGAGTGAATTTGGGAGTATGGCTGCTCTTCTTCTGCATATCGTCAAATTTGGGGATCGGCAGCTTGATGCAAATGTCCGGGTTTCCTGCAATTAAAACAACAAGATCTTCTTTTCTTTTTGAATCACTGCTCCTTGAAAACTTTTGAGGAGCTTTGCTGGTAGATCCTTGAAATTTGTTGGTTGAGCCGGGTCTTGAGAATTTTTCTGAACTTTTGAAATTTCTTCACAAATAAAGCGAAGTCTTCATCATCCATGTCTAATAGCTCAGAAGTAGAAATTTTGGGATCGGAGCTTTTCATCTTGTACAGGCGCAGGAGTAGGCGGCAGGTGTAGGCGCAGCTTCTCTGTGCGCCATCATAGCCATAGATTTTGACTTTCCTTCAGTTTCGCTGATTCGTTGGAGTTTGAGTTCGTAAACTTTGAGATTTGCATATAGGTTCCTTAAAGTCCAAACATCTAAAGTTCCAGCGTCTTCAAGAGCGCTAGATTTATGTAGGTATCTTGATCCAAAAGCTTGTAGAAAATTTACATTCAAATCTTTGTTGGTAAACTTCATGCCAAGTGAAATACATAGATTGATAATTTCACAGTAGCGTTCATAAGTTTGCCTCAAGTTTTCACCGGGGAGTCGAGAGAAATTGTTGAATCTCTTTTGTACTTCGTATTTCTTGTTCTCCTTGCAAACAGTGTCTCCTTCAATATGCTCTTCAATAGCATCCCATAGCTCATTTGCAGTAGCACAATGCATGACTTGTTGTTTCATAGCCGTGCTTAGAGTGCTTAGAAGAATGTTTCTTGCTTTTCCATCATTTGCAACTCTTCTAATTTCTTCCTCGTCCATTCTTCCCTTGGTTTTAGGACAGTAGGTTGAGCAGCGTTGGTGCGTGGATTTGGATTCGCCTTCATCGGAATATAAGGTCCATAAACGACGGTGTCATGGAGCCTTCATCGATTGAGTTGAGATGAGTCAATATGCTGAATTTCCACACGTCAAAATGATCTTCATCAAAGACCGGAACGTGAGTGTAGTTTGCAGTTGCCATAGGTTTTGAGTTTGCCATTTAGAATCGGCACTCAAAGCTGTTAAGCTTGAAAAACGAAAAATGTTTTATAAAGGTGTTAGCTCTGATACCACTTGTTGGTCCCAAAGGGCAACAAGGGTATGAAAAATAGCTAGAGGGGGGGGGGGTGAATAGCTGTTTTAAATTCTTTTCGTACCCTTGAAAAACTCAATTGCGAATGCGCACTTTATCAAGTAAGCGTTATGAAATGCGCCTAAGTGAGTGAGTGAAATGCACAGCGGAATTTAGTAATGAAAAATAGGCGCAAAGTGATAAAGGGAGCGCAACACACACACTAAGTATTTTGGCTCAAAGTGAGTGAAATAAGGAACTAAGGCAAATGATATAACAAACACAACACAATTCAGTTCAAGCAATCTACAATGAGTAAACAAGCAAGTAGTGAGTGAAAATAATAACTTGAAGAAATAACAAGATAATAACACGAGCTATTTGGAGAGGTTCGATCAATGAAAGATCTACGTCCTCTACCAAGATGGTTAGTCTTGGATTTCTAATCGAGATCTTAATATATGAGGAGTGTTACAAATTACAATGTTGAGCTTATACACTAACTCAAGATCTATTACTATGAAAGAACAAATCCAAAACAATAACCGGTGTATCTCTAAAAGATGAATCTAAATGATTAATCTTAAAGAGGTGCGTGTGTGTTCTTAGTATCAAGGCTCTTTAGATCTTTGAGATGGAGAGCACAAGAAACTAAAGTGTTAAGGCTTTGAAGATCTGGCTAAGGATGAGGTATGAAGATGTTCTTGAGAAATCTGGAAAAACGAAGGCAATCTTCAAATCTTCAACAAATGCTTTGAGAGAGAAATTCTTGAAATTCTTAGCAAAACTCAGCAACTTCAAAATGTTGAAGTTATGGGGTATTTATAGTGAACTTCAAAAAACTAGACGTTGGAAATCTTTGAGGATAAGATGAGCTGTCGCTCGTTGATTGGAGCATGCATATATTATAGCCATTTTGACACTCAACATAAATGTGACCGTTATGGACACGTGTCAATAGATTGGGCGTATATGCATCTTTTAACCACCGTTGGATCATTGGCGTAATTTGAATTCTCTTCAAGTCTTCGAGTCTTCATTAAATCACTGAGTGTAAAATCAACCATGATGAGGCGCGTTGAGCCATTAGAGCGCATGGTCCATTTGAGGCGCGTAACAACACGCGTGGATCTTTGAGGCGCGAGGCTATATGCGCGCGCGCTGAAAGGCGCATGGCGCATAGCATAAAGGGGCGCATAGGCGCGTGCTCAAACTGAACTTGTGATTTATCTTGAATCTTGATCTTCTTGCCCTATTTCTAAGCTATTCTATAACAATGGACAACTTAAAAAATGAAGTATAAATACTTCTTACATGTGGGTCTAAAGTCCATGAAATAAAACTTAGGTGATGGATCAATCAAATCTAATAAATCCTAATACATTAAAAACTAAGATGTGTGGGCATACCCAACAGTTTCTGTGTCTAATGTGAGCGCACGAGCGTTAGTAGATCCAGGATCATCTCATTCATACATTTCTGTGCAATTTGCTTCCATGTTAAATGCTGCATTCGAGTCTTTACGTACGTGCTAGAGGTGTCGACCCCTATAGGAGAATGCTTGATTTCTGATCGAGTCTTTCGTGCTTGTGATGTGGTTATTTGTGGTCGAGTCCTTTGTGCGGATTTGGTAGATCTTCCTATCCAAGACTTTGATGTCATTTTGGGTATGGATTGGTTGAGCAAGTTTCATGCTTCCGTTGATTGCCGTAAGAAAACTGTTACTTTTTCTATTCCTGATGTGCCTAAATTTGTGTTTGAGGCTAGTCCTCTGAGTAGAAAGGTTCGCTTAATTTCTTATATGAAAGCGAGAAAATTATTGCATAGTGGTTGTGAGGGGTATTTGGCTAGTGTTCTTGATACTAGGAAGGAATCCCCTAGTTTGGATAGTGTTCGGGTAGTTCGGGAATTTCCCGATGTTTTCTCTACCGAGTATGATATGCCTCCCGATCGTGAGATAGAGTTTTGTATAGACCTTTTGCCGGGTACGGCTCCAATTTCGAAAGCACCTTATAGGTTGGCTCCCGCAGAGTTGAAGGAACTAAAGGTTCAGTTGCAAGAGTTGCTTGATCGAGGGTTTATCCGCCCTAGTGTTTCCCCGTGGGGAGCACCGGTTTTATTTGGGCGGAAGAAGGACGGTTCCTTGAGATTGTGTATAGATTACAGAAAGTTGAATCAGGTTACGGTGAAGAATAAGTATCCTCTACCTCACATTGACGATTTATTTGATCAGCTTCAAGGGTCCGTGGTTTTCTCTAAACTTGATTTGAGGAGTGGGTACCATCAGTTGAAGGTTCGATCAGAGGATATTCCGAAGACTGCTTTTCGCACTCGTTATGGTCATTATGAGTTCTTGGTTATGCCGTTTGGGTTGACTAACGCGCCGGCCGTGTTTTGGATTTAATGAACCGAGTTTTTCCATCCTTATCTTGATTCGTTTGTAGTGGTTTTCATCGACGACATTCTTGTTTACTCTAAATCTAGAGAGGAGCACGAGCAGCACTTGAGGACAGTTTTATCTGTTCTTGCGAGGGAGAAATTATTTGCGAAGTTTAGTAAATGCGAATTTTGGCTCGAGAAGGTGTCATTTCTGGGTCATGTGATTTCTAAAGACGGGATTTCTGTGGATCCTTCAAAGATAGAGACTATAGTGGATTGGAAGAGACCCGAATCAGTGACAGAGATTAGAAGCTTTCTTGGTTTAGCCGGTTATTACCGAAGATTTATTGAGGGGTTTTCGAGGATAGCTACTTCGATGACTCAGTTGACCCGGAAGAATGTCCCGTTTGTGTGGACCGAGAAATGTGACAAGAGTTTCGAGGAATTGAAGAAGAGGTTGACTACCGCACCGATCTTGACTTTGCCTAATGGAGCGATGGCCTAGTGATTTACAGTGACGCTTCGAAAGAGGGTTTGGGTTGTGTTTTGATGCAGAACAGGAAGGTGATTGCTTATGCTTCGAGAAAGTTGACCCCTAGTGAGCAGAATTACCCTACTCATGATATGGAGTTGGCTGCGATAGTATTTGCGTTGCACAAGTGGAAGCACTACCTTTACGGGGCAAAGTTTGAGATTTTTACCGATCACAAGAGTTTGAAGTACCTTTTCTCCCAGAAGGAATTGAACAATAGGCAACGCCGATGGATGGAATTGTTGAAATATTTTGATTGTACGGTTTCTTATCATCCGGGGAAGGCGAATGTGGTAGCCGATGCGATTAGTAGAAAGTCTTATGTGGCTTCGATGATGGTCCGTGAGTGGAAAATGCTTGAGGATGTTCGAGATTGGTCTCCTCGTGAATCGAGACATGGGGCTATTTTTGCAAATATTAGGGTGTCTCCGACCCTAATTCAGTGGATTAAAGAGGCAAGTTTTAGATGAGGGTCACAAATCGAGGTATACTATTCATCCGGGTAGTACGAAGATGTATCAGGATATGAAGCAACGATTTTGGTGGATTAATATGAAAAGGGAAATAGCTGAGTATGTATCGAAGTGTTTAACTTGTCAGCAGGTCAAAGCCGAGCATCAGAGACCCGCGGGACTACTTCAGCCGTTAGAGATTCCCGAGTGGAAATGGGAGCATGTGACTATGGAATTCGTTACGGGACTACCTCGTACCCGTAGGAAGTATGACAGTGTTTGGGTAATAGTGGATAGATTGACCAAGAGTGCCCATTTCTTGCCTATTGACATCAGATATTCGATGGAGAAGCTTGCGACCCTTTATATCGATGAGATCGTTAGATTGCATGGGGTTCCGGTTAGCATTGTGTCAGATCGAGACCCGAGGTTTACTTCTAGATTCTGGAAGGCGTTTCAGGAAGCTTTGGGTACAGATTTGCGATTCAGTACATCTTTTCATCCTCAGACAGACGGTCAATCCGAGAGGACTATTCAGATTTTGGAGGATATGTTGCGAGCTTGTGCGATAGGCTTCTCCGATTCTTGGGATTCGCACCTACCGTTAGTGGAATTCTCTTACAACAACAGTTATCAGGCTAGTATCGAGATGGCACCGTATGAGGCTTTGTATGGGAGGAAATGTAGATCGCCTATTTGTTGGGATGAGGTTGGTGAAGCGAAGATTGTGGGTATTGATTTGCTTCAGGATTCAGTTGAAAAGGTTAGAGTTATCCGGGATAGATTGAAAACAGCCCAGAGTCGACATAAGAGCTATGCAGATAACCGAATGCGAGATCTTAGTTTTCAGACCGGTGATTTTGTGTTCTTGAAAGTGTCTCCGAAGGTGGGTATTCGTAGGTTTGGGAAGAAAGGCAAATTGGCTCCGAGGTTTATTGGTCCGTTTGAGATTTTGGGAAAGGTTGGACTTCTAGCGTACCGACTTGCGTTACCGCCATATTTAGACCGGTTGCATAATGTTTTCCACGTTTCTATGCTTCGGAAGTATGTTCATGATCCATCTCACGTGTTACCGAGGATACCGGAGGATATTGAGCCCGATATGTCTTATGAGGAACGACCGGTTCGGATTTTAGATTCTAAAGTCCAAGAGTTGAGGAGCAAAAACATTCCATTGGTTAGAGTTCTTTGGAAGAATCATAATATCGAGGAGTCGACGTGGGAACTCCAAGATGAGATCAAGAGGAAATTTCCGTGGCTTTTTGTTTAAAGGTGAGTCTCGTTAAAATTCGGGTCGAATTTTCTTTAAGGGGGAGTGAATGTCACGACCCGAAATCTAGGCTCTATTTTATTAGTAATAAATAATTATTATTTATTTATTTGCCTATTTATTTATTTAAATTATTATTTATTTAAATAATTATGTGTGCATTTTATGTGTTATAATAATTGCGCCTAGCATTTTATTTGGGTCATTTGTGCTAGTGTAGAAATGTTGAGTCTTATTTGTTAGTGGGGAGTATTTGTGTGTAGTGTAGAGGAGGGGGCCTAAGTGTAAATTCTTTAAATCATTTTCCCCTACTCCCTCCCTACTCCTTCTCTTCTCCCTCACTCTTCACCCTCATCATCTCCCAGCTTTCTCTCTCTCCTCCCATAGAAGAAAAAGGGTAAGGTTTCTTTCTCTCTTCTCTCTTCATTTACTTCCTCTTCCTCTCATAATCCTTCATTCCTTAAAACTCGAAATGTGTTTAGATCGTCGATAGGATCGCGTAGAACCAAAAAGAATTGAACTCCGTCATCTTTGAGAATTTTCAAGTAAGTTACTTTTCCCCCATTTTGATGTTAAAATGTTCATATCATGTTCATATAATGCTTTGTTTGTTATATTTGAAGTTTGGGTGAGATTGCAAATTATTTGGAATTTATTTGGGTTTTTGGTTAAAAATGGTGATTGTTTGAATGTTGGGATTTGATCTTGATATTGGTTGTTAAAAGTTGTTGTATGAGTCTTTTTGGACTTATAAGTTGCTCTAGTACCTTAGTATGCTAGTTAAGAGTGTTTGATTTTGGTTGAAATGTGTTTTGGTATGAAAATGGAAGAACCAAGCTTGTTCTTCCCGATTTCCAGCAATTCAGAAGATTGGGCGACCGCCCAAAAATGTTTGGGCGACCGCACATCTATCTGAAAGGTTTTGTTCTT
Organism: Campanula takesimana; assembly: GCA_026119855.1. Classification (NCBI taxonomy): domain Eukaryota; kingdom Viridiplantae; phylum Streptophyta; class Magnoliopsida; order Asterales; family Campanulaceae; genus Campanula; species Campanula takesimana. The sequence continues at coordinate 1,266,878 of JAOWBW010000250.1, read as the reverse complement.
GTTTGAGGGCCTTTTGGGCGACCGCACATACCATATTGGGAGGCCGCACAGTCCTCTGAAAGTTTACATTTGTTATTTTGTGTGGTTGAAGAATGCGTTTTGATGCAAATCTTGGGTGTCCTTCTAGTTGACCTTAGTGAACATTGTAGTACACTCTAGTGATAGAATTGGGTCCTTTGTGATCAAGTTTGTGTTTGAAATTTATTAAGTGTTAATTGAGATTATTGGAACACTTTAATTGTGCGTTGTGGGTACATTTCACTTTCTTGGTGACTTCTTGGTATGGTTCCCTACTTTGGAATCTTAAGTTGTTTATTCATGCTAAAATACTATTACTTAGCATTTAATTAGAAGCCCAGCTGGCATATTTGTTGCATCGGGCGATGGGAGAGATTATAATGGCAAAGCCAAGTCCATTATAATGTTGACCATTGTTTTGCCCCCTTCTATACCCCCTTTTCCAGATTGGCCTTGGAAGGGATAAGTTAGCTTCCTTTGGGAATGTATCTAGCTAACGGGCATGACTTTGTGTCATGGCTCTTGTCCTTTGTGACACTCTTATGGTTATTGGTTCCGGTACCGGGGATTTCTCTTCTGCTTTAATGCTATTAAGAAGATGTTGATGGTTGATTATTGAAGCTGCGCAGCGATCCTTTATTTGGATGTAGCGGTTTGGAAAACCTTGGCTATATCCTTTGTTATGTGTTTATTTCCGCTGCTATCTGATATATGATAAATGCTATGTGCTATGTGATAATTATTATTGCTTATTGCTTCTTGCATCATAGCATGTCATGTAGTTGCATTAGTAACTTATTGAGATTTATCTCACCCCCTTTCTTTTTATCTTTGTTTTTCCTTAACCCCCCAGGTGCTAAGGATTAGTCTCACTGATCACGAGAAAGAGGACGTCGAGTGTGGATCCATTCTTTTGGGGAAGGTTGTTATAGGTTGGTTTACATTATGTAAATGTGTAACCATTTTGGGATAGTTGTACCAATCAATGACGTCATTAAGAATTGTATAATTGTATTTTGTTGGCATAAACTTGTGGAAGTTTATGATAGTTGTAATTGGTTTTTATCAAACTTGGATTTGTAAAACTTTGGATCATCACCTTTTGGTATCAAATGGAATTTTTAACTTCAGTATTTCTGAGTTTTAGTCTTAAGTCGACGTCCAGCTCGCGGTCTCGGGCCCGCGGGGTCCGGGGTCGCGACATTCTTAATGAAGATCCTACAAAGTTTGGTGGAAATGAGATGGATGTTTTAAGCCATGAATGCGGTTGAAGCATGCGGATTTCTTTTGCCTTTATCATGGAAGCATGGGGAATTCATTTGCAAGAACTATGTTCTTAATGAGCTCTCTGATTCTCTTTATAGTGTTTAGAGAGAAAAGGAATAGCAAAAGAATTGTGGGAGTCTTTCGACTACAACAATAAAATTGAGAATGCGGGTGCAATGATTAATTGTAGGCCGTTTCCTGGAAGAGTTGAAATTGTCTTTCATGAAATCCATGCCGAATGGATGGTGTTAAGTGAAATTTTCAAGTGACAAATTGACAAATTACTTTTCACTTGGAAAGATTCAAGAAGCACCTCAAAAGTAAATGAATTGAAATGAATGTTGAGATGCTTGCTATTCATCTTTGTGTTGGAAAGAGAATAGAGTTTCAGAGAAGAAGTTGTTAACACTTCTTATAGCAAAACGAAATTTGGTTGAGCATACCAAAATGCTTATGGCAAAGACAAAGTATGCCAAATTTACTTGAAAAGTCAAAATTTGTCTGAAAAGTTGAATTTGTGCGAAAGACAAGCTTGTTTGAAGCGTCAAACTTGTTTGAAAAGTCAAGCTTGTTTGAAAAGCCAAAATTAAGTCATGCAACAGTGGGTGTCATTAAGGATAATCTTCATGATTTGAATAAATGAAATAAAAATTGTATCAACTGATGGGTTGATTTAGTGATCAATAATGAGAATAAGTCTTTTTAGTTGGATCACATTCACTTATTCAAAAGGGATTCAACAAGATGTGAAATGTGTCTTGAACTATATCATCACAAGTTAAGTATAGTGATAGATTGTTCAAACACATGGTAATGATAACAGTGTTATTGTTATATGTAATAAGTATTGTCTCATTGAATGGAGAAGTTGGAAACCAACTTTAAAATGAGATAATGAGGATGAAAAACTAATGCTTATAGTGTGTATATAACATGTGTTTGTACACAATATCCACCTTGTAAACTAATATCAATTGGTTTTGATGAAAGAACTAATAGCACTATTGTTATATTTAGGACTAACCCAAAATGTGGGGAGTGAGTCTACTTTGGGAAATTAAATACCTATTGAATAGGTTACCCCAAGAAAGCAATGTAAATTCCATATGAAGTATGGAAACGTAGGCCTACGTACACTTGTGAATGTGGGGGTGGTTCGCAAAGTACAAAGTTCAAGATCAACAAAATGGATATTTGCGTACAAGATGGTGGAGTATGTAAGTGGAGTATGTAAGTAATGAGTTTTCATTGGGTTGTCATATATTATTCATTGACATTGAATATATAAAAACCAAGATTGAAATAAATGGAAATCATGTACTGATGTCAAGTTCATGAAAAATGAACAAATGATACTTTGAGTGAAATAGATCAAAGTGACACTTTGAGTGAAATGGATTAAAGTGATACTTTGAATGAAATATATCAAAGTAAAGTGTGCAAGTTAGTAAAGTCACTAGATGACTTGAAACAAACACAAAATAATGACATCAAAGCTTGATTTTACCATGAAAGAAAGTGGATTAATAAAAAATGACATGAATTGAAATGTCATAGTGTTTATTAAATCTATCGAAGATATGTTGAACTTGAAAGAAGTTTGCTAATTTGACCGTTGGATTTAAAACTTCAAGAAGAACTCCTGAATTTGCATTAAGCAAGTTATGATATAGTTCTTAAAAGTTTTGAAAAGGTCAAAAGATATGGGTTTAGCAGATGTTATCCTTGAAGTGAAAATTTCTAAGAAATCTAATGGATAATTCTTGAGAAATTTGCAAGGATAATTTTGCAATGGCTCGAACCTAATATTCATGAGTCAACATCTATTGAAAAATAAAGCTGATGTTGTTTTTCAATTTGAACACTCGAGAATTATTGGAAGTCTAGTGAATTGGTACACTAGTAATCCTAAATGTATAGTGAGAGTGTTAGTACCTCACTATGCTTAACTCACAATTAATCATAGTAAATATGTTTTGATAAATAAATAATCAATCCATTGATTATATGATGTATACAAAAGACATGAACACAGGCAACCCAAGACAAACCCCAACAAGCCAAGCTTCTACATGATTTACCTATCATCCACACATCAAGCAAAGTGAAGAACTACCTATTACAAACTCCCTCAACCTCAAATTAATTATCAAGATGATATCTTTAAACAAGCTTCAACAGCCCAAGGCCCTACAAGCCCAACAGCTGAGCTCCTCTGCTCCAACAGCTAAGACTGTTCTTCACCAACAGCTGAGACTCCACGTCATAAAAACCTTGAAGAATGATTATTTCAATGTTATCAACATTAGAATAACACATATTGAAGATTGACCAAGTGTGAATACACCTTCTCCAAACCTTGACAACCTGCAAACAAAGGAATAATATACTATTAGTCAAAGTCAAAGACTGACCATTAATTCTCTGTACCTTTGTCCCCCAAATGGCTATGTGTCCCCCAACGGCTATAGGCCAACCCTTATATAAAGGAGTATACTGGCATGTTGTCAAGTGACCCTTTTTTACCTATCCCACAACCCTACACTGTTTGAAAACCTTTGCAGCCTTACTGCATATTCTCCTTGCAATCCTTAAATATTTGCATAAACCACTGCAAATATTGTGCCTTCTTGCACCCAGTTACAACCCTCTTTCAGCCAGCTAACAGCCAAGCTATATTTTTGTAAACACACTTGTGATTATTTTCTTTTTCTTTTTCTTTTAGCTTTGAAAGAAGCAACCTTAATTGAAGTGTCAATTAAGTAGAGGGGGTTCAAAGGAACTTGCCTTATCAATTCTTGTAAGCTCTAAAGAGAGCGGATTATAGTGGATTGATCTCACTGTTCCAACAGTGGGGGTGGATGTAAGAGAAGGGTTTGCCTCTGAACCACTTTAAAATACTGTGTTCACTCTTGTCTTAACACTAACACACACATACACCTTGTCCTTTCATTTACTTACTTATATTTATTCCGCTGCACATTTCTTTTTATCATTATCTCTAAACAGCTAACCTCAAACTGTTAGTTGTCCAAGTTTTTATTAATCTGTTCATTTAGTTTAAACAGGGCCTTTCAATTGGTATCAGAGATTGGATTCACCATACAGAACTTGTGATAGATCCATTTAACCTACCATGCCTCAACCAAGAAGAAACAATGAAAAGGACATTCCACACATTGATGATTGTGGATCCTTTGAGATTTATTCATCAAAAATCAAAACCTATCTAGATGCTAATAGCATATGGAACTGGTATGTATTAGAAAATAAAGTTGAACCTCCCACTCAAGCTGAAGTCAATGGAGGAGGTAGAAAACTCAAATCTCCTGAAAACTGGACCGATGCCAAAAACAACTTATGGCTGCAAACTTAAAAGTAAAAAACATTATGTAAAAAAGTGTAAATGACTCCCTAGCTCAAGAAATAGCTAAAGTACCAAGTGCTAAAGCAGCATGGGAATTAATTAACACAAAGTTCATTAAACACACCAGTGTTAGAACCCAGAATCTATATAAGCTATTAAGACAGTTAGACAACTTCAAATTCTATCCTGGAGAGAAAGTGAGTGCTGCAAGACCAAGATTTGAAGATCTTGTAAGAGCCATTTCAGACCATGGCAAAACCTTTGAACAATCTGACCTATGCTTAAAGATATACTCTAATCTTCCTCAAGAATATGAGAAAGTAGCCCTTCCTATTAGAGAAGGAGCTGAATGGAGTAGTATGACCATAGAACAATACTTTGGTAAACTTGAAGCTTATGAACTGTAAGGAATGATTAAAATTCAACCAGCATCCACCATATCTTAAACCCTTGCCCTTGTAGCTCAAGAGCAAACCCAGAAACAATTTTCTCAACAGGACATTGACACTCTTGTTATTAATGCTCTACAAAAGCTGAACATAACTCCTAAACAAGAATTAAAGCCTATATCTCAAGAAGACATCCCAAGTCTCATCTCCATGGCTGTCAGAAATGCCATGAAGCATCAAAAGAAAGCTTTTGATAGAAGATACAGTCCTTCACCATCCAACTCAACTCAAGAAGTTATCAAGAAGAACATTGAGTGTTACAACTGTGGTAAACCAGATCACTATGCTGCAGATTGTAAAGAACCTAAGAAACCAAGGGAAAACTAAAAAAGAATGACCTATTCTAAAGATGTCATTCATAGTTCTAGGTGCAATTGTTTTAATTGTGTTAAGGCTAAGAATGATAAAAATAAAGAACAAGTCATGCTTGCTGACTCTTCTAGGTTTAGTGATGAAGAATTTGACTCATCAGACTCAGATAGTGACAAGAAGAAGCACTACTGTGTTTGGTTGCACAGGAATGTGATGATTCAGATAATGAAGAAGACCTTGAAGCCTTAGCTGCTGCTGAAGAACTCAAAGAGGTACATAATTTTAATTCTCTTAACATTGATGGCTTTAAAATTTAGTCTGCACCCTTTTGATTCAAAAGAAGAAACAAGACTCTAACTTTGCTGCCCTCATCACAGAAAACCTTGAAAAATCAAAAACCATTGAAAATCTCAAATCCCTAAACGCTAACCTTGAAACAACCAAAAAGGATCTAGAAGAAAAAAGTCAAAAACTCGAAAGTGACATATTTAGCTCAACAGCTGAGACTGACTGCTCTAAGTCCCAACAGGATAATGAACATGAAATGAGTATCTTGAAGGAAGAAAACATTGCTTTAAAATGCAAAATTGATTCCTGGAACAAATCAAGCAATTCTCTATCCATGTATCACTTTAATCAAAGACATCCTGGGGACAGATCTGGAATAGGAGCTAAAAACCCTACACTCAAAACCTACACTCCACCTACTGGTGATAGAGCTGTTAAAACTATGATTTTACAAAGTCTCAACACATTCTCTACCAAGAAACCATCTTACCCCATTCAAACAAAGGAAGATGTGTACAAACAGAGGAGTGAAGAGAGTAAATTGAAAGAGGATTCTCCCATAGCTCCTAAGTCTCAATCTTCTACTAGCACTAATAATACTAAATATCAGAAAAGGAAGCAAGAATAGAAGCCTAAAAAGCCTAGACAAGCCAGAAAGCCAAAGCAAGCTGAACAGCCAAGACAAGCTGAACAGCCAAGGCAAACTGGACAACCAAGACATGCTAGACAGCAAAGGCAATCCAGGCAACCTAGACAAAACTGGCAATATTCTAATGGGAAAATCCATACCTATCAGTCACAAAAGTTCTCTCCTAGATCTTCATACCACTCACAAAATCCCAGATAGCAATCTCATTTCCATCAACCAAACTACAATCAAAACCCATATAACACTGGACACCTATATAATCCACCTCAACCCTTCACATTGACACCCTACATGATGCAAATCATGTCCTACTATAACACCCTTAACCAGTTCTTCAAAAGAAGATCAGGTGGCAAGGCTAGGGTACCAAAGAAAATCTAATCCTTTGGACCCAAAAAGAATAAAGGGTACCATAATTTTTAATTTTGTTTTATAGGAATCCAATAAAGGAATCTGGTACTTAGATAGTGGATGTAGCAGACACATGACCTACAACAAGGAATGGCTTCAACAGTTAACACCCAAGAATGGTCCTAATGTTACATTTGGTGACAATTCCCAAGCAAGAGTCAAAGGATCAGGCAATCTAGTGACCAAGGAGATCATCTTTACAGATGTATCTTATGTTGAAGGCCTGAAGCACAATTTGATCAGCATTAGTCAAATTTGTGACAAAGGTTACCATGTTATTTCCACAAAGGATCAGTGCCAAGTCAAAGACAAGACCAACAAGGTTATTTTAACAGGAGTTAGAAAACAAGAACCTTTACTGCCTCCACCTTGAAGTAGTCCAATCCTCTACTGCTCATTGTCTTTTAACCTACAGTCAATCAGATATGTCTTGGCTGTGGCATAAAAGACTTGCTCATCTAAATTTCAAAACAATTTCAAAATTTTCAATCTCCAACCTTGTTAAGGGTCTCCCCAAAATACCCTTTAAGAAGGACAAGCTGTGCAGAGCCTGTCAATGTGGAAAACAAAAGAAGACATCCTTCTCTGCTAAAACAAGACTGGACACAACCAAACCTCTTGATCTCCTTCATATGGACTTATTTGGTCCCATTAGAACCAGATCTCTAGGTGGAAAGAGATATTCCCTTGTAGTTGTTGATGATTACACAAGATTCACTTGGATCATCCTTCTTGAATCCAAAAGTGATACCCTTCATAATCTCACTCAGCTGTTCAACAAAGTTCAGAACTTTAAAGGCTTGTCTATCAAAATGATAAGATCTAATCATGGAACTGAATTGAGAACACTGGAGTGGACACTTATTGCAATCAAATAGGGATTGATCACAACTTTTCAGCTCCAAGAACTCCTCAATAGAATGGAGTTGCAGAAAGAAAGAATAAGACCATTTGTGAAGCAGCAAGAGCAATGCTGTCAGAACATAATCTTCCTAAGTACTTTTAGGGTGAAGCTGTAACTACTGCTGTGTATGTTCAAAACAAAACTCTCATCAATAAGTTTCATATGAAGACCCCATATGAGTTGTGGAATGGAAAAGTTCCCACCATATCCTATTTTCATGGTTTTGGGAGCAAATGTTACATTTACAACAATTGGAAGAATAACCTGGATAAGTTTGATTCCAAGAGTGATGAAGGAATCTTTCTTGGTTACTCCAACACTAGTAAAGCCTACAGAGTGTACAACAAAATAAGACTGGTTGTAGAAGAATCAATTCATGTTGACTTTGATGGAAACAATGATCAAAGCAACACTGACTTATGTGATTTTGATGAAAATATTGGAAATTCTGACAACCTTCCAGAACCTTCACCAACAACCAATAATTCCTTTTTCTCCAAATGATAACAACTCTATTCTTCCTTATGTTCTACCCAAAGACACCTCCAACAACTTACCTACTCCCAACAGCTTTCCCCTTCCCCTAACAGCCAAGATGAATCTGTTAGCTGTCAAATAACCCCTTCTCAAATCTCCACTCAAATCCCCATTGATAATGATGAGAACCTTGTTATCTCCATTCCTATACAAAAGGAAACCATTCCTGAAGGCATTCCTCACTATGATATTTTCATGAGTGCCTTCATCTCTCAAATGGAACCCAAGAAGATCCATGAAGCTCTTCAAGATGCAGACTAGATAGAAGCAATGGAAGAAGAACTGGAATAGTTTAAAAGGAATAAAGTATGGAAACTTGTTACCAAACCAAGAAATCAAACTGTCATAGGTACCAGATGGGTATTTAGAAATAAAATGAGTGAAGATGGTACTGCAGTAAGAAACAAAGCCAGACTTGTTGCTCAGGGATACAGATAAGAAGAAGGAATAGATTATGATGAAACTTTTTCTTCTGTAGCAAGACTTGAAGCCATAAGACTATTTTTAGCCTTTGCATCTTTTAAAAGGATGAAAGTATTTCAAATGGATGTTAAAAGTGCATTCCTGAATGGAGTACTTAATGAAAAAGTATTTGTTGCTCAACCTCTTGGATTTGAACATCCCAAATTCCCAGACCATGTATACAAGTTGGACAAAGCCTTGTATGGTCTAAAGCAAGCCCCTATAGCATGGTATGATACCTTGTCCAAATTCCTACTTGAAAAGGGATTCACCAAAAGTCATATTGACAATACTCTGTTCATCAAAAAATATGGAGATGATACCCTACTGATTCAAGTTTATGTTGATGACATCATTTTTGGTTCATCAAATGAAGATCTTTGCAAAGAATTTGGAAATCTTATGCAAAAACAATTTTAAATGAGCATGATTGGAGAACTAACCTTCTTTTTAGGTCTCCAAGTCAAACAAATGAAGGATGGAATCTTCATTAACCAAGCCAAGTACACTAGAGATATGATAAAGAAGTTTGATATGCAGAATTCCTCAACAGCTAAGACACCTTTGTCTACAACTGTAAAACTTCATGCTGACACTGATGGTCAAAGTGTTGATCAAACACTTTACAGAAGCTATATAGGATCTCTCGTATATGTTACAGCCTCAAGACCAGACATCATATTCAGTGTATGTCTCTGTGCAAGGTTCCAAGCCAATCCCAAAGAATCTCACCTTGCTGCTGTTAAGAGGATTTTGAGATATTTAAAGGGAACTCCTGATTATGGCTTGTGGTATCCTAATGAATCTCCATTCTCACTAATTGGTTACTGACCCAGATTATGCTGGATGCAATCTGGACAAAAAAATCAATAAGTGGTGGATGTCAATTTATTGGATCAAGGATTGTGTCCTGGTCTAGCAAAAAGCAAACTTCAGTTCAACCTCAACAGCTGAGGCTGAATAGCAGCTGGTCTCTTCTGTTCCCAAATACTGTACCTAAAAAGTCAACTTCAAGACTTTGGTATGAATGTCATAAACATCCCCATTTTTTGTGATAATTCCAGCACAATTGCCATGACTGAGAACCCTTTCCAACATTCTAAAACAAAACACATTGAAGTCAGACACCACTTCATTAGAGACCATGTTGAAAAAGGAAATATCAACTTATCCAAAGTTGGTACTGAGGATAATGTCTCTGACATACTAACTAAAGCTATGGATGAAAAGAGGTTTGAAATTTTGAGAGAAATGTTAGGAATGATTAACTTGCCTAAGTAAAAGGGATAAACTAGAAATTCATTTCATAAACTTTAAGAAGTACAAAGACATAGTTAGCTATCTTACAGTATCCAACAGCTAACCAAACAGATCTCTATTCAAGGAAAATTATATGATGGCCTGCTTACATCATATAACTTGATACTTCTACTTAAAACACCTCTACCCCTATATAACTTGGTAGAATTCCTCCTCAAAATACCTCCAAAATAAAAAGTTCAACAAAATCTTGTCCCAACAGCTAACTATCTAACTTAGCTGGTCAAAAACCCTCTGCCTTCTTATAAGATCTGTTTCAACAACATCCAGACCCCTTGTCCTGCAAATCTCCCCTTTCATTTGCCCTAGCTGGTGTGTACTGACTGTCCCCAAATATCTTTCCAACCACACTGGATGCCTCTCCATAACAGGATCTATGAAAGAAACTGAATGCTGAAGAGGTGGACCCATGGTTCTTGGCCCACTCCTCCACAGCATCATAAGGTGAGAAAATCATCCAAGGAGAAAACAAAGCTAAAGGTTCCTAAATTCTGCATACTCTCAGCAGCTCATTGCCATGTGGGAAGAAGGACCTCCAATATCCTCTTCCTTGACTTGAACAGGACTACAACACCTCAAATACTGCTTAAACAGTTGAGTGTGAGTAGTTATGGTGATTGCTGGACCCCATTAAAATTATCTCCCTTCCTTCAAGCACTGCCATGCTTATTGACAAAGTATCC
>JAOWBW010000250.1:1131603-1256112 GCA_026119855.1 Campanula takesimana | reverse complement strand
CATGCAGAATCTTTTAAGAAACTTGTCAATGCATGTACTTTGACTTAAACCAATCAATCTTTTAGATCTATCACGATAGATCTTAATACCAAGGATATAAGAAGCTTCACCCATATCTTTCATTGAAAAGCAATTTCCTAACCAAGTATTTACAAACTGAAGTGCAGGAACATCATTTCCAATGAGCAATATGTCACCAACATATAGCACCAAAAATAATACTACGTTCCCACTAATTTTCTTGTATACACAAGGTTCATCTCGTTTTTTATGAAGCCAAACTCTTTGACCGATTCATCAAATCGAAGATTCCAACTCCTTGAGGCTTGCTTTAATCCATAGATGGATTTTTGAAACTTGCATACCTTATTAGAATTTCTATATTTACAAAACCTTCAGGTTGTGTCATATACATATCCTCAAGTAAGTTCCCGTTAAGGAACGCTGTTTTGATATCCATTTGCCATATCTCATAGTCGAAATATGCGGCTATGGCAACTAAAATCCTTATAGACTTGATCATTGCTACGGGTAAAAAGGTTTCATTATCGATACCATGAATATGCTTATAACCTTTCGCTACGAGTCTAGCTTTATAAGTATGCATCTTTCCATCCATGTCAGTTTTCTTTTTGAAAACCCATTTTCATCCTATGGTTTTTACACCTTCGGGTGCATCAATCAAGTTCCAAACTTGATTATCATACATGGATTGGATTTTGGATTCCATGGCTCCAAGCCACTTATCCGAATCAGGAGATGATATCGCTTCTGGTAGGAAGTAGGTTCATCATTATCAATGATTTCTTCTTCATTACTACCCGTCATAAGAAATACATATCTCTCATGTTCGGATCGTAACCTACTAGATCTACGATGAGCTTGTGTGTCTTAAACGGGTTCCACAACTTCTTGTGAAACTTGTTCAGATTCCACGATCGGTTTAATGTTATTTTTGGGTTCTCGAGCCTTTTCAAGATTAATTTTACTCCCACTGATTCTTTTAAAGAGACACTCTTTTTCTAGAAAGGTACAATCCCGAGCAACAAACACTTTATTGTCCGTGCGGTTGTAAAAGTAATACCCTTTGGTTTCCCTAGGACATCCCACGAAAATACATTTATCAGATTTGTATGAAAGTTTGTCAGAGACGAGTTTCTTGACATAAGCTTCACATCCCCAAATCTTCATGAAAGAAAGACAAAGTTTCTTCCTGGTCCATATCTCATATGGAGTCTTTTGAACCGATTTAGTTGGAACTCTATTTAGTGTGAACGCATCGGTTTCTAATGCATGTCCCAAAAGGATAATGGAAGAAAAACTTGACTCATCATAGATCGAACCATATCCAATAAAGTCTGATTCCTTCTCTCGGACATACCATTCTATTGTGGTGTTCCAGGTGGAGTTAATTGTGAAATAATTCAACAATCTTTAAGATGATCATCAAATTCTTGGCTTAAATATTCACCACCACGATCAGATCGAAGTGTTTTAATAGTTTTTCCAAGATGATTTTGTACTTCATTTTGAAATATTTTAAATATCTCAAACGCTTCACTTTTGTTCTTCATTAAGTATCCATATCTACTAAGATCATCCGTGAAGATTATGAAGTATTGAAATCCTCCCCTAGCATTGCTATTTAAAGGTCAGCATACATCGGTATGTATTAAGCCCAATAAGTCACTAGCCCTTTCACTACTCTTAGTAAAATGTGTTTTAGTCATTTTTCTAAGTAAACATGACTCACAAGTATCATATGATTCAAAATCATTTGATCCTAAAAGTCCGTCCCCATGGAGTTTTGAGATACGGTTCTCATTAATGTGACCAAGACAGCAATGCCACAAATAAGTGTAATTTACATCATTAGGTTTAGATTTCTTATTTATGTTATAGATATTATCATTATTTCCATTATCAACATTAAGGACATTAAATGAATTTGTAATACAATAAATCATATCATTTAAATAAATAAAAAACCTTTTATTCTCAATAAGAAATATATAACCTTCATTATCCAAACAAGAAATTGAAATAATATTTCTACTCAAATCCGAAACGTAGTAATAATTGTTCAAAACAAGAATTAAACCACTAGGTAAAGTGACTTCATAAGTCCCTACGACTATTGCAGCAACTCTTGCTCCATTCCCCACGCGTAGGTCTACTTCACCATCCTTGAGCAGTCTCCTATTATTTAGTTTCTGCACATTTAAATAAATGTGAGATCCACATCTGGTATGTAATACCCATGAACTAGAAGTAGAAAGGAGAATATTTATAACATAGATACCTAAAGTAGAGGCAATCCCATCGCTCTTCTTCTTCTTCTTCTTTTCTTCCATATAGGCTTTGCAATTTCTTTTCCAATGACCGGTCTCACCGTAATGGAAACAAATTGCATCCTTTTGAGTGTCTGGTTTAGCCACTATAGCAACATTGGCAACTTTTTCCTTGTTTGCTTTAGGTTTGGCAACAATTGCCTTACCTTTACCCTTGTTCTTAAATCCATTTCCTTTATTTACCATGAGCACAGGAGATGTGGTTTTCTCAATGATTTTCGTTTCATCAGTTTTAAGCATCCCATGCAACTCTGATAGAGTCTTAGTCATACCATGCATATTAAAGTTCATTACAAACTGCTTATAGCTTTTAGGTAGTGAGTTAAGAATCATGTCGGTAGCTAAATCAACAGGGATGGCATAACCCAACCTCTCTAGATGCTCAATGTGGCCTTTCATCTTCAAAACATGAGGGCTCACTTGGTGCCCTTCAGTCATCTTACATGACATTAAAGCAGCCATGGTATCAAACCTTTCTTGCCTAGCTTGCTCTTGAAACATACATTTCAACTCAGTGCCTATCTCATAGGCATCCAAGTGTTCTAATGTCTTTCGGAGTTCAGAACACATGGTAGCAAGTATAAGACAGCTGACGTCACGAGAATCACTTTTGTATTTCTTGTAAGCATCCCTCTGCCCTAGGGCATTGGCTTCATGTTCTTCTTCAGGAAGGGGATCATCAAGAATGTAGAGCTTATCCTCTTGCCTTAGAGAAATTCTAAAGTTTCGGATCCAATCCTGAAAAATTAGCTCCGCTTTCTTGAAGTTTTTCCTTTTCAGGGATAGATCGCTAAGACAGATTTTGTGTGTGTTGAGCCATTATCTACAATTTTATGCAAACATATAATAATATGTTTAAGTATCAATTTCATAAAGAGATAAATAAATGTATTTCATAAATACTCCCACTAAATTATATAACCTTCAAATACAATAACGTATAATATAATTTAAATGGGCTAAGATCCAACTTTAATTTAATTTTAAGTCCGCTTTGGCGATACTGCTCAAAATTAAATTAATTAGGTAGATAACTCCTTATCAATCATATCATATATGTATCTTAGATATTTTTATGAGATTCTTTTAGACATCATATGTCAAAAGCATATTTTAATCTCATCTTGTGCCTTAAGTCCAAAAACCTTTTGATAGCTTAATTAAGTAAAACCATGATAAACGCATAGGAACCACTCTTTCACCCATCTTGTTCATACAAGGATATAATTAATGCACCTACCCTTTGGCGTAGCCCATATAAAACTATCTTTGTAATTCCAAGTGTTCTATCATGGGTTGGCACATGATTTAAATTTTACTAGAAGGTTCAACAAATATAGCATGGCAACATATTTATACGCACATAATATAAACATGTAAAGCATCGGTTATTTACTTAATTAATCTCATTAATTAAAGCATAATATTCATGTGATTTATTCCATTAGTTTATGGGGATAAATTTGAAACTTTTGATTTTCCAAAAATCAATGATCAAGAAAGAACAATTCATACGTCCGAACTACGCCAAAAGGCAACCACAATTCCGTATGAAAGTTCATAAATTAAGAGTCCAAACATACGGTCGAACTAAGCCAATAGCCAACCACAATCCCGTATGTAATTTAGAAACTAGAAGAAACAATCTTGTAAGGTCGAAACTAAGCCAAAAGGCATCCACAATCCCTTACAGAAAGTAACTCGATTCTAAATTCTTTGTCTCATAAATTTAATATTTCTGAATTGAGATTTAATTTCAGGAAACACGGTTTCAAAAACCAGTCATCTGAAAAAGAAATTCAATTAAAAAATCCTTGCGTTTCAAAAACGCCTTCTCAGACCAGTCTGCACGGCCGCTCCACAGAAGCTGCTCGGCCGAGTCTTATATTCTGCTCGGCCGTGCACCACGGCTGACATATTCCAAGTTTCAGTTTTAACCCAAAATTACTTTCCCGATTCAATTAGGGTTTGGTATTCATGATGATCAAATCATCACGTTCATCAAAACCTTGAATAAACTATTTATTCATGAATCTAGGATCATCAACAAATTAATATTTTATGATCACAGGAACATATTAATCCAATTAATATTGCAATCTTAAATCCCACATAACAATATATTAATCCAATTAACGGTGCGATTTTATGATCATCATATATCTCATATACATACATAAATTAAACCACATAAACATCAAAAATCTAAATTCAAATAACATGCTAACACATATCTCAAATCATATCATCAACATGTTATTATTAAAATAATCATGATGAACGGGGCTTTGATACCACTGTTGGGTTTTGCACTATCATGCGCAGCGGAATAAACCCAAAAGCCTAGATCCATTCAAGATGATTAAATTAATATGTAGATGAATTTAGAATACTAACCGTGATGATGCTTTAAAATTTCCGAATCTTCAATCTTTCTTCTTCGCATTTATTGAATCACGATCACAGGAACACGACTTCAATTGATAAATCACAAACTTGAAGGAGTTTGGATCAACGTCCTCTATGTGTATCCACACGCGAACGAATATCAAGAACTCTTCTTGATCCGGATTCCTAGATCCGATAGAAACTATTTCTATGAAGGCTATATGAATTTATTCTTTGATCTTGAGATCTCAGAATAAATATGTGTTACCAAACTCTTTGGAGGCTCTCTTATTAATACAATATCAATTGGTACTGATTAGGGTTGAAGAGGGGTGTTTTTATACTCATTAGTCCTTACCATTAAGGAGTAATAGTCAAAATCCGTCTAAACACGAAGTCAGATTTTGTCTCTGGCGGTCATGCACGGCCGAGTCCTTTAGGCATCTTGGTCGAGCAACTTGGCCGAGTCGTTAAGGTGAAGCGGCCATGCAGTATGTCCAGAAAAAAACTTACATTCTGTAACTCGGGCTCGACCGAATTGTGTACAAGACTTGCCCGAGCAGCTCGGCCGTGTCTTATACTATGCTTGGTCGTGCACCTCAGAAATTCACTTTTAGCCTTTTAATTGATTCGTTCTTTTGTGTGTGACCCCATAGGATTATATTAACTTGGCAATGAGTCCGACCAAGGTCTTTCTCATAAATCATGAGCGGACTCTAGCTAGCCATCATGATTACCCAATTAATATAACTTGTCAAAGTTCGTGAATCCTTTATAGAACATATCACAACCCCTTTGTCCACGATATCATTGAGCGTAAGCCATGGTCAATGGTCAACTTACAATGCCCAATACTTTTATCGATTCCAAATATATTGATAATACAAATGATATTGATTGTATCAATTCATTTGAGCATTGCCATGCATTTCATCAATACTATTCATCGAAGGGCCCAAGCTTGACATCTCTCACGAAGAGGGACAAATTCCATCTTGACTTATTATACTTCTCTACATAACTTTGATCATGCCAATCATACCCTTTATAGTTACTTGGTTAAGAGTAACGTTTGAATATGTCAAACATGATATCCATTATGTTGAAGATCATAACAATCTCAGTTCTAAGGATTCTAATGATATAACTATTAATAGGTTTAATTATGACATTCGGCATAGACATAAACCTCATAGGTGGGTCATATCCAATATATGTTCACCATATACCCATAAGTTTAACTTGTATCAAATACACATAATCATCATATGATTATCTAATCAAATTTATACTAGTTCTTCATAAGTACTAGAGACGGAGATTATTATAACAAAACATGTAACAACAAATAATAATCTGAAATATCTCTTTATATAATGAATAAATGATAACAAAACATCGTTCAAAACAATGTGCATAGGACATAACACCAACAGGAAGAACATAGGATTTTCATTACTCTCATCTAAGGATGATTATTAAACTCATGGAATCAAGATCATCACTTAGATGATTATACTGGTTTAGCCAAAATCCATACTTGATAAAAGGGGGATAAGGGGAATGAAAACAAGTATTTAGATTAATAACAATATAAGACTTGAATATGCAAGATTCAATAGGATAAAAGAGTTAAGAAAGGAATATACTCCCTCCGTCCCAGACAAAGTGACATATTTAGTCAAACCTGATTACACTTTAACTAATAATTTAAATAAAAAATAATTATCATGTTTAATATCTGAAAATTGTTATTGTAAATATTATGAATCATGATACAATAACAATTTTTAAATTTTCATTACGATCATTATTTATTTTTCAAATTAATTATCAAAGTGCAATCAAGTTGACTAAAAGTCTCACTTTGTCTGGGACGGAGGGAGTATACCAATGGCTTAAAAGGGGAAGGTCCAAGGTTAGTGTAGAGCTCAAAATGAGTTAAATCAACTTTGGGGCTTGTGTTGGTTGGGTATTTGCTGCTGTAAACGAAGTTTGCAGCAATTTAGTAATGTTTGATCATTGATCATTCGGGTTAGAATGTATAATAAGACCCATGATTTCTGGAATATGTATATTGGACCGCCAGTCATTGTGTTATTTTTAATTTAACCACACGTCAGCATAACAAAGTTTGATTGTCTCGGGGAGGCAAACACAATGGTGTTTTAGAATATTTTTTTCGAGTTCAAAAATTCAAGATATTGCATTTAAAAATTAATTGAGGTTTTTTTAATAGGTGACATATGTCGCAAGCTGGGAGAAGGGAAAGGCTGCACGGTCGCGTTGATGAGCTGGACCGACGGGTCAACTCATGGGATATCCGTCTCACGCTGGGACAGTATCACAGCGATCCCCCCCATACCTTTATGAATTACTATAACTCTTCCGAGTTCCAACCAAATTTTAGAGAACCAGAATTGCTACACCGAAAATTTGAGTAAACGACCAAAATAACCCGCGTACTATATGAATTCAACTAATTTGACCCGCGTACTATCTAAACTACCGAATCAACCTGCGTACTATGCATAAATCAACAAATCAACCCAAATCGTTAGTATATGTTAATAAATGTTAACGAATGTTAAAAACTTAATGAACATTCCGATCAAAAGGGTCTAAATATAAGGGGTTGTTGAATATCAAAACTTAAAGGCAGAGTAAGTATAATTATATTTATCTCAATTTTTTTTATTGTTTCTATCAATTAAAGCCCCACCATCCGGCCACCCATTACCATGTTCACCACCATCATCTTCACCCACCCTATGCACCACTAGCACCACCATCAGGAGTACTATCATCACCATCAACACCATTTGTGTAAATTTTCATGTTCTACAAAATGCCAGATTATAGAGATTCATCAAGAACCAAAATCCATTTCCAGTTTCAAAAACAAGAACAAAATTCCATCTTCAGTTTCAAAAAAAAAAAAAAAAAAAAAAAGAATCCATAGATTGTGTTGCTTCGTAAGATCCAAAATTAACAACAATGGCTGAACAACCCAAATAAAATGATATTTAGATTAATCAAGATCTTTAGCAGTCAAAAATTGCGATGTCGGCTTCACCTTTCAAACCCAGATCTTCAAAATCTTCAAAATTTCCAGCATTCAAACCCAAATCTTCAAAATTTCCAGCATTCAAACCCAGATCTTCAAAATCTTCAAAATTTCCAGCATTCAAGCCCAGATAAAAAGAATCTTCAAATTAAGAAGAAATCAAAATCTGCAATCTCGGCTTCAACTTCGAAATTTAAACCAACGCACACACAAAACATTGAAAAATCAGCATGAACCGGTATATGTACCGATAAATATAAAAAAAAAAATCGTTAAAATCTAAGATGGGTAAATAGGTTGCAGAGGAGGCCTCAGACTGGTGAGGAGCAGGCCTGGTGAGAGAGAAGGTTACGGTGAGGGAGACGTCGGAGGAGGGAAGAGATGGGGCGGGGGAGGCGGGTTTGAGAGGAGATCGGGGAGTGGGTGATGTGTAGGGAGGAAGAAGCGACCATGGTAGTGGGTGATTGACTAGCCAAGGAGAATCGACCCAGAAGGCCGTTGCCGGAGGAGAAGCCGGTGGAAAGGAAAGGGTGGGGTGCGACCGGTGGGGAAAATAATGAGCTTTTTTTCTTCTCCTTTTTTGTTTTTCGTGAAGTGGAAGGGGGATGGGGTGTAAATGGCAGTATAAAAAGTATAAAAGGGATGAGGGGGTGTGGTTGTAAATTGATATTTCAATTTTCAATGTCTTTAGTTTAATAAATTACAGATTAACCCCTTTTGATTGTAATATTTTTTATGTTTTTAACATTTGTTAATATTTATTAACGTATACTAACGATTTGGGTTAATTTGGTTGATTTATGCATAGTACGCAGGTTGATTTGGTAGTTTAGATAGTACGCGGGTCAAATTGGTTGAATTCATATAGTACGCGGGTCATTTTGGTCGTTTACTCCCGAAAATTTGGTGCAATGCCCTTCTCAAGTTTCCACTATTATTTTGTAAAAAAAATCTACTAGAAAATATTAATAGTATAAATATGTGAAAGAGTAGGTAGCATTATCGTTAATAAAAGAATATATGAAGTATTATATTACAACTATAATAAATATTTTACATTTTATAATGAAATGTTTAAAATTGATATAAATATTTTACATTTGCTGGACCACTATAGCACCTCCAAATCTCAAATATATCAAATACACCCTCCGTCCCACCTCACTTTACAGACACAATAACTAAATAAAAAGAATAAAATAGAGAAAATGTGTGGTGGAATAAGAAGAGAGAGAATGAGTGGGGTAAATAGTAATGTTGGTTGAATAATCAAGTGGTGTAAAATGAAGAGAGAGAATGAGTGATGAGCTAGATTCAACATAAAATTATTAAATGTTGGTCATTTTGGGGAGGTATCAAGTGAACTGGGACGGACCAAAAATGAAAATAACTCTCAAGTGAGCTGGAACAGAGCAAAATGAAAATAAGTTTTAAGTGAGTTGGGACGGAAATAAGTATCAAGTGAGCTGAGACGGAGGGAGTATATCAAATCCTCTTAGTATTAGATTCAACATAAAATTATTAAATTATTACTCAAAATTATTCCATAACTACCCTAGGCACAGATCAAAAAGTTATAAAAACCCACCCCTTTTGCTTAAGCCCATCTACCCCCAAATCCCATATCAAAATTCCATCAAAACGCATTACCCCTTTGACCCAGTCAAAAATAGCTTTTAAATACCAAAACTACCCCTCCATCTAAGAATACCCTAATTTCCCTTCCCCTACCCCTCATTCAGCAACACTCACAGACTCTCTCTCAAACCCTCTCTCTCTAACCTCCGCCCCAGCCATTACTCCGGCCAACTTTCTCTGGCACCCCTCCAGCCTTCTTCCCCGGCGACTTCCATTTTCCTAGTGGTTCGTAGAATGATGTTGACTACCCCGACGGAGGAGCTTAACCCGGAGAGGCATAATATCTTTCGAACAAAAGGCAAAGTGAAATATTTTGACACCGTGTTCATTGTGGATAGTGGGAGCAGTGAGAACCTTGTGGCCCGGAGTTTGGTGGATAAATTGAAGCTTGAAGTCCGTAAGCACCCTACTCCATATACAGTCGACTGGATTAACAACGTAGGCAATATTAAAGTACATGAACAATGTCTTCTTCCTTTCTCTATTGGTAAATATAAGGATGAAGTATTGTGTGATATAATTGATATGATTGCTTGCCATGTTCTGTTGGGTCGCCCTTGGCAATTTGACCTTAATATTGTGTACAATGGTCGTGATAATAGTATTAAGTTTACGAAAGATGGGGTTCGTTGTCATCTTTACCCTTTGCGATCAATTGGTACTAAGTGCATAACAAAACCCAAATCCCTTATTTCTTTGTGTACTGCTCGTGAATTTGTGGAGGAGTTAAAAGATAGTCCTGTTGTTTTTGCTGTGGTTAGTAAAGGAATTGATGGCAAGGTCAGTTTGGTACCCACATCACTACAGTCTGTGTTAGATGACTTTCGTGATATTATGCCTGATGATTTACCTACTGGGCTACCACCACTTCGTAATATTCAGCATAACATAGATCTTGTTCCTGGTGCGTCCCTCCCTAACCTCCCTCATTATCGTATGAGTCCTGCTGAACATGAAATATTGCAAGCACAGGTTGAGGAATTATTGAAGAAGGGTTATATTCAGGACAGTATGAGTCCTTGTGCAGTCCCGGCCCTTCTAGTGCCTAAGAAGGATGGTACGTGGCGTATGTGTGTGGATAGTCGGGCCATCAATAAAATCACTGTGAAGTATCGGTTTCCCATTCCTCGTTTGGATGACATGTTGGACATGCTTCTTGGGTCTAAGGTTTTCTCCAAAATTGACTTGAAAAGTGGGTATCATCAAGTGCGTGTTCGCCCGGGGGATGAGTGGAAAACTGCTTTTAAAACAAAGGAGGGGTTGTATGAATGGTTGGTGATGCCGTTTTGTTTGTCGAATGTCCCTAGTACTTTTATGAGATTGATGCATCAAGTGTTGAAATCATTTAATGGTAAATTTTTGGTGGTATATTTTGATGACATCCTGATTTATAGCAAAACAGAGGTGGAGCATCTTGAACACTTACGCGCAGTCTTGCAGGCACTGTGGGAGAATCAGTTGTTTATTAATCTCAAGAAGTGTTGCTTTATGTTAGATAAATTGTTGTTCTTGGGTTATGTCGTCTCTGCAGATGGGATTCAGGTTGATGAAGATAAAGTTCGTGCTATTCGCGACTGGCCTACACCGACGACAGTTAGCGAGGTACGCAGTTTTCATGGGCTTTCTACTTTCTATCGTCATTTTATTCGTGATTTTAGAACTATTATGGCCTTAATTACTGAGTGTCTCAAGAAAGGGAAATTTCACTGGGGTGAAGATGCCGCTGCTAGTTTTGTCTTGATCAAAGATAAACTGACTAGTGCTCCACTGCTAGTCTTACCGGATTTTTCCAAGCCTTTTGAACTCGAGACAGACGCTTCGATTGTGGGCATAGGGGCTGTTTTGCTCCAAGGGAAGAAACCGATTGCTTTGCGAGAGATTGCCCGAGACTCAAAAATCAATCACCGGGAACAGGAGCTGGTACTTCACAAGACCAGAAGAGAGATGCTACGGGGAAGCCTAAGGTTCAAGGAAAAGTTTTTGCTATGAACCAACAGCAGGCTACTGATGATCCTTCAGTGATAGGAGGTATTATTTCTGTGAGTAGTGTGAGCGCTCGTGCACTAGTAGATCCAGGATCATTGCATTCATATATATCTGTGCACTTTGCTTCTTTGCTAAATGCTTCATCTGAGTCCTTATCTTATGTGTTAGAGGTGTCAACTCCTATGGGAGAGTGTTTGGTTACTGATCAAGTGTTTCGTGCTTGTGATGTGTTTATTTGTGGTCATGTTTTGTGTGCGGATTTAGTAGTTCTTCCGATACAAGAATTTTGGGTATGGATTGGCTGAGCAAATTTCATGCTTCAGTTGATTGTCGTAGAAAGGTCGTTACTTTTTCTATTCCTAATGTGCCTAAGTTTGTTTTTGAGGCTATTCCTTTGGGTAGAAATATTCGTATAATTTCTTATGTGAAAGCTAGGAAATTGTTGCATCGTGGCTGTGAGGGTTATTTGGCTAGTATACTAGATACTAAGAAATAATCACCGGGGTTGGAAAGTGTTCGGGTAGCTAGATAATTTCCTGATATTTTCTCTTCTGAGTATGATATGCCACCCGATCGAGAGATAGAGTTCTGTGTGGATTTGTTACCAGGTACAGCTCCGATCTCGAAAGCACCTTATAGAATGGCTCCAGCAGAGTTGAAAGAACTTAAGGTCCAGTTACTGGAGTTGCTTGATAGAGGATTTATTCGATCTAGTGTTTCACCGTGGGGAGCACCGGATTTGTTTGTAAGGAAGAAAGATGGTTCGTTGAGGTTGTGTATTGATTACAGGAAGTTGAATCAGGTAACGGTGAAGAAAAAATATCCTCTACCGCATATTGATGATTTATTCGATCAACTTCAGGGGTCAGTGGTATTTTCTAAACTTGATTTGAGGAGTGGATACCATCAGTTGAAAATTCGATCGGAAGACATTTAGAAGACTGCTTTTCGCACCCGATATGGTCACTATAAGTTCTTAGTTATGCCGTTTGGGTTGACTAATGCACCTGCTGTGTTTATGGATTTGATGAATAGGATTTTTGATCCTTATCTTGATACGTTCGTAGTGGTATTCATTGATGATATACTTGTCTATTCCAAATCTCGAGAGGAGCACGAGCAACATCTGAGGACAGTTTTGACAGTACTCGCAAAAGAACAGCTATTCGCGAAGTTTAGTAAGTGTGAATTTTGGCTAGAGGAAATTTCTTTTCTGGTACATGTTATTTCTCATAAAGGAGTTTCAGTTGATCCTTCGAAGATTGACGCGATAGTTGATTGGAAGCAACCAGAAACAGTGACTGAGATCAGAAGTTTTCTTGGGTTAGCAGGGTATTACATGAGGTTTATAGAAGGGTTTTCACGGATTGCTACACCGATTACTCAATTGACCCGAAAGAATGTTCCATTTGAGTGGACCGAGAAGTGTAACAACAGTTTTGAGGAGCTGAAGAAGAGGTTGACTACTACACCGATTTTAGCTTTGCCTAATGGGAACGATGACTTAGTGATTTATAGTGATGTATCGAAGGAAGGCTTGGGTTGTGTTTTAATGCAGAATGGGAAAGTTATCGCATATGCTTCGAGGAAGTTGAGTCCGAGTGAAAAAAATTATCCTACTCACGATATGGAATTGGCAGCTATTATTTTCGCTCTTCATAAGTGCATTACCTTTACGGGGTAAAATTCGAGATCTTCACGGACCACAAAAGTTTGAAGTATCTTTTCTCTCAGAAGGAACTGAATAACCGACAGCGCAGATGGATGGAACTTCTTAAGGACTACGATTGTACGATTTCTTATCATCCAGGAAAGGAGAATGTAGTAGCCGATGCTATTAGTAGAAAATCATATATGGCTTCGATGATGGTTCGAGAGTGGAAGATGTTAGAAGATGTTCGGGATTGGTGTCCTCGGGAATCGAGACACAGGGATATTTTTGCGAATATTAGGGTATCTCCAACCCTAATTCAGAGGATAAAGGAAGCTCAGAAAGAAGATCCGGAGTTAGTGAAAATAATGGGTAAAATGAATGAGAAGAATTTTGAGGATTTTTCTATCAGTTCGAATGGAGTGTTGACTTTTTGTGGATGTTTGTGTGTGCCTGATGTCGATGGGATAAAGCGACAAGTTTTAGATGAGGGTCATAAATCGAGATACACTATTCATCCCGGGAGTACGAAGATGTATCAAGATTTGAAGCAACAATTCTGGTGGAACAACATGAAGAGAGAAATAGCTGAGTATGTATCAAAGTGTTTAACTTGTCAGCAGGTCAAAGCTGAGCATCAGAGACCCGCAGGATTACTTCAGCCATTAGAGATTCCGGAATAGAAATGGGAACATGTGACTATGGACCTTGTTACGGGATTACCTCGTACCAGTACGAGATATGATAGTGTTTGGGTAATTGTAGATAGATTGACCAAGTCTGCTCATTTCTTACCGATTGATATTAGATACTCGATGGACAAGCTTGCGACCCTTTATATTAATGAGATAGTAAGATTACATGGAGTTCCGGTTAGTATTGTATCAGATCGAGATCCGAGGTTTACTTCCAGATTTTGGCAAGCGTTACAGAAAGCTTTGAGTACAGATTTGAGGTTCAGTACAGCTTTTCATCCTCAAACTGACCGTCAATCCGAGAGGACTATTCAGATTCTAGAAGATATGTTACAAGCTTGTTCGGTAGACTTTTCTGAAATACTTGGTTTGGGTTTATGAAATACTTGTTTTGGACTGAGTATAATGTGTTGGGTTGTTTTATGTTAGTGTTATAAGTGTTAATGTGTAATACTTTTGAGACGGTGAAACGAAGGGAGTATAATTTAGTGCAGTTGGTCCCAGTCGGGTGGAGTGGGCGACCGCCCAAAATGGGGCGTGCGGCCGCACTCCTATCTGGAAGGTTTTTGTCTTGGTTGAAGTCTTATTGGGCGACCGCACAACCCTTAGTGGGCGGCCGCACAGTGGTTACTGAAAGTTTATCCTTTTTCTTTTGTGTGATTTAAGAGTGTGGTTCGGTCTAGGTCTTGTGTACTATTGTCGCGACCCCGGGACCCCGCGGGCCCGAGACCGCGATCTGGACGTCGACTTAAAACCAAAACTATGAAATACTGAAGTTAAAAATTCCATTTGATACCAAAAGGTGATAACACAAGGTTTTGTAAATCAACTTGAACAACAAAGTAAAACTAGTATAAACTCCATAAGCTTATACACCAAAGTTACAAAATACACAAATCCTAGTGACGTCAATGTTTGGTACAAATATCCCCAAAAGGTTACACATTGATATAATGTAAACCAACCTATAACAACTTTCCCCAAAAGAATGGATCCACACTCGACGTCCTCTTTCTCGTTATCAGCGAGACTAATCCTTAGCACCAGGGGGGGGTTAAGGAAAAACAAAGATAAAAGAAAGGGGGTGAGATAAATCTCAATAAGTTACTAATGCAACTACATAACATGCTATGATGCAAGAAGCACTAAGCAATAATAAATATCACATAGCACATAGCATTTATCACATGACAGATAGCAGCGGAAATAAACACATAACAAATGATATAAGCCAAGGTATCCAAACCGATACATCCAAATAAAGGATCGCTGCGCAGCTTCAATAACCAACAAATCATCATCTTCATAATAGCATGAAAGCCGAAGAGAAAACCCCCGGTACCGGAACCATAACCATAAGAGTGTCACAAAGGACAAGAGCCATGACACAAAGTCATGCCCGGTAGCTAGATACATTCACAAAGGAAGCTAACTTATCTTTTCCAAGGCCAATCTGGAAAAGGGGTATAGAAGGGGGCAAAACAATGGTCAACATTATAATGGACTTGGCTTTGCCATTATAATCTTTCCCATCGCCCGATGCAACAAATATGTCAGCTGGGCTTCCAATAAATGCTAAGTAATGATAATTTAGCATGAATAAACAACTTAAGGTTCCAAAGTAGGGAACCAATCCAATTAAATCACCACAAAGGTAAACCAATACAAACCGCACATCAAGATGAACCACATTCCCAAAATGATACTTAATCAAATTCCATATCGTATTTATTCACAAAAGAATCAAATCCAATCAATAAAGTGTTCCACGGTGTTATCTCAAGTTAATTAGAAGAAATAAACCTAAACTAGATAAGCCTTAAGACTTAAACCAAGCAAAAGGGCAAAATCCTGGAACAGGGGGCGGGCGGCGCCTGGCATGGGGCAGGCGGGCGCCTGAATGACCAGAAGGTCTGGCCATTAGAAAAGGACATGTAGGCGGGCACCTGGAGGGGGTCGGGCGCGCGCTTGGTCTACGGGCTGGGAGGAATTCCCAGCTGGGTTTAAGGCCAAATCCACCATTTTCAACCAAATTTCTTACCCAAATCGAAATGTCCCAAATTCTACTCTTAGCACAAGTTCAAAAATGAACCCAAACAACAACTAAGCTTAAGGGAAAACACAAACAACATCCTTTATCAACCTCAAACCAAGATTTACCCAATTTTCATAAAAATCACCATTTTTGACCAAAAACTCAAATAAATTCCAAATCAATTCCAAACTCAACCAAACTTCAAATATAACAAATAAAGCATTGTAGAAACATGTTATGAGCATTTTAGCATAAAAATGGGGGAAAAGTAACTTACTTGATAAATCTCAAAGTTGACGGAATTCAATTCTTTTTGGTTCTACGCGATCCTATCGACGATCTAAACAAGGTTCATGTTTTAAGAAATGAGAGATAACAAGGAGAAGATGAAGAAAATTAAGAGAGAAGGAAAGGGAGAAAACTTACCCAAAACACAAGAGAGAGGGAGAGAGTTGGCTGGGAGAGGGATGGAGAGAGTGAGGGAGAAGGGTGAGGGAGGAGAGGGGAGTAGGGGGAAATTATTCAAAAGGTTACATCTAGGCCCCTCCCCTTCAACTAACGCAAATGCTTACTCTCCCTACTAACAATTAAGACTCAACACTTCTACACTAGCCCAAATAACTCGAATAAAATGCTAGGTATAATTATTATAACGCATAAATTGCACACATAAATATTTAAATAAATAATAGTTTAAATAAATAAATAAGCAAATAAATAAATAATAATCACTTATTACTAATAAAATAGAGCCTATATTTCGGGTCGTGACAACTATTCTAGTAGACCTTTGTGAACATCGTGGTACACTATAGTGTTGGAATTGGGTCCTTTATGATAAAAAATGTGATGGAATTTAATTAAGTGTTAATTGGGATTTTTGAACATCTTATTGATGCATTTTTGGTTTGACTCATCGTTTTGATGACTATTTGGTATGGTTCCCTACTTTGGAATCATTGGTTGTTTATTGAGCTAGTATTTTATTACTTAGCCATTATTTCAAAGTCCAGCTGGTACTTGTGTTCGAGTCAGGCAATGGGGAATATTATAATGGCACGATCCGAGTCCAGTATGATATTGTCCATTGGTACCTTTTTCCCCTTCCATATGGCCTTAGTTGGGATGAGCTAGCTCCCTTTAGTGAGTATCTAGCTAGTTCATTTTGGGTTATGACTTTGTGTCATATTCCCCTTGTTACTATTGGTTTCATGGTTCCGGTACCGGGGGGTTTCTCTTCAACTGTTATGCTGCTATGGTTGATTGGTTGATCGGTTAGCTCTGCGCAGGGATTCTTTGATATATCCGTTTGGTGAAACCTTGGATTAGTATCCTTCGTAACTTGTTTATTTCCGTTGCTATCTGTTAATTGTTATGTGCTAAATGCTATGTGGGATTTATTATTGTTTATTGCATAATATTGTCATGTAGTTGCATAAGTGGCTTATTGAGATTTATCTCACCCCCTTCCTTTTCAACTTTGTTTCCTTAACCCCCCTAGGAGGAAAAGGATAGGACTCGTTGATCACGAGAAGGACGTCGAGAGTGTTCGTGACTTTTGGGCAGGTTGTTATTCGGTTTACATTGTTGTTAAATGTATAACCTTTGGGATAGTATTACCAAACAGACGTCATTAAGAGTTGTAATGCTTTGTATTTTGGGTGTAAGCTTGTGGAGCTTATACTAGGTGTATTATAAAGTCGTTAAGAATGGATTTCAAAAACCTTGTATTATATCTTTTGTTATAAAGAGGAATTTGTATCTTCTCTATTTTGGTGTTTTATTTATTAAGTCGACATCCAGATGGCGAGCTCCCGGCCCGAGGGGTCGGGGTCGCCACAGCTCATATTGCCGGGTTATTCTTTAAAGAGGTAGTTCGTCTGCATGGTGTACCCAAGACTATTACTTCGGATCGCGATACAAAATTTCTTAGTCATTTTTGGCATTCTTTTTGGCATATTTCTGCGACCAGATTGCAGTTTAGTAGCTCTTTGCACCCACAGATGGATGGGCAAACGGAGGTGGTTAATCGCACTTTAGGGTCGATGATTCGGTGTTTATGTGATGATTATCCCAAGAAGTGGGATTTGGTTTTGGCTACTGCTGAGTTTGCCTTCAACAACATGCCCAATCGTACGACAAAGAAGACTCCCTTTGAGATTGTGTATCAACGGCCTCCAACACATACTCTTGATTTGGTTCCTTTTCCTAAACTTCCGGGTTATAAAATTGCCGCTGTAGATATGGCGGAGAGGATTGAGGTGGTTCAGAATGAAGTCAATGCAAATATTGAGACATCCAATGCTAAGTACAAGGCCTTTGCGGATACGAGGCGTCGTTCGAAGGTCTTTAATGTTGGAGACTTGGTGATGGTGCATTTTCGCAAAGAACGTGTTCCCCAAGGTACATATAGTAAACTTCATCCCAAGAGAATTGGTCCGTGCAAAGTTTTGAAGAAGATAAATGATAATGCTTATGTGGTTGATTTGCCGGATGGGTGGAATATTTCTCCTACTTTTAATGTCTCGGACTTGGTTGATTTTCACCTGGATGATCCTCTTTATGTTGATATGGATTCGGGGACGAATAAGTTTAAATTGGGGGAGCATGATGTAGCACGGGATTGTCACACTACAACAGGGATCCGATCGAGTTTTGACAGCCACCCGCCCGGAGCGGCCGTGCATGAAGAACAGCTCAGCCAAGCAGAATTGGTGCTGAAGTCAAGACAACCTCGACATGATTTGCACGATCGTGCTGATTGCCAAGCACGCTCGTGCCGACGATTGGAGCGGCCGTGCAAAATCCTTGACTCGGCCGAGCGCGGAAGGAATTAAAAACTGGAGCGTGCGTCGTATTTTGCACGGTCGTGCCACTCTCAACGCACGGTCGTGCCCGGTAAGTGCTCAGACGGGATTTTCCGTGTTTGACCAGATTTTTAGTTAAAAACAATTCCTTATTGTTTTGTTTTGTTTCCTTTTTCAATTAGGACTTTCTTTATTCTTGATAGGGTATTAAACCTCTTTGTTTTCATTGTTCAAACATTATTATTATTTCTTAATTCAATCTTTGCAATTGCAAGATAATTCTCTTTGTGAGTTTAAGCATTTGTGCTTGCAGAATTGTCTTTTCGAAGATTATTGAAGAGGGATCTTTTCATCCTATTGTTTTAAGGGTTAGTTTCGATTAATCCTTGGTTATTTCCGCTACGTTTCACATCACTTTCACTACAAACTGTTAGCCAAAAGACGTTCGAAAATCTCTGACGAACTGGCCATCGAAAATCCGGATCCCTCCGTCTCATATTTCACTAATCAAAATCGCTAAACCGAATTGATTCAACTAGATGACGAGGCCAATGTATGTGTATACGGACGACGCCACCGACGCAATTGGTGAAGGAATTGGTTTGATTTGGAGTTGCGTGAGAGGAATTAGGGTTTGAAAATGCATGGAAATTTTGTTTGGACAAGAAGCACTTTGTGGAAAGAGTGAGTAGTAGCAGGAGTAGAAAAGTGAGCTGGGGATGGATCTGAACTTGATTGACTATGGAGGGAGGGACCGAGGGAAAGGGAGGGGGTCGCCTTCAATCAACTCTACTTGGTTCAATAATTGAGATTATAGTCTCAACACGAAATTAACTGTACTTTCTTACTTTTTAAGGAAAAAAAAATCTACACCGTACTCTCTCCGTCCCATTTTAAGAGTCAAAAATTTCTCAAATGGGTGTCCCAACTTAAAGAGTCAAAATCCATAAAAGGAAAGTTTTTTATACTTCTTTATTTAGTGGACCTCACATGTTATACATCACATATTAGACTTGACTGGGACTTTAATGATGGAAAAAATTGAAAAAAAAAACTCTTATACTTTAATTATAAGAAGCGAAGTGGTCTCATATGTCAGTTATAAGAGTTGATTGAGGTTTTTTTTTAAATTAATAATGAAAAAAAAAAAAAAAAAACATGACTCTTATACCTTAATTATAAGAGGTGCACATGTCTTATGTGTCAGTTATAAGAGTTGACTGTTGTTTGACCGAATATGAAAGTCAACATTAATAAAATATTATTAATTTTCATTTTTTTTTTAAAAAAAATGAAAAATGACTTTATACTCTAATTATAAGAGTAGAACTACTCTTATACGTTAGTTATAAGAGTTTGACCGGATTTGACCAAAAAATAATATTTATTTTTTTATTAAAAGTTGGAAAAAGTAAAAAAAAAATGAGTCTTATAATCTAATTATAAGAGTAGAACTTGTCTTATACGTCAGTTATGAGAGTTTGACCGGATTTGACCAAAAAATATTATTTATTTATTTTTTATTAAAAGTTGGAAAATGTGAAAACAATGAGTCTTATAATCTAATTATAAGAGTAGAACTTGTCTTATACGTAGAGTTTGACCAGATTTGACAAAAAAATATTATTTTATTTTTTTATTAAAAGTTGGAAAAAGTGAAAAATGACTATTATACTCTAATTATATGAGTAGAACATGTCTTATACGTCAGTTATAAGAGTTTGACCACATTTGACCCAAAAAAAATATTATTATTTTTTTTAATTAAAAGTTGGAAAAATTTTAAAAAAAAAATGACTCTTATACTCTAATTATAAGAGTGGAACTTGTCTTATACGTCACTTATGAGAGTTTGACCGGATTTGATCAAAAAATACTATTTATTTTTTTATTAAAAGTTGGAAAAAGTGAAAAATGACCATTATACTTTAATTATAAGAGTGGAACTGGTCTTATACGACACTTATAAGAGTTTGACCGGATTTGACCAAAAATATAATTTATTTTTTTAAAAAAGTTGGAAAAAATGAAAAAAATGACTCTTATACTCTAATTATAAGAGTGGAACTGGTCTTATACGTCACTTATGAGAATTTGACCGGATTTGACAAAAAAATACTCACTCCGTTCCGGGTAAGTTGCAACATGGAAGAGGAAGCACAAAAATTAAGAAAGGGGAGTAATGAGTGGTTGGGAGGAAGAGAGAGAATGAGTTGATGATTATAAAAGTAATAAAGAGTTTCCTTATTTGGCATTGTTGCAACTTAAGTGGAATGCCCAAAATGGAAAATTGTTACAACTTACCAGGAACGGAGGGAGTATTATTTATTTTTTTTATTAAAAGTTGGAAAAAGTGAAAAAAAAAAATACTCTTATACTCTAATTATAAGAGTGGAACTGGTCTTATACGTCACTTATGAGAGTTTGACCGGATTTGACTAAAAAATATTATTTATTTTTTTATTAAAAGTTGGAAAAAGTGAAAAAAAAAATGAGTCTTATAAAGAGTAGAACTTGTCTTATACGTCAGTTATGAGAGTTTGACCGGATTTGACCAAAAAATATAATTTATATTTTTATTAAAACTTGAAAAAAGTGAAAAAAAAAATACTCTTATACTCTAATTATAAGAGTAGAACTGGCCTTATACGTCACGTCACTTATGAGAGTTTGACCGGATTTGACTAATTTTTTTTTTTATTAAAAGTTGGAAAAATGGAAAAAAAAAAATGACTCTTATACTCTAATTATAAGAGTGGAACTGGGCTGAGGGATCCGGGCCGGAATATGAGCCTGATTGGTGAGGCAGTAGTGGGCTGGGATGTGGGGTTGGGAAGTGAGGGTATTTTTGTCCTTTAACTAGCTCTGGGTTTATATGGAATTTTCATCTCAGCTTGGGTTCTTATTGGCTTATGATCTGGTTCAGGGGGCCTAGGGTCCAAAGCTCTACTCTTTATGTCTCGGTTTAATTTAAGGTTCTTAGTCTTTTTAGTTTTGTTTAAAGGAACTTTGAGAAATAATTATAAGTTAATTTAATTATTTTAATGAAAATCTAAAGCTTGTTATTGATCGTATTTATAATGGTGTACCAGTGAAAAGTTTTAGATTTTCATTAAGACAATTATATTAACCAATAATTATTATTCAAAGTTTCTTCAGATAAACAGCAAAAAAACAACAACAAAAAAAAAACTTTAGGAAGGAGGTAGTAATAAATCTCCTTAAAAAATATTAATAACTCAAGAGGAAGTTTTTGTGTGAGACAGTATCACACATGAGACGGTCTCGACAAAAGAGAAAATGGGCTTGCGCCGTCCTGCCCATAAGAGGAGTCAAAGTATTTACTTTGTCAACGAAACTCGTCTCACGTGTGAGACCAAAGTTTTTTTTCATAACTCAAATACAATTAATTATTTTGGGACAAGTCACTAAATTAATTTGGTAGGGATGATTTGAACGAGAGCGGATCTCCTGTGCCCCTCCCTGTTCCCCTCTAATCTGGACCGTTTACAATATCAACATGGGCTTTGGACTCTAGGCCCCCTGGGTGAGATCCAAATGCCATAAAAACCCAAGGTCAGATCAAAATCACATTTAAACCCACCACAGCCCACAACCGCCCCAGCCCTGCCCAGCCCTGCCCGCCCATACCCAGCCCGCCCATGCCCGCCCGCCCATGCCCAGCCCAGCCCAGCTCACTGTTTGGATGCAAAATTAAAATGTTGGGTATGGGAATTGAACCCATGACTTATTGTGAAAACTAACAACTTAACCACTACACCAGCCTACTGTTTGATACAAAATTTGCAATATATTCTATTACTATTGCGCCAAAATGAAACTAAGTGAAGAAAAAACAAGATTCTAAATCAATTTATAAAATTTTTGATTATTCCCAAAACATCAACTTTTTTTAAAAAAAAAAAAAAAAAAAAAAAACCGAAAAACAAGATTTTAAAAAAAATATATAAAGTATTTAAATATTTTATTAGAAAAAAAATATAAAAGACCCAAAGATAAATTAAATTATAATTTTGTGCAATATCGAATTTTAATTTTAATTTTTTTTTTACTAGCACCCTCCAGTAAACTATTTATATAAAATGACACTATTTAAGTCCTTATTACCAAATTGTCATTATTTGCACTTATAAGACCTTTTGAGAGACTCATGAGTCTGCTATGAGACCTTGTAAATAGACCCTCATAAGTCTTATATGAGACATTTTTACATGTCTCATAAGAATTTACAAAGACTTTGATACAAATTATAAGACCTAAAAAATACACTTATGAGACCTTTGAGAGACTCATGAGTCTGCTATGAGACCTTGTAAATAGACCCTCATAAGTCTTATATGAGACTTTTTTACATGTCTCATAAGAATTTACAAGACTTTGATAGAAATTATAAGACCTAAAAAATGCACTTATGAGACCTTTGAGAGACTCATGGGTCTGGTATGAGACCTTTGTAAATAGACTTATGAGTCTGGTATGAGACAATTTACATGTCTCATAAGAATTTACAAGACTTTGATACAAATTATAAGACTTAAAAAATCACTTATGAGACATTTAAGAGACTCATGAGTCGGATATGAGACCTTTGTAAATGGCTCTCATGAGTCTGATATGAGACAATTTACATGTTTAATAAGAATTTACAAGACTTTGATACAAATTATAAGACCTAATTAATCATGTTTTTTTAATGTAAAATGATATTAATTTTACAAATTTAATGTTTTTGTGAATAATCAAGAATTTCATTAATTGATTGGAAAGTTTTAATTGCTGACATTTATTTTGGCAAGAATGATACTTCTATTATTAAATGTTGTGAAACATTAATCAAGTTGTTCTAATATATTTTTAATATTAACTCTTATACCGAAAGTATAAGACTAGTTCTTCTCTTATACTTTAGATATGAGAGTAATTTTCTCACATTAAATCCCCATTTTTTAAAGAAATTATATACCTAAAATATAAGACTAGAATTACTCTTATATTTAAGGTATAAGAGTTATTTAGTTTATTTTCTTATAATTCTCATATTTTCAGTATATAATAGACTTAGTTTGGTGTCATTTATGTAAATAAATGCCTTAACAGAAGGGTGATAATTAAAAACTTATAAAATATTATGAAATAATGTATTTTTGCAAATATAATTTAATTTATTTTTTAGGTCTTTCATATTTTTTTAATAAAAAGCTTTAGATATTTTATATTCTTAAATCATGTTTTTAATATTCTAACATATATTAAAAAAAATTGTGTTTTTGTGAATATTCAAGTTTTTCATTAATTAATTGTAAAATCTCAAGTTTTGTAATTTAGTTTCGTCCAGATTTCAGTTAGTAATAATAAATATTGCAAATTTAGAAACAAGCAATGCATTGACTTAGTGGTAAAGACATGGTTGTTATTGTAAAAGACCTAGGTTCGAAACCTGGGAACAACATTTTTGCTTTTAATTAAAAGGGGTGGCTGGCATTGAGTTCTGGATCCGGGGCGGGTGGGCGGGTCGGGGCATCGGGCCTGGGCATTGGGCTTGGGGGCAGCCTGACCTGAGTAGTGTGTGATGGGTTTTTGGGCTTTTATGGAATTTTGATTTGGACAATGGGTGGAGGTGGACTTTTGGATCTCATGTGGACTTTTATGGAATAATGATCTGGGAGAAGGGGCCTTGTGGAATTATGCCTATCAACATAAACGGTCTAGATTAGAGGGGCACAGGAGATCTGGCCTCGATTTGAACGTGGAGTGTCTCGGTTCATGATCCTATTGACTGATTTTGAAGTAGCTATTTATATTAAGGACACCCACTATTCAACTGAGATTGTTAACTTATTCATCATTAGATTTAGATCTGACGCAGTTAAGATTCTGACTAAAATCAAGCCCACCAAAGGCCCAAGTAATGAAAGATTCTTACGGTTTACAAAGGAAGAGCCCATCTACTTCTATGTCACTCCATTAACTTCTTATATAGGCTTCGTAGAGTGGTAAATGGGCCTCTCAAAAATGGTTTTACTCCTTGGTGTATAAGCGGTTCGGTCTAGATTGCGATTCAATTAAATTATATAATGTTGTTTGGTTCGGTTTTTAAGTATGACTGATTCAATTCAGTCTCAAAAATTGGTAAACTACATAGTTTAATTTGGTTTGCGGTCTGATCCCTCCAGACTGAACCAAACCAAACCAAACCGCGAGACTGAACCGCTAGACCGAACCACCAAAACGAACCACCAGATCGAATAGTCAGACCACATATATTAAATTTATAATATGCTAATTTATATCTCTCGTTGTATTATTAAAAAGTATACATTACATTAGACTATTCCTAACACTTGTTTTGCATCATATTCAATATATACATATCATCGTTTGTTACATTTATTGCGGCACATAGTTAATCAAGTTTTTTCATTGCGGACTTGTATAGTGTGTTCTCTTCCTTTTGGCTTCTTTGTTCCTATAGTATTCTTCTTCCTCTGATTTCTCTCTTAAGACGTACCTCCTGCATCCCTCCCTCTTCCTCTGGTCCCCGTCGCTCTTTCTCCATAACCACTAAATTTCTTAAACAAATATGATAATGTGTTGCAGTCTAAGCCATGGTCTAACTTGTGGTATGGACAAAAGTCAGAATAGATGTTTGAACCACAATCTGGACCATAGTCTAAACAACAGTCTAGATCACGGTCTGAACCAAACCGAACCAAACCATTGCGGTTTGGTTTTCTTCAGTTAAAAAAATGGTGGTTTGGTTCAGTCTGAGAATTTCCCAAACGGATGAATAGTGGATCGGCCTCTAATTTGTCCCAGACCGAACCAAACCGAACACTTACACCCCTAATACTCCCTCTGTTCCATTTTAAGATGTTAGTTTTTAATAGTGTTGTTATACAAAAATATGCACGAGATTATGAGGCTTGACCTAAAAATTCCTTATTTTACAAGTTAAAATTCGTAAAAACAAATTCAATGATTGGAAACTAGTTTTTCTATTGCGTTTGTTTTGGTCAAATTTCAGCAACTTAACTAAAGTGATGGAATTGAGTGCTAATGGAATAAAGAACTTGAAATTCAAGATGTAACGACACAATATTTAATGAGGAAAGCCCTTGAGCAACTAGCTTGCCGGCATAAAACCTCAAACATGTAATTTTAATAATGTTTTTTAGTGTATCAAACAAAGTTGAGAGAGGGAGATCGTAACAACGGAGTGAGTGTGTGAATTACAGTGTTTGTTCCCTTTAAATACCAAAATAAAGATAACTAACTAGCTACCTTTTCCCTAATATCTCAGAGTCTTTATTGAGTATCGGACGTGCTTGATCATCATGTCGTTTGTTGAATATAATTGACTCATGTCTTTGATTGAGTCTTTATTCTTCCACGTTCATAACAAACTCCTGAAAAATAGGATCGTGGAACTTTACCTGCAAAATGTAGTTCAAGTTGTAAACCCAGGTTGTAATGATACAGTGTGATTTTTTCCATCCCAAACAATTGCCCCCAATTTTTGAGTTAAAAAGATTTCTTTAGTCAAAAATTAATTAACCGCTGGCTTCCAATGTCTTCAATTTGGGCGGTGGATGTGACAGTCATAGGCAAACATGATTCTAGGTACTTGAGTTATGGCAGGGTTCTTGAACAGTCAGGTCTTTTCCTTTAAATCACGCTTTTGAAATTGATCCCTTATTTACCCTGGAAGAAATAGAGAGAGAAATCATCTTCAATCACGGTGAGTCTTTCTTGCTTTTTTCTTTTCAAATTCTTGATTTCCTTTTTCTGTTAAGATGAGTGAGGTCGCTGTAGATCAGGGCGTAGTATTACCTAAAGGTTATGTATGTCTAGGTTTACTTAAACAACCTGATGATGAGAGATCTGAGTTATCTTTGTCTAGCATTTATACTTTGAGGAAAAACAAAGATTTTCCAAAGGGGGTGGAGTTTATGAACCCTAATTCGAGTCTCACTTCAGATTGCATCTCTTCTGAGTGGATCTATTTTTTTGAGTACCCGTTTGCAATAGGTTCGAAGTTCCCTCTATCCCCTAATTACCCATTTCTTTGAGGTTACAGAGCTTGCGTACGCGCAACTTATGCCCGTAGGCTGGAGGGCTTTGTCAACTTTAGATAGGTTGAGTGCTGAAACAGGGTCAAGGGCTGGTCTTGAGGAATTAGCATGTTCCTATGACAGGTCACACGGGTCTTCCAAGTTTGGTTTTAGGGTTAAGACTAAGGCGCAAAGTCTGGTTGTAGAGTCAATTGATGCGGATAGATGTTGGAAAGATAGGTTTTTCTATGTGAAAAGGAGCACTCGGGTGGGAGGTGATAGGATGATGTACGAGTAGAAGAAGGAAGGTAGTTTTGTTTCTGTTGATAATATATTTGGTTCTATTCCTTGATGTTGTTTCTTGACATTCTTTATGGTTGCAGTTTCCAAATTGGGAGATCTGTTTCCTAGGTGTGCAGACTCACTTGAGATTGTGAAGAAAATCAAGGTGTTGCCTGAAAATTCTCGTAAGTTTGTTCCTTTACCAGTTGTTTCTGTTTCGGAGAGCGTGGGTTAGAAAGAAGTTGAAGAGAATTTCAGAGGTGAAGAAGTTGGATCTAGCAAGTTGTTTAAAGTCTCTACTCATAAGATGTCTTCTGGTAAGTTTTTTTTGTTTTTTACAACTTGGTTATAAGTACGCAATTTCTTGCTATTCTGACTTTGAGCTTCGATGCTTCCAGAAGCAGTCGTACGGATGGTCTGGTTGATCTGTACTGGATCTGATTTCAGATGGCTGGTTTTGGAAACCGTGTTCCCTGAAGTAGATCTAAACACAGAAATCCAGAAAGTAGCAGAAATCAGAATCTTAAAGAGTTTAAGATTGTTGTAATCTGTGAAATTGGTGAGACAAAAGAATTTAGAATCGAGTTACTTTCCGAAAGGATCGTTTCCGCAAGTTTCTAAATTTAGTACGGAATTGTGGTTGCCATTTGACTTAGTTCGGCCGTACGTTTTGTACTCTCAATTTCAAGATGCTCTGCGGAATAAAAGTTTCAGAATTTATCCCTATAACTGCTGCAATTAAATCACATGGACTGCAAATTGTTTGCAAAGAGGAAAACTAAATGGATTGTCTCATCATATGGGTCAATGGAAGGCTTACGCCTTGTTTCTGAAAATATGGATAATACATTCAATCTGTAAATAGTTTACAGAAAATTTAGTATCCGTCCCCATGACTTTTTTGCTAGAAATCACTTATGTTAATTAATTGGATTAATTAACCTCTATGTGTAAAATAAACCTTCATAAAATTTTAAGTCATGTGCCAACCCACGATTAAAACACATGTGAGTACACGGGTAGTTTTGTGCGTGCTCTAACCCTCGCGGGGTGCATTGATTCTATCTTTGTATGAGCATGATGAGTGAATCAGAGTTTCCTATACGTTTAAAGTGGTTTGACCTAATTAGGCTATCAAAACAATTTAAATTTTGGGGACTTGCCATCGCGGTGTCAAAATTTAAATGAGTTTTGGGCCTAAGGCACAGGATGTGATTAAAACATGTTAAGACATGAGATGTCTAAACAATCACATAAAAGATCTAAGAGTCATATGAGATATGATTGGCAAGAGTTGTCTACCTTATTAATTTAATTTTATGCATCTTGCCATCGCGGACGTAAATTTAATATTAATGTTGGGTCTTAGCCCATGTAAATTATATTATACATTTTTGTATATGAAGGTTGTATAATTTAGTGGCAGTATTTATGAAATACAACTAAATATCTCTTAAATGAAATGGTATGAAATATAGGAGTATATTTAATTTGCATATTTGTGTAGAATATTATTTTAAACTTTACTCATGATTTATCACTGCGATTTAATAAAACTT
Source organism: Campanula takesimana (assembly GCA_026119855.1). Taxonomy (NCBI): domain Eukaryota; kingdom Viridiplantae; phylum Streptophyta; class Magnoliopsida; order Asterales; family Campanulaceae; genus Campanula; species Campanula takesimana. The sequence goes on along the minus strand of JAOWBW010000250.1, from coordinate 1,227,581 downwards.
AAAAGAGAATGAAATTAACATCTTTGACTGGGTCATGAGTTTAAGAAGAATTTTTAAGCAAGAACGGAAGTTATATACATTCCAAATAAATCTTATTTCTAAGAAACCTAATGCCTTAAGGACGGACAAACACACATCTTAGAAACATTAGATGATTCTATGGATATAAATTGTCTTGCACTTGCTAACATATGTTTAGAACTTTGGAAGTGTCTGAAACACATGGATGCTTATGAGATAAGCAATCGCATAGGAATTGTTCCTATAAGCAAGCAAGGGAAAGTTCGAGATTGTAAGAGAGCCTAACATTCATGAGATGATTGAAAGGTACATCGATAGGTTCTCATGTTTGGAACATGGAGAGACAAATTGATCACCTTTAAAGGCTTGATTCTTAAGTTAGTTTGGAACTAACAAAGAACTTGATATTGATTAATGAGAAACATTGGATGTTTAAAAAGCTAACACTTGATATCAAAGGAAACATTCTTAAAAACTTTAAGGTTAATAAAGAAAAAGATTTAAGATAAAGGCAAGACAAGTGTTGTCAAGCTTAAAAGAATTAACTGTGGCTAAAATTAATAACTTTAAATAATGCAATTTTGGTAACATGGAAATAAGATTGACCATTTGGAAATTGCAATCTGAAATTGGAAGATCCGAGATAAGGAAGGATAGTAGGACTATCGCTTTAAGTATTTATGTGATCTTTCTACTTCTAATTATTGGGTATTGGATACCGGATGTGGATCCCACATTTGTCTAAATGTGCAATAATTGAGAAACGAAAGACTACATAAGAAATGGAAAGTTAATCTGCGAAGGATAATGATGCAAGAGTTGCAACATTAATCGTAGAGCACTTGTGAAGTAACTTTACTTAGTGGGCTCATATATATATATTTGTTTCGAACAAATGATACTATGTATTTACTTTAAGTAGAAGATATTATTTTGGTTTCTTTAGAGATAATGAAGGATATTTAACTCTTATTTGGAATAAGAAAGTGTTTGATTTATTATGATTTGCTTTATCGTATTGCAGAATCATATAAATAAACATTATATCCTAAATCTTGAAGAACAAAATAATAAATAAATCTGTAACATAAATAATGAGAAATTCAAACCTAATGATGTAAAAGGGTTTTGAGACACTTTTTAGTGTAATGTGATGTATTACATAGTCTTAGAGATTTAAAGGATTGAAGACCAAGAATTGATCGAGTCAAAGTCAAAGGTCAACATTGGTCAACCTAGTCAAGAGGTGAAGAAAAGAAGAAAAGATAAAGAAAGTCAGAAAAGTCGACCAGGAGCCCGCCCGACCATAGCCAGGCGCCCGCTCGTTGGGAGTTTTGAATGACCAAAGTTACTGGGCAAATGAGCGCCCACCAGGGTACTACCAGGCGCCCGCTCGGTCGTTCCGTACGGTTTTCGGGTTACCTGTGCCAGACGGGCTTTAACCCAAATTTTCCTACTTTTGGCCCTAGTTTTCTCCCTGTATAAATATTAGACTGCAGTACTTTATTTCTTTATGCTTGGTTTTAGGTTTTATTCATGTTTTGAAGATTGTAAACAAGATTTGGGAGATTATTCATCATCAAGCGTTTATCCAGGTTTATGATTTTTAATTATATTCTTGTGTTTATTGCTATGTCGATGAGTAGCTAATTTTATTGTTCATGGATTGGGAGTAATAACTATCAAATCTCTATGCTAAATTGGGCTTAATTAAATATTAATCTTGTTCTTGTTCATAAGAATAGAGCTTAATTAATTTAAAGATTTCATTAATATGACTTGATATTCTTGATCTTTAAATCATCTTGGTTTAGATTGTTTCACTAGCGTGAATAATTTATATATTGAATCATATTCTTGTGATTAGATTTAATTGAGGACTTCGCGGAAATCAAAAGAATTTAAGATCAAGTGTTCTTAAGAACTTAATAAACGGTTTGCGGGAGAGTTTGGAGTGAATATTGATAGAGAGAACATCCGGAGTGGCTACTTGTTTCATATTAGTGAGTTGAGGCTGGACCTAAAGGCATTGTATCGCTTTATTTGCGAGAGGATCATGCATTCTGCTCACTATCAGGAGGTCCCATGATACCACTAGACTAAGAGGTCATTGGTAAAAAAATTTGGGTTGGGGGTGCAACACGAGGACTTCCCAGGGGGTCACCCATCCTAGTACTACTCTCGCCCAAGCACGCTTAACTGCGGAGTTCTGATGGGATTTTTATTGTTAAAAATTTGGTTTTATAGTGCCTTTAATATATAAACTGTTTATATATTAATAGAACCTGCTCCCAGCGGGAGTAGAACCTGAGACCTCCCCCCAGGGGAAGCCTCTAATACCAAGTGGATACCAAAAAAAAAATTGGCTTTATAGTGCCTTTAATATATAAACTGTTTATATATTAATAGAACCTGCTCCCAGCGGGAGTAGAACCTGAGACCTCCCCCCAAGGGAAGCCTCTAATACCAAGTGGATACCACTAGACCAAGAGGTCATTGGTTTAAAAATTTGGCTTTATAGTGCCTTTAGTATATAAACCGTTTATAAACTATAGAACCTGCTCCCAGCTGGAGTAGAACCTGAGACCTCCCCCCCAGGGGAAGACCATGATACCACTAGACCAAGAGGTCATTGGTTAAAAAATTGGTTTATAGTGCCTTTAATATATAAACCGTTTATATATTAATAGAACCTGCTCCCAGCAGGAGTAGAACCTGAGACCTCCCCCAGGGGAAGACTCTAATACCAAGTGGATACCACTAGACCAAGAGGTCATTGGTTAAAAATTTGACTTTATAGTGCCTTTAGTATATAAACCGTTTATATACTATAGAACCTGCTCCCAGCGGGAGTAGAACCTGAGACCTCCCCCCCAGGGAAAGGCCATGATACCACTAGACCATGAGGTCATTGGTTAAAAATTTGGCTTTATAGTGCCTTTAATATATAAACCATTTATATATTAATAGAACCTGCTCCCAGCGGGAGTAGAACCTGAGACCTCCCCCCAGGGGAAGCCTCTAATACCAAGTGGATACCACTAGACCAAGAGGTCATTGGTTAAAAAATTTGGCTTTATAGTGCCTTTAGTATATAAACCGTTTATATACTATAGAACCTGCTCCCAGCGGGAGTAGAACCTGAGACCTCTCCCCCAAGGAAAGGCCATGATACCACTAGACCAAGAGGTCTTTGGACAAATTTTGGCTTTATAATGTCTTTAGTATATAAACCGTTATATACTATAGAACCTGCTCCCAGCGGGAGTAGAACCTGAGACCTCCCCCCCAGGGGAAGGCCATGATACCACTAGACCAATAGGTCATTGGTTTTTTTTTCTTTTTTTAAATTTGGCTTTATAGTGCCTTTAATATATAAACCGTTTATATATTAATAGAACCTGCTCCCAGATGGAGTAGAACCTGAGACCTCCCCCCAGGGGAAGCCTCTAATACCATGATACCACTAGACCAAGAGGTAATCGGTAAAAAAATTGGCTTTATAGTGCCTTTAATATATAAACCGTTTATATATTAATAGAACCTGCTCCCAGCGGGAGTAGAACCTGAGACCTCCCCCCAGGGGAAGCCTCTAATACCAAGTGGATACCACTAGACCAAGAGGTCATTGGTTAAAAAATTTGGCTTTATAGTGCCTTTAGTATATAAACCGTTTATATACTATAGAACCTGCTCCTAGCGGGAATAGAACCTGAGACCTCCCCCAAGGGAAAGGCCATGATACCACTAGACCAAGAGGTCATTGGTTCAAAATTTGGCTTTATAGCGCCTTTAATATATAAAGCGTTTATATATTAATAGAACCTGCTCCCAGCGGGAGTAGAACCTGAGACTTCCCCCCAGGGAAAGGCCATGATACCACTAGACCAAGAGGTCATTGGTTCAAAATTTGGCTTTATAGTGCCTTTAATATATAAAGCGTTTATATATTAATAGAACCTGCTCCCAGCGGGAGTAGAACCTGAGACCTCCCCCCAGGGGAAGCCTCTAATACCAAGTGGATACCACAAGACCAAGAGGTCATTGGTAAAAATTTGGTTTTATAGTGCCTTTAGTATATAATCCGTTTATATATTATAGAACCTGCTCCCAGCGGGAGTAGAACCTGAGACCTCCCCCCCCCCCAGGGGAAGGCCATGATACCACTAGACCAAGAGGTCATTGGTCAAAAATTTTGCTTTATAGTGCCTTTAGTATATAAACCGTTTATATACTATAGAACCTGCTCCCAGCGGGAGTAGAACCTGAGACCTCCCCCCCAGGGGAAGGCCATGATACCACTAGACCAAGAGGTCATTAGTTAAAAATTTGGCTTTATAGTGCCTTTAGTATATAAACCGTTTATATACTATAGAACCTGCTCCCAGCGGGAGTAGAACCTGAGACCTCCCCCCAGGGAAAGGCTATGATACCACTAGACCAAGAGGTCATTGGTTAAAAAATTGGCTTTATAGTGCCTTTAATATATAAACCGTTTATATATTAATAGAACCTGCTCCCAGTGGGAGTAGAACCTGAGACCTCCCACCAGGGTAAGCCTCTAATACCAAGTGGATACCACTAGACCAAGAGGTCATTGGTAAAATTTAGCTTTATAGTGTCTTTTAGTATATAAACCGTTTATATACTATAGAACCTGCTCCCAGCGGAAGTAGAACCTGAGACATCTCCACCCAGGGGAAGGCCATGATACCACTAGACCAAGAGGTCATTGGTAAAAAATTGGCTTTATAGTGCCTTTAGTATATAAACCATTTATATACTATAGAACCTGCTCTCAGCGGGAGTAGAACCTGAGACCTCCCCCCCAAGGGAAGGCCATGATACCACTAGACCAAGAGGTCATTGGTTAAAAAATTGGCTTTATAGTGCCTTTAATATTTAAATCGTTTATATATTAAAAGAACCTGCTCCCAGCGGGAGTAGAACCTGAGACCTCCCTCAGGGGAACACTCTAATACCAAGTGGATACCACTAGACCAAGAGGTCATTGGTTAAAAATTTGACTTTATAGTGCCTTTAGTATATAAACCGTTTATATACTATAGAACCTGCTCCCAGCGGGAGTAAAACCTGAGACCTCCCCCCCCAGGGAAAGGCCATGATACCACTAGACCATGAGGTCATTGGTTAAAAATTTGGCTTTATAGTGCCTTTAATATATAAACCGTTTATATATTAATAGAACCTGCTTCCAGCGGGAGTAGAACCTGAGCCTCCCCCTAGGGGAAGCCTCTAATACCAAGTGGATAACACTAGACCAAGATGTCATTGGTTAAAAAATTTGGCTTTATAGTGCCTTTAGTATATAAACCGTTTATATACTATAGAACCTGCTCCCAGCAGGAATAGAACCTGAGATCTCTCCCACAGGGAAAGGCCATGATACTACTAGACCAAGAGGTCTTTGGTCAAATTTTGGCTTTATAGTGCCTTTAGTATATAAACCGTTTATATACTATAGAACCTGCTCCCAGCGGGAGTAGAACCTGAGACCTCTCCTCCAGGGGAAGGCCATGATACCACTAGACCAAGAGGTCATTGGTTTTTTTTCTTTTTTAAAATTTGGCTTATAGTGCCTTTAATATATAAACCGTTTATATATTAATAGAACCTACTCCCGGCGGGAGTAGAACCTGAGACCACCCCCCAGGGGAAGCCTCTAATACCATGATACCACTAGACCAAGAGGTCATTGGTAAAAAATTTTGCTTTATAGTGCCTTTAATATATAAACCGTTTATATATTAATAGAACCTGCTCCCAGCGGGAGTAGAACCTGAGACCTCCCCCCAGAGGAAGCCTCTAATACCAAGTGGATACCACTAGACCAAGAGGTCATTGGTTAAAAAATTTGGCTTTATAGTGCCTTTAGTATATAAACTGTTTATATACTATAGAACCTGCTCCTAGCGGGAGTAGAACCTGAGACCTCCCCCCCAGGGAAAGGCCATGATGCAAGAGGTCATTGGTTCAAAATTTGGCTTTATAGTGCCTTTAATATATAAACCGTTTATATATTAATAGAACCTGCTCCCAGCGGGAGTAGAACCTGAGACCTCCCCCCAGGGGAAGCCTCTAATACCAAGTGGATACCACTAGACCAAGAGGTCATTGGTAAAAATTTGGTTTTATAGTGCCTTTAGTATATAATCCGTTTATATATTATAGAACCTGCTCCCAGCGGGAGTAGAACCTGAGACATTTCCCCCCAGGGGAAGGCCATGATACCACTAGACCAAGAGGTCATTGGTAAAAAAAAATTGGCTTTATAGTGCCTTTAGTATATAAACCGTTTATATACTATAGAACCTGCTCCCAGCGGGAGTAGAACCTGAGACCTCCCCCCCCCCAGGGGAAAGCCATGATACCACTAGACCAAGAGGTCATTGGTTAAAAATTTGGCTTTATAGTGCCTTTAGTATATAAACCGTTTATATACTATAGAACCTTCTCCCAGCGGGAGTAGAACCTGAGACCTCCCCCCCAGGGAATGGCTATGATACCACTAGACTAAGAGGTCATTGGTTAAAAAATTGGCTTTATAGTGCATTTAATATATAAACCGTTTATATATTAATAGAACCTACTCCCAGTGGGAGTAGAACCTGAGACCTCCCACCAGGGGAAGCCTCTAATACCAAGTGGATACCACTAGACCAAGAGGTCATTGGTAAAAATTTGGCTTTATAGTCTCTTTTAGTATATAAACCGTTTATATACTATAGAACCTGCTCCCAGCGGGAGTAGAACCTGAGACCTCTCCCCCCAGGGGAAGGCCATGATACCACTAGACCAAGAGGTCATTGGTAAAAAATTTGGCTTTATAGTGCCTTTAGTATATAAACCGTTTATATACTATAGAACCTGCTCCCAGCGGGAGTAGAACCTGAGACCTCCCCCCCAGGGAAAGGCCATGATACCACTAGACCATGAGGTCATTTGTAACCGTTTATATACTATAGAACCTGCTCCCAGCGGGAGTAGAACCTGAGACCTCCCCCCCAGGGAAAGGCCATGATACCACTAGACCAAGAGGTCATTGGTTAAAAATTTGGCTTTTTATAGTGCCTTTAGTATATAAACCGTTTATATACTATAGAACCTGCTCTCAGCGGGGGTAGAACCTAAGACCTCCCCCCCAGGGTAAGGCCATGATACCACTAGACCAAGAGGTCATTGGTTAAAATTTGGCTTTATAGTGCCTTTAGTATATAAACCGCTTATATACTATAGAACCTGCTCCCAGCGGGAGTAGAACCTGAGACCTCCCCCCCCCCCAGGGAAAGGCTATGATACCACTAGACCAAGAGGTCATTGGTTAAAAATTTGGCTTTATAGTATATAAACGGTTTATATACTAAAGGCACTATAAAGCCAAATTTTTTTTAAACCAATGACCTCTTGGTCTAGTGGTATCCACTTGGTATTAGAGGCTTCCCCTGGGGGGGAGGTCTCAAGTTCTACTCCCGCTAGGAGCAGGTTCTATAGTATATAAACGGTTTATATACTAAAGGCACTATAAAGCCAAATTTTTACCAATGACCTCTTGGTCTAGTGGTATCCACTTGATATTAGAGACTTCCCCTGGGGGGAGGTCTCAGGTTCTACTCCCGCTGGGAGCAGGTTCTATTAATATATAAACGGTTTATATATTAAAGGCACTATAAAGCCAATTTTTTAACAAAAAAAAATCCCATCAGAACTCCGCAGTTAAGCGTGCTTGGGCGAGAGTAGTACTAGGATGGGTGACCCCCTGGGAAGTCCTCGTGTTGCACCCCCAACCCAAAATTTTTAAGATAATTTATTCCGTTCAAAATAGGGTGCGATCATACCAGCACTAATGCACCGGATCCCATCAGAACTCCGCAGTTAAGCGTGCTTGGGCGAGAGTAGTACTAGGATGGGTGACCCCCTGGGAAGTCCTCGTGTTGCACCCCCAACCCAAATTTTTACGAGGCCTGACTCCATATCCGGCAATGAGTCGGGTGGTTTTCCCCCTCTTGTACTTATATTTTATAATTAATAAAATCTTCTCAGGTGCCGCCCTGGTTTCTTAAAAAAAAAAAAAATGATGTAAAAGGGCTAATGGCTTATTAAATTCATATGCTTTAGAAACACATATCTAAAATTCTATGGGATGGACTTTTAAAGTCATATGATTTAGAATCATATGATATATGTGAATCTTATTCACTTGGATCATGACATCTTTTACTAAGAGTAGTAAAAGGGCTAATGGCTTATTAAACCTAATACATATTGATGTATGTGGTTCATTAAGTAGCAATGCTAAATGAGAACTTCAGTAGTACTTGATAAAACTATTCTAACATTCCGATTAGATCGAAATGATGGATGTTTGAACCAAGTATTTGACAATCATTATGGATGTTTGATAAAACGATTTCACAAATTAACTCCACTAAGAACACCATTGTCGAATAGTGTGTCTAAATGGAGGTAGGACCTTATTGGATATGGTTCGTTAGATGATAAGTCAAATTGATCTTACATTATTTCTTTTGAAGTTATTGGAAACCGTTACGTTCACACTAAAATGAAATCTATCAAAAGGTTCAAAAATATTCCATATGAGATATGGATGAACGAAAAAATTAGTTTGTCTTTTATAAAGATTTGGACTGTGAGACTCTTGCGAAGAGACTTGTCTAGGATAAACTCACATCTAAATCTAATAAATGTATTTTCATGGGATATTCTAAGAAAACTTAAGAATATTATTTTACATCCCTAACAACAAATGGTTTGTTGATGATACTTTTTCTACATAAATCGTTTATCTCTAAAGGAATCAGTGGGAGTAAAATATATCTCGAATGGTTCGAGACCTAGAAAATGACATTGAACCTATGATAGAAGATGAACAAAATTTTACAAGGAGTTGTGAAAAAATCGTTCAAGTATACACAAGTTATTTGCATATGTGATAAGTTGTTATATATTTAAGGAAATTTTGATTTCTTGTAAATAGATGTAATAAGGAAAATAACATTTAGAATGATTGACCTACCACCTATCAAGATGCAAATGTCCGCTCCGGATTTAGATTAATGACTTAGAGTCATAAAATCTAAAGTGCAATCCATGTAATACAATCATGTTTGGAACCTGATCAATCTATCTGAAGGTGTTAAAACCAAAAGATGGAATTATGTTTTCTTGGAGAAAACAAACATGGATCGCAAGGTGCATACATATTAGATGCGACTAATTGATAAAGTCAAATTCATAATTTTAATTATCATAAAGTTTTGTCACATGTAGTCATGTTTAAAATATTAGAATTGCCATGAGGTCATATTGGGAATATGAAATATGGCGAATGGATGTAAAGACCGTGTTCTTTAATGGAACACTCTTAAGGATGTATTCGATACAACCTAAAGGTTTTGTTAAATCCATAAAATTCTAATGAATTATGCAAGTTGCAAGAAATCCATGAGATGGATTGAGGCAAGCTTATTGGAGATGGATTGTTTGCTTTGATGTAGTATTCAAAGGGTTTGAAGTTCATCAAAAGTAGAGACTTGTGATTACAATAAATTTAGTGGGAGCGTAACATTATTCCTAATCTTATATATGTGGCTAACATATAACTCATTTAGAAAGATTTTCTCAATGAATGACTTGGAAAAAGCCGCTTATATCCTTGGAATTTGGATTTATGGAGATGAATCTAAAAGGTTAATTGGTTTGTGTTAAAGTACTTAAATTGACATAAATATTGAATGGTTCAATATGCAAGACTCTGGAGAGGTTACGTGCTAATGTCTCATGACATCACTCTTGGAAAAAACTTAGACTTTTTTGGAAGACTAATGAGCAAAGGGTGCATGAATGGATTTCATATGCTTCGGCAAATGGATCTATCATGAGAGCATGTTATGTACTAAGACACAATGTCCCATATACTAGGAGTATGATGAGATGATACCAATAATGTTCTAGTGACAGTCACTAGATAAGAAACATCCTTATGTACTTGAGAAGTACTAAATGATGCTTTCTTGATCTTTGATAGAATGAAAGATGATCTTGTAATGGTTACATAGATTCATTTTCAAACCAAAGATAAACATCACAGTATAAATACATGTTTAAATAATAGTGTTGTTAATTAGAAGAGTTCTAAGCGAAACACTATCACTATTCTACAAAATGATTGAGTATCTAGTAGCATGAGATGCAACTAGAATGTTGTTGGAATAAAGAGATTTATTAGTAAACTAGAAATCGTTTCTAGTGTTACTAATATAATAGAACTTCATTGTGACAATAATCGTTATTGTACAAACAAAGGTGCCAAGCTCTTATCCAAACACATACTCTGACATACTCATCTAAAATGAGAAATCGTTAAGATGTAAAATGTCAAAATATGCAAAGTATCATATGATGATAACAAGGATAATATGCTTACATAAAAGATCTTACACTTGCTGTTATGATGGTCATAAGCTAAGCTCATTGGGTATTGGATACATATTGATTGGGCCTAGTGCAAGTGGGATATTTTTGGAGATTATGCCCTAGGCCCTTGGGAAAGGCCTTCCGTTATATCATGATGAGATAACAACATTGATTATTATATGTTTTGCATGTTTACTATAATAATCACCGTCCCTAGTTTGTCTTTAAAATGGTATAAGGGTTGATAGATAATCATGTGTAGGGGAGGAAATGGTTCGGTTTAGCTCGGTTTGGGGTAATTTAGAAGCCAAACCGCTATACATTGGTTTGGAGAAATCCCAAACCAATCTGAACCACAAAATAGTCCAAGTCGAGCTGAGCTAAACCATCACGGTTCGGCTCGTCTCGGTTTGAACCATGATCTGATTTTACGGTTTAAACCATGGCTTAAACCGCGGTTTGAACCATACTATACCACTTGGGAAAAACAGAAAACAAATTACATAAGTGATTTTTGTTTAAAACAAAACTGAAGAAAAAAAAAATGAAGAAGAACATACACTGCAATTAGCATCATTATCCATGGTTGATACTTGATACCCTTAGATATTAGAGCAAGTTGCAAGATCTCTTTATTGTAGACACTGTAATACAAGAAATTGACTAATAATATCAGAAAAACTCGAAGTAAAATTACGAGAAGAAGCATAAGGGATAAAACTTACCTTTAATCACCGGAAAATTGAAAGGAAGGTCGAGCTAGGGTTTCAACTAGCTGATGTTTGTAGGTGAGACATAATCCATGAGAAGTGGCATAAATTTGGAGGCCAGAGTTTGAGTGGGAGTGAGATGGAGGAAGCCAGGAAGGATGTCAGCCGGAGGGATGGAGTCGTGGGTAAAGGAGACGAGAGAACTGGAGACGCGAGAATTAATTTTGTGCCGTTTTGAATTTCCAACTAACGATAATCGATATCACGATAGGCGGCGGATAAGGTATCTAGGGTTTTCTAAATCTAACGGTTAGATCAAATCACTAAACTTAATCAATGATCTATAATATGGTTCACCGGTTCAGCTAGATCGGTTTAATGACTCGGCTCCTTGGTTCAGCTCCACGGTTCGGTTTCACGGTTCAGCTTGATATAGTTTGGCTTGGTTCCGTTTGGTTCGGCTTAGAAGGGCCAGACCGTCAGCTGAACCAAATTGTATGGTTTATCATTTTTCTAAACCGATCTGAGCCACATATGTTTGAAAACCGAGCTAAACCGCACGGCTTGGTTCGGTTCGGCTCCAAACCACGGTTTAAGCCGAACCATTTCCACCCCTAATTATGTGTATGAGATACATATCAAACTTATGGGTATATGTTGGGAAACATGTACTGGACATGACCCGCTATGAGATTTATGGCATGGTCAAATATCATAATTAAATCTCATAATAGTCATATCATTGATATCCTTAGACCTGATATTATCATCGTCTTCCACATGATGAACATTATGTTTGACGTATTTTAACGTTATTTTTAAATAGGTAATCATAAGGGGTACGATTGGCATGATCGGATTCTTGTAGGGAAGAATGATAAGTCAAGATGGGATTTGTCCCTCCTCAAGAGAGATATCTATTTTAGGCCACTCGAAGAGTGAGATTGATGAAATGTATGGCCATACTCAAATGAATTGATGAGATCAATGTCATTTGCTCATATCAATCTACTCGGATCGAGAAAGCATTGGTCAAGATAAGTTGACTTGGACCATAACTTATGTCCAATAAAAGATATCGTGTGACAAAGGGATTGTGACTTGTTCTATTCTAGGAAAACTTTGAGCTTTCAAAGTTATACTATTTGGGTAGTCATAATGGCTTGCTAGAGTCCGCTTATGATTTACGAGATCTTCGGACTCGTTGGCAGCATAGTATAATCCTATTGGGTCACACACGTAGAACAGATCTTACTTGGCACGAAAAACGAGAAAAACAGGGAAGTGGAAAAACCAGCCGTACGGATAGTTTGGACTAGCCGTACGGATAGTTTGTCCGCTGACGGGTTTTTGGCAGATTTCTTTCTGGGAAAGAAATCCTTTAATCTAATGGAATTAGGTTTCTCCCAATATATAAACTGTGTTCTCTTCAGCCAAAATTCAAGTCTTAGGCATTGATTTTGGAAATCAACAAGAGTTTATTGGAGAGAGAAAAACACGTATTATACTAGGGTTATTATGGTTTGATAATTCTTGATTATCAAACAAAATAATCAAAGGGAGATTGAAGAAGAATTCTTCAATAATGTTTTTCAAGCCTAATGATCAAGCAGTCAAATCAAGAAGCGTTTTTGAGTCCGTTCGAAGTGTGGATCACCGGTAGAGGGTGCTTGCTTTAGCATCTAAAGTCCAAGATTTCATACCGAGCAATATAAGGTTATATTTCTATTCATCTTATGCATATGTATTATAAATTATTGATTTAGACGGATCTAGGCTTTGGGTTTCTTCATGTTAAGTCTTCCGCTGCGCATGATCCCACGAAACCCAACAAGGCGGTGGGTCCTCATGTTTTAAAGATGAAGGTCCATTTTGAGAATTTGGAGAGACTTAGTCATCCAATCTCTGTTGAATTGGCTACTGATTTATTTTAAATTCATTACCTAAAAGCTATAATCAGTTCGTCATGAACTTTAATATGCATGGTATGGATAAGTCTCTGTCTGAGTTGCATGGGATGCTAAAGACAGCAGAAAAGAAAATCAATAAAGAAGCCTCTCATGTGCTCATGGTAGGAAAAGGATTCAAAAACAAAGGTAAAAGTAAGGCAATTGTTGCCAAACCTATAGCAAGCAAGGAAAAAGTTGTCAAACCTATAGCAAGCAAGGAAAAAGTTGCCACCGCTGCTGTAGTGGCTAAAGTAGACACTCAAAAGGATGTAATTTGTTTCCATTACGGTGAGACCGGTCATTGGAAGAGAAATTGCAAAGCTTATATGGAAGAAATGAAGAAGAAGAAGAAGAAGAAGAAGAAGAAGAAGAAGAAGAAGAAGAAGAAGAAGAAGAAGAAGGGCAGTGGGACTGCTTCTACTTCAGGTATCTATGTTATAGATATTCTCCTTTCTACTTCTAGTTCCTGGATATTAGATACCGGATGTGGATCTCACATTTGTTTAAATGTGCAGGCACTAAAGAATAAGAGGCTACTCAAAGATGGCGAAGTAGACCTACGTGTGGAGAATGGAGCAAGAGTTGCCGTATTAGCCGTAGGAACCTATGAAGTTATTTTACCAAGCGGATTAATTCTTGTTTTGAACAATTGTTATTACGTTCCGGATTTGAGTAGAAATACTATTTCAATTTCTTGTTTGGATAATGAAGGTTATAGTTTTCTAATTAAGAATAAGAAGTTTTCAATTTATTTAAATGATATGATTTATTATACTGCATGTTCATTTAATGGACTTTATATCCTTGATGTTGAGAATGAAAATAATGATGATGTCTATAACATAAATAGGAAATCTAAACCTAATGATGTAAATCATACTTATTTGTGGCATTGCCGTCTTGGTCATATTAATGAGAAGCGTATCTCTAAACTCCATGGGGACGGATTTTTAGGCTCAAATGATTTTGAATCATATGAGACTTGTGAGTCATGTTTACTTAGAAAAATGACTAAGACACCTTTTATTAAGAGTAGTGAAAGGGCTAGTGACTTATTGGGCCTAATACATACTGATGTATGCGGACCTTTAAACAACAGTGCTAGGGGAGGATTTAAATACTTCATAACATTCACTGATGATTTTAGTAGATATGGCTATTTCTACTTGATGAAAAACAAAAGTGAATCTTTTGATATATTTCGAATATTTCAAAATTAAGTACAAAATCAACTTGGCAAAACTATTAAAGCACTTCGATCCGATCGTGGTGGTGAATATTTAAGCCAAGAATTTGATGATCATATTAAATAATGTGGAATTGTTTCACAATTAACTCCACCCGGAACACCCCAATGGAATGGTGTGTCCGAGAGGAGAAATCAGACTTTATTGGATATGGTTCGATCAATGATGAGTCAAATTGATCTTCCATTATCTTTTTGGGGTTATGCATTAGAAACGGCTGCGTTCACACTAAATAGAGTTCCAACTAAATCGGTTCAAAGTACACCATATGAGATATGGACCGGATAGAAGCCTCGTCTTTCTTTCATGAAGATTTGGGGATGTGAAGCTTATGTTAAGAGACTTGTCTCTGATAAACTTTCACACAAATCTGACAAATGTATTTTCGTAGGATATCCTAGGGAAACCAAAGGATATTACTTTTATAACTGCACGGACAACAAAGTGTTTGTTGCTCGAGATGGTACCTTTCTAGAGAAAGAGTTTCTCTCCAAAGGAATCAGTGGGAGTAAAATTAATCTCGGAGAGGTTCGAGAACCCGAAAGTAACATTGAACCGATGGTGGAATCTGAACAAGTTTCATAAGGAGTTGTGGAACCTGTTCAAGATACACAAACTCATCGCAGATCTAGTAGGTTATGATCCGAACCCGATATGGATTTCTCGTAACGGATAGTAACGAAGTAGAAATCATTAAGAATGATGAACCTACTTCCTACCAAGAAGCGATATCCTCTCCTGATTCGGATAAATGGCTTAGAGCTATGGAATCCAAAATCCAATCCATGTATGATAATCAAGTTTGGAACTTGATTGATTTATGGTATTGACTATGATGAAACTTTTTCACCAGTAGCAATGATCAAGTCTATAAGAATTTTAATTGCCATAGCCACATATTATGACTATGAGATATGGCAAATGGATGTAAAAACAGCGTTCCTTAATGGGAACCTGCTTGAGGATATGTACATGACACAACCTGAAGGTTTTGCAAATCTAGAAAATTCTAATAAGGTATGCAAGTTGCAGAAATTCATTTATGGATTGAAGCAAGCCTCAAGGAGTTGGAATCTTCGATTTGATGAATCAGTCAAAGAGTTTGGCTTCATCAAGAACAAAGATGAACCTTGTGTATATAAGAAAATTAGTGGGAGCGTAGTACTATTTCTAGTGCTATATGTCGATGACATATTAATCATTGGAAACGATGTTCCTGCACTGCAGTCTGTAAAGACTGCAGTGCAGGAACATCCTTGGAATTAAGATCTATCGTGATATATCTAAAAGGCTGATTGGTTTAAGTCAAAGTACATACATTGACTAGGTTCTTAAAATATTCGAAATGGAAAACTCTAAGAGAGGTAACCTTCCAGTGTTACATGGTAAAGGTCTTAGCAAGACTCAGTGTCCTAAGACAACTGATGAGTGGGAGCACATGAATGGAATCCCATATGCTTCGGTAATTGGATCCATTATGTATGCCATGATATGTACTAGACCGGATGTCTCGTATGCTTTGAGCATGACGAGCAGATACCAGTCAAATCCTGGTGAGAGTCACTGGATGGCTGTCAAGGCGATTCTTAAGTACTTAAGAAGGACTAAAGATTCGTTCTTGATATATGGATGTTTGGAAGATGATCTTGTTGTAAGGGGTTACACAGATGCAAGCTTCCAAACTGACAAGGATGACTATAGATCGCAATCTGGTTTTGTGTTTATGCTAAACGATGGTGCTGTAAGTTGGAAGAGTTCCGAGCATAGTACAGTAGCTGATTCTACAATAGAAGCTGAGTATTTGGCCGCATCAGATGCTGCTATGGAGGCTGTTTGGATCAAGAAATTCATAACTGAATTAGAAGTGGTTCCTAGCATTGCTAATCCAATAGACCTTTATTGCAAGAATAATGGTGCTATTGCTCAAGCAAAGGAACCAAGAGCACATCAAAGATCCAAACACATACTTAGGCGTTTTCATCTCATACGAGAAATCGTAGAGAGGGAGGACGTAAAGATATGCAGAGTACCAACTGATGATAACATAGCTGATCTGCTAACAAAGGGACTTCCTCAAGCTAAACATGATGGTCATGTTAGGTCGATGGGTATTAGATACATTAGTTATTGGGCCTAGTGCAAGTGGGAGATTGTTGGTGTATATGCCTTAGGCATGTTGTTTGGCACGTTGTTTGACAATGTTAGTTATCATGTTTTCATTATATATAAAAAGATGTTTTGGATTATTATTTGTTGCTTCATGTTTTGTTATAATAATCCCCGTCCCTAGTACTTATGAAGAACTAGTATGAGTTTAATTAGATAATCATATGATGATTATGTGTATGGGATACAAGTTAAACTTATGGGTATATGTTGGTGAACATATACTGGACATGACCCAAAGATGAGGTTTATGTCATGGTCATAATGTCATAAATAAACCTCTAATAGTTATATCATTGAATGCCTAGACCTGAGATTATTACGGTCTTCCACATAGTGGAAATTATGTTTGACACATTCAAACGTTACTCTTAACCAAGTAATTATAAAGGATATGATTGGCATGATCAAAGCTATGTAGGGAAGTGTAATAAGTCAAGATGGGATTTGTCCCTCAGTATGAGAGATGTCAGGCTTGGGCCCCTTGATGAATAGTGTTGATGAGATGCATGGCCGTGCTCAAATGAATTGATGAGATCGATATCATTTGTGTTATCAAACTATTTGGGACCGAGAAAAGTATTGGGCATTGTAAGTTGACCATTGACCATGGATTACGCTCAATGACATCGTGGACAAAAGGATAATGATATGTTCTATAAAGGATTCACGAACTTTGACTAGTTATATTAATTGGGTAGTCATGACGACTTTCTAGTCCAATCATGATTTATGTTATCAAATGGTTTTGATCACATTTCCAACTTAATATAATCCTTTGGGGTCACACACAAAAGAACGAATTTGGAAAGGGCTAAATTGGAATTTCGTAAAGTCTTAAAATTGGATTTTAAGACGGAAATACGAGGATCAGGCAAAAGGGATGATCCGGCCAAACCTCTAGGAGGACCCGGTCGGACCATAAGACCCGGCCGGACCTCACTAGGATCCAGGCGGACCTAGTGCAGGACCCGGTCGGACCTACCCCTGTGCGTAAACTGATTTTGGACTCCGGGTTTTGACGGTAATTAGACTTCTAAACCTAAACTTGTTGGGTTTAGTAAGTATATATACCCCTCTCAAACCCTTAGGTCATAGGTGATTATTGTAATAAAAAATCTTAAACCTCCAAGAGAGAAAAATCTGGTCTTCTTCTTCCTCAAGAACAAGAACCATATTTTTCGTATAGCCTCCATAATAGAAGCGTGTTCTATTGGGTCTAGCAATCCAGATCAAGAAGGTGTTCTTGATATTCGTTCACGTGTGAATAAACATAGAGGGCGTTGGCATCAACTCCTTCAAGTTCGTGATCCAAACCTAGAGGTCGTGTTCCTGCAATCGTGATTTAAAGAAGCGCAAAGAACAGAGATTCAAGATCAGAAAATTTTAAAGCATCACCACGGTTAGTATTCTAAATTCACCTTCGTATTAATTTAATCATCTTGAATGGATCTAAGATTTTTGGGTTTATTCCGCTGTGCATGTTTGCTCAAAACCCAACACATCTCTCTAATCTGTAATCAAGGAAGAATTAATATAAACCCCCATTCAAAATCCAAGACTGACCATCTTGGTAAAGGACGTAGATCTTTTAACAGATCGAAATTTCCAAATCATTGTGCCTTTTACTTATTGCTCTTTACATTTCTACAAATTTAATTTATGCACTTGTTCGTATTGTTCATATTGATCTTGTTTGTCGTTTGGTGTTTTGATATTTTCAGATTTATGAACATTTGTGAATTGTGTTTGTATGTTTACCATATTGCCTAAGTTGTGAATCTGACTACTTATCATTTGCCAAACTTCCACGACACCATCTTTAACTCTCAACCTACCTCATTCTGTTGAACTCATTTCAACCGACCGCACCTCTAGTTGCCGCAACTCGTAGTGACCGCAACTCTACCTACCGCACTGATTTATTAAAAAACAACTCTAATTCATTTGTATCGAAAACTTCCGATGTGCATATTACTCTTGAACTAGTGGTTTTTAAGTGACCGCAAAATTCATTGAGTAAGCATAAGGTTGAATTTTGAAAAAGGGTAGAAATTTTAAATAGGTTATTCACCTCCCCCCCCCCCTCTAGCCTCTTTTCATACCCTTTTTGTGTCTTTGGGACCAACACAATCCATGTTCTAACAATCTCCCACTTGGGTTGCATAATATGTGTTTTCCTTAAATCATAAGCATAATATAAATGACAACCCTTATGTGCACTTTGTTGTCATTCATAACAATCTCATCCATTAGTCATACAAATATAAGGACTAAAGGAGTAGTCGTTGTAATTGATTCGCAACTAAACTCACAATAATCACATATACATATCCAACTAAATGACATAGATTAAGTGTAGATGTGTAGCATGAAAAATGATGAATATATACATATTCTTCCAACTAGTCCTACTTAACCAAATAAGATCAAAAATTTAAAATAATAGAACAATTAATAAGAGTACAACATAAACTTCCACTATATTAAATATTATAAAAAGTTGTTACACCCATATGAGCAATATGCTCGTGAAACACTAAAGGTGATAACGCTTTAGTAAACGGATCCGCTAGCATGGAATTTGTTCCTATAAGTTATATTTCTATATATGCATTTTGTACTCTTTCTCTTACAACAAGAAACTTAATATCTATATGCTTAGACTTGGATGAACTCTTGTTGTTGTTAGAGTAAAAGACTTCCGCCCGATTGTCACAATATATCTTAAGTGGTCTTTCGATACTATTGACTATTCGCAGTCCCTCAATAAATTTACGCAGCCATATAGCTTGATTAGATGCCTCGAAGCAAGCAAAAAACTCGTCTTCCATGGTAGAGGAAATTACGAGTGTCTGCTTGACACTTCTCCAAAAAATTGCTTCACCGGCTAATGTGAAGATATAACCGGACGTTGACTTTAGACTGTCTTGGCATCCAGCAAAATCGGAGTCGGAATACCCAACGATCTCAAGATGATCCAATTTTAAATATGTAAGCATGTAGTCCTTAGTGTTTTGTAGGTATCTCATCACTCTTTTGGATACAACCCAATGTTCTCCCCCCCAGATCGCTTTGGTATCTACCAAGCATCCCAACAATAAATGCACGGTCTGGACGAGTACAGACTTGTGTATACATTAATCTTCCTACTGCTGATGCATAAGGAATATTTTCCATAAACTTGGATTCTATATTACTTTTAGGACATTGTTTGAGACTAAACTTGTCTCCCTTAGAAACAGGGGTGTCATGTGGTTTACAAATTTGCATACTAAACCTTTGTAATACCTTTTCTATATTGGGTTTTTGCGATAATCCTAAAATACCTCGTGAATGATCATGGTGAATTTGGATTCCTAATACAAAAGATGTCTCACCAAGATCTTTCATTTCAAATTTGTTTGAAAGAAATTTCTTAGTTTCCGTAAGAAGGTTAATATCATTACTAGCAAGCAAAATCCACATATAAGACCAAAAATATAAATTTACTCCCACTAAACTTATGGTACACACAATCTTCAGCAAGATTCGTTTCAAAACCAAATGAAAGACTAACTTGATTGAATTTTAAGTACCATTGACGAGAAGCTTGCTTGAGACCATAATGGATTTCTTAAGTTTGCAAACTAATTGATTAGTTTGATCTAAATCAGTCACCATTTCTGGTTTCTTCATATAGATAGTTTCCTCAATGTATCCATTGAGAAAAGCTGTCTTTACATTTGATGAAGCTCAAGATCATAATGTACTACAAGTGCCATAATGATCCTAAAAGAGTTTTTAGATGATACTGGAGAAAATGTTTCTTTATAATCAATACCCTCTTTTTGAGTAAACCCTTTAGCAACAAGACGAGCCTTCTATCTTTCTTCAATACCTTGTGAATCCTTTTTTGTCTTAAAGACCCATTTACACCCAATAGGTTTCACATTTTGAGGTAATGGAATAAAATCCAAAATGTCATTGTCTTTTATGGATTTTAACTCTTCATTTATGGCATTGATCCATCTATGAGAATTAGGACTATTAATGGCTTCATGCAAGGTGAGTGGCTCATCTCCCACTAAGCCTAAGTGTTCCTCATTCTCGGTAAGATATACTTCATAATCATCCAGAATCGCATTCCTTCTTACTCTATTGTATCTCCTTAACGGCAATAGTTCTTCTTGATTTTGAGGTTGTTAAATTTGATCCTCATTATTACGCTTGTCAATTATAGCTCGATACCTGACAAACCCGCTCGACCCAACTCCCTATTTACCCGACCCGACTCAACTTGTTTAACTTCACGGGTTAGAACGGGTAACTCGTCTTACCCGTCAAATTTCATAGGTTAAAGCAGGTTAAACCTGCCAACCCGTCAAAACCCGCTACTGTTAAAACGCAAACTGAAATTATTCATTTAAACGAGCCCATCATTCCTTCTCTTTCTCTGTCTCAATTAAATTGAAACACTCCGGCAGCAACGATGATGACTGACCTAACGGCGGTGACCAACGACGGCGATGGACCTGATGGCGGTGACTCGCGACGGCGATGGACCTGCCAGAGGTGATCGGAGACGGCGACGGATTTCAGGTTTCATCATGTATTAGAAACCCAAGTCGTTCTTCTCTTTCTGTCTCAAAATCATAATAGCAAAAAAGGATTTTGAAATAGGGAACAATTATTATCTCTGTATATTCCGTGGTCGGCGATGTAGCAATAATAAACGATGGAGTGGCTCTTGGCTTCGTTGACGTTCTTTTAGAAATAGATGAGAGAGAAAGGTCGGAAGGGAAAGGGGAAGATAACATGTTTTAAAGGTTCTTTTTGGGAAAGTGGATCTGTTTTGGATTATTAGCTGTCAACAGTTTTTTCAACAACAAAAAAAAAGGTTAATTGCAATTTGGTTCCTGACATTTCCCAAAATTTGCAATGTTGATGCTGTCATTTCAATTTCGCCAATTAGTATATCTACTTTGTCATTTTGTTGCAATCCGACTATAAATCTAACTGGGTGTTACTTTTCTAACTGGTTTTATGTCATGTGACTTGCACAAGACGTTTAAAGGGACGTTTTAAGATGTTTTTGGAGTTACATATATCCGATTGATATGATTCCTTTTTTAAATCGAAACTAATATTTAAATCTACAACATTTAATTTTTTAAATTTTGTTTGAATTAATTAAATTATGTTAATTTGTAATATAATAAATGAAAATATTTTAAAAATAAGAGAATATGTGAAAATAATCTGAAAAATTACTACTTTCCACCATGCTATATCTTTTTTCCTCTCCTTTACTTTCCACCACCACTCTTACACCTTCCTGCATCACTCCTTACACATACACCCTTCCCCTAATTCATCCTCCCCTTCCTCTCTTTTTTTACTCTATACAATATTATCATGAACTGATTCTCCACATACAACATTTACTTCATATAAAACATATTTGAGGTTAATTTGTTTTTTAGATTTGTTTTTCATGCGGTTTTCTATTTTTTATTTATTTTATATTAAAATTTAATTTAAAATAATTTGGTAAACAAAAAAAATTACCCAAAAAATAAATGTTGTATATTTAAATATTAGCTTCAATTAAAAAAAGAATAATACCAATCGGATATGTGTAACTCCAAAAACATCTTAAAACCTCCCTTAAAACTTCATGTTTTTAGGACATTGTTTGAGACTAAACTTGTCTCCCTTAGAAACAGGGGTGTCATGTGGTTTACAAATTTGCATACCAAACCTTTGTAACCTTTTCTATATTGGCTTTTTCCGATAATCCTAAAATACCTCGTGATTGATCACGGTGAATTTGGATTCCTAATACAAAAGATGTCTTACCAAGATCTTTCATTTCAAATTTGTTTGAAAGAAATTTCTTAGTTTCCGTAAGAAGGTTAATATCATTACTAGCAAGCAAAATCCACATATAAGACCAAAAATATAAATTTACTCCCACTAAACTTATGGTACACACAATCTTCAGCAAGATTCGTTTCAAAACCAAATAAAAGACTAACTTGATTGAATTTTAAGTACCATTGACGAGAAGCTTGCTTGAGACCATAAATGGATTTCTTAAGTTCGCAAACTAATTGATTAGTTTGATCTAAATCAGTCACCATTTCTGGTTTCTTCATATAGATAGTTTCCTCAATGTATCCATTGAGAAAAACTGTCTTTACATCCATTTGATGAAGCTCAAGATCATAATGTACTACAAGTGCCATAATGATCCTAAAAGAGTTTTTAGATGATACTGGAGAAAATGTTTCTTTATAATCAATACCTTCTTTTTGAGTAAACCCTTTAGCAACAAGACGAGCCTTCTATCTTTCTTCAATACCTTGTGATCCCTTTTTGGTCTTAAAGTTACACCCAGTAGGTTTCACATTTTGAGGTAATGGAACAAAATCCAAAACGTCATTGTCTTTCATGGATTTTAACTCTTCATTTATGGCATTGATCCATTTATGAGAATTAGGACTATTAATGGCTTCATGGAAGGTGAGTGGCTTATCTCCCACTAAGCCTAAGTGTTCCTCATTCTCGGTAAGATATACTTCATAATCATCCGGAATCGCATTCCTTCTTACTCTATTGGATCTCCTTAACGGCAATAGTTTTTCTCTATTTTGAGGTTGTTGAATTTGATCCTCATTATTACGCTTGTCAATTATAGCTCGATACCTGACAAACCCGCTCGACCCAACTCCCTATTTACCCGACCCGACTCAACTTGTTTAACTTCACGGGTTAGAACGGGTAACTCGTCTTACCCGTCAAATTTCATGGGTTAAAGCAGGTTAAACCTGCCAACCCGTCAAAACCCGCTACTGTTAAAACGCAAACTGAAATTATTCATTTAAACGAGCCCATCATTCCTTCTCTTTCTCTGTCTCAATTAAATTGAAACACTCCGGCAGCAACGATGATGACTGACCTAATGGCGGTGACCGACGATGGCGATGGACCTGATGGCGGTGACTCGCGACTGCGATGGACCTGCCGGAGGTGATCGGAGACGGCGACGGATTTCAGGTTTCATCATGTATTAGAAACCCAAGTCGTTCTTCTCTTTCTGTCTCAAAATCATAATAGCAAAAAAGGATTTTGAAATAGGGAACAATTATTATCTCTGTAGATTCCGTGGTCGGCGATGTAGAAACAGTAAACGATGGAGTGGATCTTGGCTTCGTTGACGTTCTTTTAGAAATACATGAGAGAGAAAGGTCGGAAGGGAAAGGGAAGATAACATGTTTTAAAGGTTGTTTTTGGAAAGTGGATCTGTTTTGGATTATTAGCTGTCAACAGTTTTTTCAACAACAAAAAAAAAGGTTAATTGCAATTTGGTTCCTGACATTTCCCAAAATTTGCAATGTTGATGCTGTCATTTCAATTTCGCCAATTAATATATCTACTTTGTCATTTTGTTGCAATCAGACTACAAATCTAACTGGGTGTTACTTTTCTAACTGGTTTTATGTCATGTGACTTGCACAAGACGTTTAAAGGGACGTTTTAAGATGTTTTTGGAGTTACATATATCCGATTGATATGATTCCTTTTTTAAATCGAAACTAATATTTAAATCTACAACATTTAATTTTTTAATATTTTGTTTGAATTAATTAAATTATGTTAATTTGTAATATAATAAATGAAAATATTTTAAAAATAAGAGAATATGTGAAAATAATATGAAAAATTACTACTTTCCACCATGCTATATCTTTTTTCCTCTCCTTTACTTTCCACCACCACTCTGACACGTTCCTGCATCACTCCTAACACATACACCCTTCCCTTAATTCATCCTCCCCTCCCTCTCCTTTTTTACTCTATACAATATTATCATGAACTGATTCTCCACATACAACATTTACTTCATATAAAACATATTTGAGGTTAATTTGTTTTTTAGATTTCTTTTTCATGCGGTTTTCTATTTTTTATTTATTTTATATTAAAATTTAATTTAAAATAATTTGGTAAACAAAAAAATTGCCCAAAAAAAAAATGTTGTATATTTAAATATTAGCTTCAATTAAAAAAAGAATAATACCAATCGGATATGTGTAACTCCAAAAAATCTTAAAACCTCCCTTAAAACTTCATGTGCTAGTCACATGACATAAAATCTTTTAAAAAATTAAAACCCAGTTACTTTTGTTGTCAGATTGCAACAAAAAAACAAAGTGGATGTACCAATTGGCGAAATTGAAACGACACCATCAACATTGCGAATTTTGGGAAATGTCAGGAACCATATTGCAAGTACCCAAAAAAAAAAAAAAACTTCTCCCTTGACAGTTTGACTGCCTTTTTTGATATACAATTAATTAAATTATTTTTTTGCTTTGGTGGTGCTGTGTAACTTTTCACTTTTCTTACAACTGGACTCGACATGAGTCCAGATCTCCTGTACCACTTTGTGTGCCCTTCCCTGTGCCATTATAATCTCAACCGTTTACATGCTTGGATAATATCAACATAATGATAATCTTAATGACTGCAAGCCGTTGGATCACTTGTGGCACAGGGAGGGACACATAAAGTGGTACAGGAAATCTGGACTCGACATATAGACAGATACAACCGTCATTAAAAAAAAAAATTCATTTTTTGCTTACTGGGTCAACCCGACTCGCCTCGTTGATTACCCGACCCGTGTAACCCGCAATTGTAATCGGGTTGTGACGGGTCGGACCCGTTTAACTCGCTAACTCGTCTTGACCCGCTTGTACCCAACTCGACCCGCTTAATTGACAGGTCTACTCATTATCAACATTAAGTGTTACATTTTAATAAATAGTATTAAACTTTGTCTAAAAAATTGTTATGCTTACTTGTATAATAACTATATTCATATTTTTCAAATAATAAGTTACAATTGGTTCAATTTATCATGATTCATGTATCAGTATTACATTATCTATATAAATGTGTTACAATTTTGTCTACTAAAGTGTTACATTTACTTGAACAAACAATTACATTCATGTGTATAAACTGTTATTTTTCAAATGTAATTTTTTTGTACAAAAAGATAAAATCAAAATACTCTAGTTCTTTTATTCTGCAAAAACACTACATTTCAGTATAAAGACAATTACATTTAGTTTTAGTTAGTGTTATACGTAATTATAGTTAGTAATATAGTTGAAAGATGAGTAATATGAAACTTTTTTTTTTTTCGTAAAACAGGTGTTACAATTACTTATAAACAATGTTACATATAAGTAACACAATTGTTACATTTAGTTATAGTTAGTTTTACTTTTGACGGACGAAAAAATAAATAAAAAATATTAATACTCAAGTTATAGGTCAACATGTCTTTACTATAAGACGGGTCTAAGCTGTTCTCACATGAGACAAGGTCAAAACCGAATGTAATTTTCCCAACTTTTTTTCTGTTTTTTTTTTTTTTTATTCAAAAGATAACAAAAGTGAGAATTTTTTTTTTCTTTGAACAAAACAAAAGTGAGATTAAAGGAAGGAAACCATGACTATCTTGAAGCCATGTTTAACTAACATAATTGACTCTTTAATTGAAATTGATGGAATTAATCATATTACTAATGACATAATATAAGTATGTGGGGTCCCAATGTAGGGTACATGTGCAACCACGTGATCTCACATTGCTTGAGACGTTTCCCTTTTGACATCAGTCATGGTCCTCATGGAGTAAAAACCAATACAAAGATCGAGTAAATTACTTCGTTCATCCTCATTGTACAATAGCAATATTGGACGTGTTGTAAACTGATAATGAGCGTGTATTTAACAGTTTTGATAACCTGTCATCGATCAGGAAATCTTAGAAAAAAACGCATTTTACAATCTTATTAGCGTAAAATGTGTTTTCCGTATGTGGAGTGATATTTTTGTAAATATCAGGAGCGTTATTACAAAGTGCGGTGACATTTTTGCAAATAACTGGAACTTACAAAAACTCACCAGACATTTTTTTACAATGTAAGAGTCATTATGCAATACTACAGGAGGCAATTTTTAATACTATAGCAGGCACTTGTTTTAGAATTTAGAAAAACTCGTTTGACACTTATAAAAACTCACCAGTCACTTTTTTACATAGTATGAGGCATTTTTCAATATTACATGTGACACTTTTTTAACACTAGGACATGCACTTGTTTTGAAGATTTTAAAAACCCACCAAGCACTTGTTGACAATTTAAGGAGTATTTTTCAATAATCCTAGAGGCACTTTGTAATACTAAGACCAGTGTTCTAAAACGCGCTAGGCGGGGCCTAGGCGGCAAAGCCGGGCCTAGCGCCTAGGGGCCTAGGCGGGGCCTAGGTGGGGCTGAGGATTTACACATAAATTTTAAATATTTTCATATCAGTAGTCCTAACTCTTATGTATTAATATTTTTTTAACATTTAATTTTAATAACTACAATTATTTTGAGACGGAGATATAATATAAGTCACAAATATATACACACACAAACACAAGACATGAGAAAGAAAGAAATTCCAGCCCACTAACTTACCCATTCCAGCCCACTAATTTACCCAGCCCATTAGCCTAACCAACCCATTAGCTTCTCTTTAAACCTAACCCTATTCTCTCACACTTTCTCTCATTTTTGACCCAGCGCCGTCATCTTCTCTCTATCGTTCTTTCTGCGTTTTTTTTTTCCTGTTTCAGAGAAAGTCTCATCTTCCTCTCATTTCCGCCTCACCCTTCCCCTCTCATTTATCGTCAAAAGCGACTTCCTCTCTCAGACTTTTTGTTTCCAGATCGTCGCCTCCATTTGCGCGCTCTCTCTCACTCTGTTCCGTCGACAAACGCCGCTGTTCGAGTTTCCGGCGACCTCCGCCTGGCCCGCCGAGCCCGCCTAGTCGCCGCCGAGCCCGCCTTGTCGCCGCCTAACCTGCCAGCCGCCTAATATAGCCGACTTGATGGAAATCGCGGCCGAGTAGTGTCGCCTAGCGCCTAGGCGCCTCCTAGGCCGATTTTTAGAACACTGACTAAGACATGCAACCTTAATACTACCTCTAAAAGTGCCTATTTAAATGTATAAAAGTGTCAGCTTGAATATTTATAAGTGTAATATTACAATAGACACTTTGTAATATTAGAGCAGGCAAATGATAATATTAGAGAAGGCGATTGGGAAAAACATACTTTTCCATAACTTAGTGTAAATCGCGTTTTTCACAAGACCGACTCGTCATTGATACTTCAGATTTATGCCATGTTTCTTATTATCTGATTTTAAATTACTATTGTTGTTTATGTGTGTAACATTCATAAAATTACAATAACTAATTGATACTCCCTCTGTTTTTAAAAAATGTCGTTTTAAAATTCTTCACGTATATTAAAAATTGCATTATATGTGAAAAGACTTATACCCCTCATATAATCAATTGCCTAATCAATTAAATGCTTATTCAAGAGATAATTTACATTCATAAACAAAGGTATAATCTATAATACAATAGAGGAAGGTTTTAAGCGCCTCTTATCCTGGGATAAACAGCGGTGATGATCAATTGCTAACCGTTCCCATCAGACGGCCTCTCTTCCTCTCCGTCCCACGATCTCTCTTACGGCGTTGAACTAGCGTTGAAGTAGGCGGTTGGTTCCTCCCTTCTCCGTCTGTTCTCGGTTCTCCCACTGAACAAAGGTTTGTTCTTCTTTCATATATTGAATTTCCTCAATTGTTTCCATATGCAATTTTTTTTTTTCAGGGACCAAATCAGCGGCAGAGCCAAATCGTTTTCCATGCCCGCTCTTCTCTCTCTCTTCCGCTACCTACCCAAATTCAAGTTGTTCCCTGTTCTTCCCCCTCTCGCAATTTTGCAGCCTAGCCATACCCGCTTCTGAAGCAAGTGTCAGGCCGGTGCCAATTCCGATGAGTGTCTATGTGTTGCGTATGAGACTCTGCAGGCTTCTTAAAAAAAACTGGAATGGTAAATACCTAAGTTGATTAACAATTTTCCCCTTCAAAATTTCTTGCACTCTACCTGTTTGTTTGTTTGTCTGACCCAAAGAGCTCTCAAATTCCCAAGAAATTCCCAAGAAAATGTTGTTGTTTTGGCTTAATTTGATGATGTTGTTAGTTTTACTGCAATAGTATATTTTGGTAGTTTCATCAAATTCGTGAACTCCATCACCTCTATTTCTGTATAGTGTCATCTGTTACTATTGTTTGAGTCCATTTTAAGCTTATATTCTATACAGTGTTAGAACTGGAGGCTGTAAACTGAACCTTGAAGATGACTTTTCTTCTCTTACTCTTTATTCCACTTTCACAATCTAAAAGAAAATAAATAATGTGCAGTCTTTGGGCAGAAAGGAAAAGTCTTGGCTCCTCCGTCCAATGTGCAGTCTTTGGGCAGAAAGGAAAAGTCTTGGCTCCTCCGTCCCCAAAAAAATTAATTCTAAAGGCACAGGACCACCCCCCCCCCCCCCAACCCCATTTAATTTGATCTATGCTTGAATTTCTGTTTAGGGATTTAATGCTCCAAATTTTTTAATTAGCTGCGACAAAAAATAAATAAATTGATTCTATCTTTTCGAGGTGCTTAATGGAGTTTTTTCCTTGCTTATGGATTTCATTAGTTTCCCTCATTCTTTTGTTTTCCGGTTGCTAAAAAATTGAACTTGCTTCAAAAGTTTTTGATATTGTTCCCTCATTCTGCCTATCATTATGTACTTACAAAATTAAAGGTTTAGTCAATAGATATTCTTTTGTTAGGTTTAGGGAGTATGATTATGTAACTTTGATTTTAGAATTCAGGTTTTCTGGACAATTAAGCATGTCTGGAGCGGCCGAGGATGGGACTGCTGATGTGTCATGTTCGGCTGAGAAAAAAAAACATGGCCTATGCTTTGGAACGAGAATGTATCGACAGCATAGGCTCGGGATGTGGCGATGGGGAGCAACGTGTAGACTGC
The DNA here is from genome assembly GCA_026119855.1 of Campanula takesimana. Classification (NCBI taxonomy): domain Eukaryota; kingdom Viridiplantae; phylum Streptophyta; class Magnoliopsida; order Asterales; family Campanulaceae; genus Campanula; species Campanula takesimana. Next base: position 1,198,090 of record JAOWBW010000250.1, on the reverse strand, counting down.
TCAGAACCACGGGAGTTTACGGGGGCTAAGAATTGCTTGAAGAGCCGTTCGAGATCGTCCACGACTGTATGGCTGCACCACAAAGGTCAGTTTCTTCTACAATTAAAATATCCTTCAGTTTCAAGTATTAATTATTTTGGTAAAACATTTCAATTATTCTATAATGAGGAAAAAACCATTATGTTGAATGAGGAATTTGATAACTTAAAGAAGAGCTGATGTGTGAAGTAGTTAGCATGCAAAGTATGAAAACCCTGTAGTTATATGCAAATGTTGGGTTGATGTGGTCATGCTAAGTATGGAAAACATGTAGTTTCATGCAAATAAATAATCTTTTTTATGTCCGTTGCTTTTGGTTATTAATGACAACTATGTTATTGTAAGGAAAATATTTTATCAACAGACTTGCTTTACAGGGTTGTACTTTGTACGAGGTACAACCATCCATTGCATATCGGTTGATCTGCACCGCCGTATGAGCCATACATATTACTCCCTCTGTTTTGGAAAAATTATCTCATTTTGATTTTTTATAGTCTACCATTTGGAAAAATTATCTCATTTTGATTTTTTATAGTCTACATAAGTAAACTTTAACCAAGCATTAAGATCAATATAATCATCCCAAATAAAGAGTCTAGGATGTAGCTAAGGAAAGGTTTGTATTGTCACCCTAACCTAAATTCTGCATTTAGTTTTTTTGGGAAGGGGAAGGCAATCTTTGAAATGAAAAAGATCTCTTTCACTTTTGTTTTTCTTAACACATATCTCTTGCAGTTAATTTCTGTTTTCTAGGGTTTGTTTCACACAAATAATTTCTTTTTGTGATATTGTTTCGTAGGCTTTGGTGTCTGACAATTGTGTCCACATTAAATTTTAGTAAAATATCTTCTTCATTCTTTCCCATCCAATTTTAAACCATTTCGAAATGCTGATCAAACTTTTTGTTTGAGTTTCTGATTTCAGATTGAAGTTCTTGCAATTTTGCTGAGTGCTGAAGTTTGTATTTTGATAAATCTCCATGCCGTGCCGGTCAGTCTTCTTCTTTAAAATTCCTTGAGTGTTTTTTTCTTTACTTCGTTTAACTTTGTTTGAAGCAGTGGGTTTGCTCATTTAAAACACAGAGTAATAGTGTAATTGGGATTTGGGTTTAATTTAGTTAAAATATCAGCTATGAGGTGTATGGAATCATAAAAACATGAATGTTGATTTTAGCTTTTCCAGGTGGGGATGAAGAATGGGCAGAATTCACCATTAAGTAAAGCATAACAGGTCTTAGTTTTCAGTTTGAGTTTCAGACCCACTCTTTTTGATTGTCCATTTTATTCATTTATGTTCATGTTTTTTTTTTCTTTCAAAACTAAGTAAAAATGTTGTTTTCATTAGTAGTTTTTGAAAAGTACATAGTTTTTTTTTTTTTTCCGACTAAAATTGTTTAGGAGACAATGTTGGACGTACCCCGTTCAAATGGGTTTGGCTTCTACAAGTTGGTTGTATCTGATTTTGTGATATTTCAAGCTTTAGAGTAGGGGAATGAATGTGTGCGTGTGTTGGGGGGGTGTAGTACAATATATAATTACCAATAGAGCATATCAACAAACTTTCACTTTGGTGGTGTTGTATATTTAAAAGCTGTTGGACTGAATGTCCTAAATTATGAAAACAAAGAGATTTGATATTAATTATACGGCTACCATCTTTGTAACAACTACACATTATCAAACATGACTTGGGAACCATTTTTATGGAAAAAAATACTTGACTCATAGCTATCGGTAAATCATCTCTTTCTTCTTTTATTGATTTCAAGTGGAATTTAATCTATTTGAAGCATTTGGAGGTTTGGAAGCCATGGCGGGTAGAGCATTTTGCATAAAATGTGACGATAAAATGTGACTGCTTTATATGTATCATTTTGGTCAAATGTATATTTTGATGTGGATCAGTTATTTTTAATGTTATTTTTTGTTACAAAAAAGTTTCGCTAATTTGGTTAGTTATAACGTTCAATTGAACAGGGTATATGGCGATGTCAATTGACAAGTAGAAGGATTTGTTGACAGTGAAACGAGCAAGATAGGTGATGGTAGTGGTGATAAGGCCAATAGTGGCTTGGGGTTGTTGCGGGTAGGAGAAAAGGAAGAAGGGTGGAGAGGAAAAACAAGAGAATTGGTCTCAGCCTACGATATGTATGAATTCCCAATCCATCACTATGCTAGCGTTTAATCCCGCTAGCTAAAATTAATAATGTACCCTATGACTGAAGAAGTGAATGTGATTGTAAGATTTGTTGATCGTGATATTGGTATATTTGTAGGTGTGTTATTGTTTATGAAATCAAAGAGTAAGAATGGAGAAAATGCGGAAAGAGATAAAGTAGGGATGGAGATTAAAGTCAATAAAGAATGTTAAAAATAAAAGAAACAGGGGCCTAAAGAGGGGGTACCGGCACTGCCAGGTAGGTGAGGAGAGGGGGAGGGGAGGGAAAGCTAGGTTCTCTTAGAGAGAAATATGAAACTTTTTTGGTTGTTCATTATGTGACAAAGCGATTAAGGCACAATTGATGTACTTTGATAGTCAAGCATTGGAGTAGCATAGGTCAACTTATAAATGGAGAGGCTGGTTTTTCCTAATTATCATTTTTCTGTTACTAACCTTTTTGTACTGACCCATGCCATTGGCACGGGCTTTCGAATACTAGTTGGTATACAATAGCAAAAGTGCACTAAAAAGAGTAAAACATCAAATATTTGAAACAAAAATTAACTCTTATAACGACATGATTTTGAAACGAATGGATATAGACAACTAGTTTTTTTTTTTTTTTTTTTTTAAAAAACAATAGCTACTATTTTCCCAGAAAAGTAAACTAAAATCTATAAGGGAAAAATATTAACCACCACATAAGAATTATTCGTAAACATTTGATACAAGGTAATTTGGTCATGAATATCAAGTCTAAGAATGCTATGAAATTTGATCACGACTTGCGAAATGTGGTCAGGATATCGACTCGCAAACCCGCAGCGATTAGACGGGATTTTAGCCGTCTGGAGGCGAAAATGAAATTTTACTATATTTTTGACTTTTTAATTTTGTCTTTTTGAATTTATTTTAATTCAGTATTGTTAGTGGAGTAGTTAGTAGATCATGGTGGGCTTTGCATATATTGTAGAGAGTCATGTGAAGATGGGGAGTTTTTGCTTTCGATGAATCAAAGTTAGTTAGTTTCTTCGATAGAAACAACTTTTCCTTGAATTTTCTTTTTATTTTGGTTACTCTCACAAGCATGTCAGCGTAGTTAGTATCAGAGTCTGGTTGTTCATCAATGGTCGAACAAGTTAATGGACGTGTACGTGATCCTAGTTGGGGGCGGGGGCGTGGTTAATTAAGAACCCCATCCAGATGAAGGTCGGTGACAATGTGATCCATGTGACGTTGAGAATGATGATCTGAGAAGACAAATTCAAGCTTTCCAAAGGCATCTCACACGTTTGGAGATCCATACTGAAAATGATCCTGAATCAGATGTGTCGTGCGTTGATGATGATCCTGAGTCAGAAGTGTCGTATTTTGGAGGGAAATTCGTTCTGAATTTTCGATGTTGTACAATTACAACAATATTGGACTTATGAAAATGTTTGTAGGCTTACTCTTAAATTGAGAAGGAGCAACTCGATATCCTAACCATGTTTTGTAAGTTGTGATCAAATTTCCATAGCATTCAAGACTGTGACTTTCGCGACCAAATTACCCTGCATCAACATTTATAATCATGCTCTTGAAATATATTAATAAAGTATTAAGAACAAAATTTCATCTTAATTTTATTTTATAAATTTTAGTGCGTTTTATGTAGTTTTTAAGAATATCCTATCAATTTGTTTCTACTATTAGTTTCAGATTTACTTCCTTCCCTCCAAATAAATGAATACCCCAAATGAATGAACTGTTCAGAAAATAAAATATCTTTAAATTATTTTTTCAAAATTTATTTTCCATTTATTATATATTTACAAGATTAGAAGTTTAGTAAGTTAAAAAAAAAAAAATACACGTTTGTTATCAAAATTTACAAACAATTAATTTTTCACTTTTTTATCAAAATAAAAATAGTTTTATTTTAAGACGGAAAGGGTAATTATTTCAACTTTTTGATTTTATCTTAGTAAAAAAATATTAGTACTTGTTCATCGAGTACGGAATTAAGGAAGAATGTCCTTTCCTATACAAAATTTATTGTATGAAAAACTTATATTTTGTCAATCAACAAATAAACGCAAACAACACGAGAATAATCCTCAACAATTGTAAAAAAAAAAAAAATGGCTCACAAGAAAAAGCATGTCTATAAGGTCCCCAAAAATCACAGTGTACTTTTTTAAAAAATTCAAGTAGACTTATTATCATTTAAGAAAGATTTGTCTATATGCTGTTTAGCACGAAAGCATACCTCACAAGTTTTATTCAAACTACACTTAGAGTCAGTCACAGACAAGGGGAAGTAACTTTACTATTCCTTCTGACGGATGTCCCATTCTTTTATGCCAAAGTTCCAAGGTGTATGTTGCTCCATGAACTGAAATCTGATGCAGTGTATCCGCTCCTTTGAAGTAGTAAAGTCCATCTCATATAACACCCGTTCCAATCAACTACCTCGATTGGTCCTGTATAGAACATATATGAGAGTTAAATTGGACAATAACTGCATATCATAATTTAATTGTCACTACAACAAATATGGCTTTTCGTGGCACTTTAAAAAGTGTCGGAAAAGCTATTTCTGGCACATTTTCCGGTACTTTTCTAAGTGTTGGAAAAAGTGTTGTCGGTAATACTTTCCGGCACTTTAAAAGTGTCGCAAAAATTCCGGCACTTTTAAAAGAGCCGCAAATTTCTGACACTTTTCAAAAAGTGCCGGAATTTTCCAGCACTTTTCCGACACTTTTTAAAGTGTCGTATTTTAAATAAAAATATTATTGACATTCCAGGTTTCGAACACAAGACCTCCTACTTATAAACTAAGCTTTCTACCACTAGGCTAAATCATTTTTTGGATATAAATATATGCATACAATTATTTATTATAACACATAAGCTTATATTAATGCATTTGTATGGTTGTAGTACATATAAATCTAATTTAACTAACAAATTAAAGCAAAGTAAAACAAAAAACTGATTAAATGCCAAAATTAAATAAAAATATCAATATAAACATCTTTTTATTAGCGGCACTTTATAAAAAAGTGACAGAAATTAGCGGCACTTATAAAAAGTGCCGGAAATTTAGCGGCACTTATAAAAAAGTGTCGTTAAGTTTCCGGCACTTTTTATAAGTGCCGCTAATTTCCAGCACAACTTCCGGCACTTTTTGAAAGTGCCGCTAATTTTCGGCACCTGTTTCAAAATTGCCGGAAATCATCGGCAATTTATGAATATGTGCAGGAATTTATCGGCACTTTATTAAAAGTGCCGGATATATGCGGCACTTGTTAAAAAGTACCGGAAAAGTGCCGGATATATGCGGCACTTGTTAAAAAGTGCCGGAAATTTGCGGCACTTGTTAAAAAGTGCTGGATATTTGCGGCATTTTTTTATAAGTGCCACAAATTTACGACACTTTAACAAGTGTCAGTAAATAAGTGCCGGCAAAAGCCATTTTTGTTGTAGTGTGTAAACCTGAAATTATATTGCAACTTAAATTTGGCACAAAATAACATTTTGAAGAGTTATTTTGTTTGTCAAAACAACAGATCCCTTTTTTATTCCAATGACAAAATCACCATTGCGGAGACTAACTGGACAATCAAGGATATCACTAATGTGACATAATAGATTCATACTACCAGTGACATGATAAGTGGCTCCTGTATCAGTTATCCATACATAATTATCAAACATACAGTTCAAGTGATCCTTTAAAAGTTTATTATTGTTAGTACCCAACCTGAAAATGAGTTATTAGGCATTCTAGAACTCACAGGGACCTCCCAGGTATTTACGAGCTGCGCAAGACTTATCCGGAATTTCCTGAAAAGGCCAGATAAGAAGATGTTATCGACTGATCGGATGAGGGATCGAAGATAGATGTTATCTAATCATCTCCAGAGTCCAGATAGATGAGCCTCGAAAACCGTGTCAATCCCCAGGATCGGCCGGGCGGCCACTCTTCCGGCCGGGCGGCCACTTCCTCCAGGTCAACTTTTCTTATAAATAGGTGACCTCAGTTCATAATTTGGACACACAATTCTCTCCCCCGAGTTCTACAGCCAAAACTGACGGCATAACTCTCTCTCTCTCTAAGCCTTTCTAGCAATCCCGAAGGTCCGAGGAATCCGCGCTAGAGATTCGACTTCGTTCTTGTCAAGATTGGTGAGAATTTGTCATGTTTTCTTAATTTAGATCTGATTTATGCTAGTTTCATTATGTTTATACGTCTATATTCATATGATTCATAACGTGTTCTTCATGTTCTTGCTAGAATTCATAATATGCTCTATGACTAGGGTAGCGATCTTCATGTTTATGTGTTCATTCATACTTGTTCATGATATTCTTATTATTATGCTAGATCTACGGCTTATCCCATGCATAACATACTAGATCTAATGTTTTAATCCCTGTTCATATTGTATAGCCGATGATGATCCACGAGATCTAGGAACTACTTCTAAACCCTAAACTTTAGGTAATTGCTCCCATGATCAGTAACTCTCCATTGATTAATATGATGACTACACATTGATTTTATCAATGGTACAATCATTATTCTAGGATGTGATCATCTTGCATGATTCTTTCTTCTCCCCCTTCATTATGTATGATCCCGCTTCTTCTCTCTATTCCGATTATGTGCGAACTACGCTGACCTGAGCTTCTCAAACAAGAGGAACGTAGGCAATCTTCGGATCCGGTCTCAAACACTAACACACTACTAACACATTCATCATGATAGAAAGTCTGACAGCTCGGGCGATAGGAGTGATAACTTAATATTCTTCTCTTGTCGTAACTTGACCCCCGACCCCTCTCTGTTAGCTTTTCTCAATGTTTTAGCTCGATAAAAACAACGTGGCGACTCTTAATAAGGTTAAATGCCAATTTGAATATCCTAATCCCATAGAAAAGATAAATAAAGATAAATAAAAGAAAGACTTCCCGTGCGTCGCCCGCATGACGGAAAGGGGTAATCACAGTGGCGACTCTGCTGGGGACTAGCTTTGAACATCTTCAAACATAGAGGGTCAAACTTTCGTCAATATCATGATTGTACTTACTTGTTCTTTTCCCCCTTGTACTTAATCTCCTGTACAAATTTGCTTCCCTTGTACTTTAGTGCGTTAATATCTTAACTGTTTCCTATTGTACCCTTTCTAACTGTTTTGCATTGCATACATGTAAAAACAAAAAAAAAGACTCTCTGTTTTCTCCCAAAAAATAACTAGTTTTTGTCCGCACACTACCACTAGGTCCGTGTCACACTGCACACCCTACTGGATACTCTGCTGAGTGCACATATTTTGGTGATCCTGCCGCCTCTATCTTCGTGGCACCCGAGCTATCTAACTCACTGTTTTCACTTGTGGAGCAGTCGAGGTTAATCCCTTGTTCATTTCAAAACCATGCACTCACAGAGTCTAGGACACTCCAAAGTTGACTGGTTGGTTTGACTAGCTTTTCTTTATAGACAATTAACGTTTCGTTCATGCCGTCATCCGTTAAGTCTTTAATGAGACGAGATCCTTCGAGAGAAAAAAGAAGCACAAAAAAAAAAAGAAATTCCCTACAAGGGTGTGCATATAGTAAGCCGAGTGATACTTTGTACAAGGATCTCAACTCGTTAAAAACTTAACGGAAGTAACATTAACGTTACGTTAAATGCCTTTAAACAAGGTTTAGTCGCTAGGATCCGTTAGGTCGGTGGAAGTCGCTTGCCCTATAGGACCCTCGCCCAAATTGTCCGTTTGGGAGGTGCAATACAGGTGAAAAACGAGGGGTCTATAGACGTAGTGATGACCTCCATTGATCCAGGTTTTGTAGATAGTAACCCAAAAGGGGTATCCCTTCCAACCATTAGGACTAATAATACATTGTTTTGTAAATAACAAAATACATTGCATGATCCTTGTCCAGTCCTAAACCGCTCATCCCCTACCTCTACAGAGAAGCAAGTTTGGGTCCGTTCCAGTGGTCGTCTTCAACGGTCAAGCCTTCCGCAAGCTCAGTCTTCAGTCTCTGCATCAACAATGTCTCCATCATCAGAGCCTACTACTCCTAATGTCTCGACTCCGCCAGTCTCCGCTGATGCTGATCCAGAAATCGCCGCCAGTATCAATCCATCGGACATTCCGCCACCTCTCCATGCTTTCTTCACCAACCTCATGGTACAGATCTCTAAGCTTGAGGATTGAAGAAAGTCTCTAGAAAGGGTCAACCAAGAGCTCAAAGATCATCTTCATACTGAGATGAAGAAGAAAGGTGTAGCAACTAGTTTTCACGATGGAAAAGCTATTTTGATCAAAGACGAAACAATGCCTGTGACCTACCCCGCCAATAATGATGCTATCTCTCTCAAGGTGCCCAACTACAAAAGAGTTCCTCCTCCTGATTTCGGTACTAAGGCAACCTCCAGCAAAGGTCCATATGAGCCGTCACCAGAATTGATGGGTAGTTACTTGTCCTCTACCAAGTTGCCACAGCCTTCACTACCATTGAGTATCGGTGCCGCCGTGCCCACAGTCTCCACTACTTCTCCCGCTGCCCAAGCCTATGGTAGCGCCGATTTCTCCAACCATCCCCTAATGGTTGCCATGCAAGAACATAACCGCAAGCTCTCCGACACGGTTTCCAAGCAAGCAGCTCCGATTGTCAAGACCATTGACCCAAGTAACGTGGGTGCTCTACCTAGAGATTTCAAGATGCCGAAGGTCTCTACATTCCATGGTATTACATGTCCTAAGACTCATCTCGACAGTTATATGCTATCATGAGAGCCCGTGACTGCACCAACGAGCAAATGGCCCGAGTATTCCACACTACTTTGGACGGAATCGCTCTTCGTTGGTTCTTAAGTTGACGTGGGAACAAATCACCACTACTTTCTGCGAGAAGTATCAGTCGAACCTAGATTGGCACGTCAACCGTACTGATTTAGAGAACAGCATGCAGAGGCCCGGCGAGCCTATCTATGACTTCTACAAAAGGTGGAACCACAAGCTAGCGGAAGTTCAATACCCTCCTAAGGCAAAGGAACAAAAGCAAATCTTCTTCAAGTTCTTGTTGCCCGAGCTTAGAGTGGCGATTGGTAATGGTTACTTTCCCGATCTGCGGGAAATGGTTGACGCTGGGGTCAGACATAAAGCCGGTATTACTGGTGTTGTTAAAGAAACTGCTAAGAGTGGAAATACCTAATTCCGCTACAAAGCTCCGCCAAATGCCGCTCCTAAAGCTAAAGAAGTGGTCGGACAAGTGAGCATGGTCCAAGACAACTCTGCCAGCAGTTACAAGCAACTTTCCCCGGAGGGAGGATCATTTCGACGACTTCGGTATGCCCACTAGTAAAGTCTTTGAAGTATTGATAAAGAAGGGTTTGATCAAGCCGCTTGAGAATTATGAACCATTGACTAAAAGGGCTAACCTCGATGCAAAGAAGTTCTGCAAGTACCATAACTACATTGGCCATACCACTGACGACTGCATACTGCTCAAGCGTGTCATCCAAAAGCTCATAGCCGATGGGAAAATTGAGAAACCTAAAGGTCCGAACACCATAGCTAACCCACTCCCAAACAATGGAGGTGTGAATATGGTCGATGCCGACAAGATAGGCTTGTTAGATATGATGGAAGCCTTCGAACAATTACAAATCACCCTGGACCTCATGTACAACGGTCTGACAGCAATGAGGATGATTCAGCCGTTAGAAGGATATCATCCCCGCCCGGACATCAATCAAGAAAGGTTTTGTGATTACCACCAAGTCACCGGTCATGACATTAAATATTGTTTCACTCTAAAGACTCTTATTCAAGAACTTATACATAATGGTCAAGTAGAGGACCCTAGGGAGGCTCTCGTTAGAGTTAGAAACGGGACAGACCTCACCAATCTGACCGAAATAGCCGTGGCAGATGGCGAGGCACCCGATGTTGACTAGGATTGTGATTCAGAAATTATTAATGATAGTGATGTTCCTTATTACTCTCTGTCATTAGATAATCTATCTCCAAATACTGCATGTTCATCATCCTCCGGCAACTTCGTATCCATGATCGAAGATCAGACAAACAATGTCGATCCAAAGACATTGGTCTCACCAATGGTTGGCAAATTGAAGAATTGGTGCACATATAGCGGACCCATAGTAATGACAGACTTCATGATTGAGGAGCTTGGATTGAATGCTCCCCCTATAACCTCCCCTATCGAGTCTCCTGTTAGCTCACCAAAGTCGTCTAGGTCATCTAGGTCTGATGTCTTTACCTATGAATTCGAGTCTTCTTCCAAGTCTAACGACCTCACGTCGGAAGACTATGAAATGGTCGCTAACGCCATCTTTCCTTTTGCACTAAATGAAAACCTCGACCTTTCCGAGTATCCCACCATAGCCACTCTTATAAATGATAAATTAACTAATCAATCTAATGATAAACAATAGTTAATAACGATTCATTAAAAGAAGCAGACACAAAAGAACTAAATAATGAATACATCCGAGAAATCTCAGAGCAGTTTATCAATCAAAGGGAAAATCGAGCCCAAGCTGCCGATGAGGTGTTAACATGTGTGAATCTGGGGACAGACGACGAGCCGAAGGAAACGCAGATTGGGAGCTTCTTTTAAGGCGAAGAGCGTGAATCACTAATTGGGTTGCTCAAGGAGTATGTTGACGTATTTTCATGGTCTTACAAGGATGTGCTGGGGATGGACAACTCCATCGTAGAGCACAGAATTCCGATAGCACCAGACGCCAAGCCGGTAAAACAGAAACTTCGCCGCATCAAGCCAGAATGGTCTCTGTAAGTGAAAGAAGAAATAGAAAAGCTACTTAGAGTAGGTTTCATAAGGGTGATTGAGTACCCGACGTGGTTATCAAACATCGTTACAGTAAAGAAGGCCAATGGCAAAGTCAGAGTTTGTGTGGATTTCTGTGATCTTAACAAAGCTAGTCCTAAGGATGATTTTCCGCTTCCCAACATCGACATGCTGGTGGATGCAACGGCTAACTACGAGGTCAAGTCGTTTGTGGATGGTTTTGCCGGGTACAATCAGATCAAGATGGCCGAGGAAGACCAAGAAAAGACTGCTTTCACCGCACCATGGGGAATGTACTGCTACACTGTAATGCCATTCAGGCTTAGAAATGCTGGGGCTACCTATCAATGGGCTGTGACTGCCTTATTTCACGACATGATTCATAAGGAGATCGAGGCCTATATAGACGACATGATCATACACTCCAAAGGTTCCAACGGTCAACACCTAATTGACTTACGGAAATTCTTCAACAGACTGAGGGAACACTCCATGCGCCTAAACCCTGCTAAGTGTACGTTCGAGGTCGTTCGAGGAATAGTGTTGGGTTACATGGTCACGGAACGCGGAATAGAATCCGACCCGAGAAAGATTCAAGAAATTATGGATATGAAGCCACCCCGTACAGAAATTGATGTCAAGGCATTCATGGGCAGACTACAATACACCAGTCGCTTCATCAACCAGTTGACTACGGTCTGTGAACCGATTTTCAAGATAATGAAGAAAGCTGCCAATGTTGAATGGAATCATGATTGCCAAGAAGCCTTCGAGTAGATTAAAAGGTACCTGGTGAATACCCCAATCCTACGTCCGCCACACAAGGAGAAGCCACTACTGCTATACTTAACAGGTAACAGACACCGCCATTGGAGCCATGCTGGCACAAGAAGCCAAGGATTCTCGAATAGAAAACGCCATATACTTCGTCAGCCGAAAGCTACAAGGCAGTGAGCTCAACTATTTAGCGTTAGAAAAGACATGCACTGGACTGGTATGGGTAGTTTCCAAGCTCAAGCATTACATGGTATCTCACCACATATGGCTGGTATAAAAAATGGACCCGATCAAGTACCTGTTTGATAAACCATCAATATCCATGAGACTCGCCAAGTGGTCGGTATTTCTGGGAGAGTTCGACATCACTTATGTTCCAAGAAAGGCAGTTAAAGGGAGAGCTATGGAAGATCAGTTAGCAGATTCTCCAAGCACCGAAGAATGAGGATCAGACCCCGAATTTCCGAACGACGGTATTTTCGCAATGGAGGCCGCGGACAAATGGCAGCTATTCTTTGACGGGGCCGCAAACAAAAGAGGCAACGAAGTGGGGCTTCTTCTAGTTGATCCTAAAGACGAGCATAATCCAATAGCAATAAACCTGAACTTTATAACCACCAACAATGCTGCTGAATATGAAGCATGCATAGCAGGTTTAGAAGCAGCCATAGAGAGAAATGTAAAAGAGTTGGAATTATATGGTGATTCAGCTCTGATTATAAATCAGACGGCAAAGAAATGGAAGACTGTGGACCCCTACTTGCAGTTATACCAAGTTTACATGGATGAACTAATCGGACAAATCTGAGAAGTCACATTTCACTATCTCCCATGAGACAGAAACAGATTCGCCAATGCACCCGCCACCTTGGCTCGGACAATTTTGAGAAGTCACATTTCACTATCTCCCACGAGACAGAAACAGATTCGCCAATGCACCCGTCACTTTGGCGTCGCTGGTAGAAATCCCTGAAGGGAGATCGGTCAAGCCTTTCAGAGTTGGCCGAAGAGAAAATCCCGCATATTGTTGTGAAATCCAAACTCAGTCAGAGGTAGTTGAAGATCAGTGGTATGCGCAAATTTACAAGTTCCTTAAGCATGGGGAGACCTCCTTCGAAGGAAACGTTAAAGCCAAGAGCCTTCAAGCACTAAAGAGACTAGCAGGGAAGTTCGTACTACTAGATAATGCTCCATACAAGAGGCACTATAACGGTATCCTACTTTTATATGTGGGAAGCGAGAAAGCAGAAACCATCATGGAGGAGGTACACAATGGGTTATGCGGTCCGCATATGAATGCAAGAATGCTCCGACAGAAGATTACTCGCCTGGGTTACTACTGGATCACCATGGAGACAGATTGCATCCAATAAGTTAGAAAATGCCACAAGTGTCAAGTATGTTCCAACTTGAACCACATTCCGCCTCACGACCTCTATAGTATGACTACTCCTTGGCCATTCGCAGCATGGGGCATTGATATCATCGGTAAAATTCATCCCGTATGAAGCAACGGTCATGAATTCGTATTAGTGGCTGTAGACTACGTCACCAAATGGGTAGAAGACCAATCTTACAAGGTGTTGAATTCTAAGAAGGTAGCGCAATTCATCAAAGAAAACATCATGTGCCGCTATGGTGTCTCGAATTTGATTATATCAGACAATGGTAGCCACTTCGGAGCAGAGACAGCCCGCTTACTCGCCGAATTCAGAATAGAAAGGAAGAAATCCTCCCCGAATTATCCTCAGACCAACGGAGCAGTCGAAGCAGCTAACAAGACCGTTGAGCAGATTATCAAAAAAATGGCCATAAGAGGAAGAGATTGGCCCGACAAGTTACCCTTGGCACTCTGGGACTACAGAACGTCGATACGCACCGCCACCGGTGAAACTCCTTACGCTCTTACATACGGAATGGAAGCAGTGCTCCCCATCGAGCTAGAAGTCCCGTCCCTTAGGGTATTGCTCGAAAATCAAGTGAATGAAGTAGAATGGCTCCGCAGTTGCTACGGCCAATTGGCTACCTTGGATGAAAGAAGGCTCAAAGCCATGGAACACATCAGAGCTTATCAGAGAAGGACCACAGACGCCTTTAACAAGAAAGTAAAACCGGTAGACATTAAAGAAGGAGATTTGGTGCTCAAAGTACGCCTACCGAACAAGTTTAACTCCTTGGGTAAGTGGGCTCCCACATGGACTGGTCCTTACGTCGTACAAAAGATCTTCTCCGAAGGTGCAGTTAGAATGGCAGATTTGGATGGCAATCAGTTCAAAGAACCAATCAACATCAGTAAGCTCCGCCGCTACTACAACTGACCACTACGGTCTCTCTCCATCAGCAGTCCTGCTCTCCATCAACGGTCTTCTGCAACGGCCATCCCCCCTTGTAAAAAAATTATTATTATTATTATTATTATTACTCTTTACTTCCCCTCTTCTATCTTCCCTTTCTACAATCAGAAATGAACTACGGTGACCTGAGCCCCTTAGCCCTACTTGTAAAAGGGGAACGTATGTAACGACCCCAAACCCGGGCACTAATTTTGGTCATAAGTTGAGCACATGAGTGTGACGACCCGTCCCAATTTTATATAAATTTTACGTAGAATATTATTTTATAATTTAATTTGTGTTAGTTGATTATTTTAAAAGACTCATTTGATCTAGTAAAATATTAAATAATAGTATTGGGTTTCAAAATGATTAATTAGTATGAGCAGAAATTAAAATGGTAGAGTTAGTATTAGTAATTAATGATAAGGGGGTTATGTGCTAGAGTTGAAACCTTGGGGTTTAAATGGAATTGATTAAACTTGGAGGGGCCTAAGTGTAAATGGGAAATTATTTAACCCACATTTTCCTCTCTCTCTACGCCAGACACACCCTTTCCTTTTCTTCTTTCTTCTCAGCTCTCTCTCTGTTCTGTCGAAGAGTATGGGTTTTGACCCATACTCTCTTCAATTTCTCATTATCTATTAATCCGTTTTAAAATCCGACTTCACCAAAATGTTCGTGGCATCGAGTAGATCGAATCTAGGTGATCATAACATTTTGTCATCGATACTATTTTCGGTACTATTTTCGTAGCAAGTAAGTTACTACTCCCCTTTAAATTATAATATTGCTCATGCATATTATATGTGATATTTTCTTGATAATTGTTGTTTTGTGGGAGTATTGGAGTTAATTGTATTTAGGCTATTTTGTGGGTATTCGGACTGTTGAAATCCTTTTATGGGCTTATATAAATAAAACAAGAAGTTGTAATAGTACTTTTGAGACGGTGAATTATAGTTAGAATGTTAAATAAATATTTGGGGGAAGTTGTAATAGTACTTTTGAGACGGTGAAACAGAGGTAGTATGAAAAGAATTAAGTTTGGCTGACGGAAGTGTGTGGGCGGCCGCCCAAATAGGGCGTGCGGCCGCGCATCTTTCTGGATCATTTTGGTCGTGGTCAGTGTGCTTTATGGGCGACCGCACAGGTGTTTTTCGGCCGCACAGTTGACTGGAAAAGTTGAATTTTTCCAATTGAATTGATTTAAGGTTCAGTCTTTGTCTAGGCTTTGAGTCCTATTCTAGGGTACCTAGATAGGCGTTGTGGAACACAAGAGTGTTAGGATTGGGTTCGGTTATGAACGGATACAAGGTGTAAAATGGTGGTTAAGTTACCCTACGGATTTGTGTATCATCTTGATGGTGTATTTATTCGTATTCCCTACTTGGGAATCATAAGCATAAAGAAATGATTGGGTTCATAGTTATCGTACTCTTTATGAGTAACTCGTGGTTATCATCTTTCTGATGTGTTTGGCATGATTCCCTACTTTGGAATCATAATGTGTTAAAGGTTCACTGTTGTTGGGCTCTTTATGAGCAACTCCTGTTTATCGTTGTTGGGATCTTTATGAGTAGTCTATCATCTTTATGATGTACTTGGTATGGTTCCCTATTTTGGAATCATATACTGATTGTGCTTTCGTTTAAAGTCCAGCTGGTCATACTTGGTTGAGTCAGGCAGTGGTAGGAGATTATAATGGCACCCGAGTCAAGTTCATTATAATGTTCCCACTGGTACCTTTTCTTTTTCCCCAGTCCAGATTGGCATTGGATGGGATGAGCTAGCTCCCTTGTGTGAGCATTGGGTTATGACTTTGTGTCATATTCCCCCCCCCCCCATTGTTACTTTGGTTCTTATGGTTATGGCTTGGTTTTCGAAACCTCTGCTTCAGCTCTTTGATGCTACTTTGTTGATGCTGCTCTTCAATGCGGTCGGTTGATATGGTTCAGTTTGTTATATCCTTTTCGGGGAAACCTTTGGCTCAGTATCCTTTGTAACGTGTTTATTTCAGTCTTGTGTGCTGCATGATGAGTTAGTCATTATTTCCAACTAGTATGGGATGGTTGGCGATAGGGAGCTTTCTCATTCGTTGTTATATGATTTACTTATTCAGTTAATATGTATGATATGATGCCATGTAGATGCATAGTAACTTACTGAGATTTTATCTCACCCCGTTCCTTTCAATGTTGTTTTCCTTAACAACAGGCAAGCTAGAGGTAATAAGATGTGAGAGCTGATGTCGTTGTGGGAATGTTCTAAGATGGTTATACTCTTTTGGGATAGTTGCTCTACGGAGCTTTTGTGTACTCTTGTTGTGAGGCCGTGATCTTATAGTGTTATGTAAGTACGGTTGTCATTTGGGTATATATGTTATTGGTTGTTTTTGCTTCTGCACTTGTAAATAGTCTTCGAGTTATAATCTCGTGGAGTTGTATTCGGCTTTGTTATCGACATGTTTATGGTAGAAATGTTGGTTTTATAGCAGAGTTCACGTGCCTGGATTGGTATTTAGCATTTTTGAGATGTATATTATGCTACTTTGATATTTATGGAATTTGGAATTTTCGGGGCGTGACAGTTGGTATCAGAGCAATGGTTTTAGATCTTGAAAGGAAATAAGAACTCTGATATTGAATAGGTTTCAATACTTGGGTGTTATGATTTTGAGCAGTTTCCTTAGACATGGAAAATTTGTGCAGTAGAAGCATAATGAAGTAGTGGATGAGGTTAAGATAGAAGTTAGTTGGGTTAAAGTGTGATATTGACGTCGAGTGATCCTTCTCTTGTGGTATATCAGGCATAGGACTGGTGTTAATAGTGTTGGTTCCATCAGGGTTAGTTGGTTTGAGAATCGAGGATGCGAGTCTTTGAAGACTTGGGCGTAGCTATTTCGTAAAGTGGACAATGTTTCGTGCTATATACTAATGTTTGTTCTCATTCCTGGATTTATGTAGAGGTGTATTCTCGAATACGAGACTACGGGGTTGCTACCGGTATATACAAGAAACCCGATAGAATTATGGACGATAATACCCTATATGTTATAAGTTGGTTTAGTTATGTCAACTATATGGGATATTGATGTGATAAGTGGTATGCTTTAGCTTTCTATGTGTCACGAACTTCTCGTGTGCCATCGATTGGTGATGAATATTTCTATATTAGTATGTTTGACTTTGTTTAGGAGCATACTAGATGTTTATACAGCTTTCATGTTCTGTATTGGAAATCTGAAAAGTATTATTATAAGGTTGTGTGGGAATTTAGCCTATTTAGTTGACGGTAGAACGGCTACACCAAAACTGAGAGATGTACGCATTAATTGTGAAATCTTGGGTATACTTTATACTGGGTGCAATATGTCGCTTGATTGATAGGGAACTTGAGCTATATGATGAGTCGATATAGGCAACAATACTGATAGGTGAATCAGTGAACTTATAGTATCGGCTGAGATAGAAGAGTTGAAGATTCAACCCGAGAAACTATTTAATAAATGATTCATTAAGCTAGTATACCTAAGTGTGGTGCATCGTTATTGTTTGGTATAAAGAGAGATTCTACTTTACGATTCTATATGAAATACAGAGAGCTCAACTAGGTAACTACGATGAATTATTACATGTTATATTATATTGGTGAATTATTCACTCCCTGAAGTTGATAAGTGGTTTAGTCGGTGTTTGATTGATAAGTGGCTATTATTGGTTGAAGGTCAAACATGAGTATATATCAAAGACAATTTTTCATATTAGGTATGCTTATTATGAATTTGTGTGGTTATGTCATCTAGATGGATAAACGGTCTAGTGGTATTGATGGATTTGAGGAATGATATTTTCAAATTATATAATTTAATTTTGGTGGTGAATTGATAAAGGGTGTGATCAGTGTTATGTTTTCTTGGAGATATGTCAAGTTTCTCCATTATAGTGAAAATTGATAAATTCATTATCTATAGTGATGCTTCTAAATAGAGATTGAGGTATGTAACGATTCAAGGTGATAAAGTATTTGTATATGTTTCAAGGATTAACTCTCGATAAATAGAACTATCTATGACTTGGGATTGATTGTGATTTTATTGATATTGTCTTAGAAGATTATATTTTTGTTTTATGGTACTAAGTTTGAAATGTTATGTTAATAGACTATCAATATTTGATGGATATATTTTCTTAGAAAAACTAAATATGAGATAAGGTAAGTGGGTAGAGAAATTCAAAGATTTTGACTGTATTATGTTTTATCATATAAGAAGGATGAGAATATTATTGGAATTACTGAACATGTAAATGTGTACATCATGTTGGATACCGCTGAATTGGAGATGCTAGAAGATTTGACTTGGTAGAATGAAACACATGTAGTGGAAATTTGACTATAGGTACTTAAAGAGATTCATAAGACCAAGTAAGTTACCCATTCAAGTAGAAACAAAATATATTGGGATGAATTTGAAGAATCATATTTGATCGAATTGTTGATAACGGTAAATTTTCGTGTGTATAATTGAATTCTTGGGTGACTATAAACGTTAGTCCTATTCCTTCCCTTATTTGTTCAGGTAGTAGTATGATTACATGGGATGCTTGTGGAGATAAATTATGATAGGGACCATTGTGGTACATCTTGATCTAAATAGACTTCTCAGAGTGTTATGGATATTTATTTGGGTATTGTTATAATATTAGGAAACCTTTGGGACCGATACATATTTATAAGGATATACTACGTGTATGTGGAGTTGATTCCAAATACTATTGGGATGATGTTTATATCGCCAATACATTGGGATAGAACTGGAAAAGTAAAACTTATGGATGTTGATGATTTAAGGGTTGATTGAGAGCGTAAAGCTAATCTGAGATAGATCATTTATGATTCAGAATTGGTAAACAAGTGATACTGATAACCGGAAACGAGATCTTAAGATCAAGTGAGGAATTATTTGTAATGATAGTTGATTCAAAGGATCAAGTTTTGATTAAAATTATCTCTTGTGAAAGTACTAGGGAAAATCGTGGAATTGAAGTGATTATAGAAGAAACAGACAAGAAGTGAAAAATAGACACCCATAGTGGTTTGATGGATTTCATGAATTCCCTTGGGCATGTTTTCTCTAGTTAAGAGTGGGAATTTCAGGGTTTGTAAAAGTGAGAAAATTGTTAGGAAGAAATTTGTATTCGTATCTACTATCCTGCTAGTGTAGAATGTTTAATACGAGTACACGTGAGATATGTATGTGTTTCATAAGTGTTAGTCTATTTAAAGATAAATTAATGGAAATGGAGATTTAGAACTTCGGGAAGAAATGGAACGGAAGTATCTGTGGTTGTTTAATCATCTTGGTAAGTAACTTTAAAATTCGAGACGAATTTTGTTTTTAGGGGGAGTGAATGTAACGACCCCAAACCCGGGCACTAATTTTGGTCATAAGTTGAGCACATGAGTGTGACGACCCGTCCCAATTTTATATAAATTTTACGTAGAATATTATTTTATAATTTAATTTGTATTAGTTGATTATTTTAAAAGACTCATTTGATCTAGTAAAATATTAAATAAAAGTATTGGGTTGCAAAATGATTAATTAGTATGAGTAGAAATTAAAATGGTAGAGTTAGTATTTGTAATTAATGATAAGAGGGTTAAGTGCTAGAATTGAAACATTGGGGTTTAAATGGAATTGATTATACTTGGAGGGGCCTAAGTGTAAATGGGCAATTATTTAACCCACATTTTCCTCTCTCTTTGCGCCAGACACACCCTTTCCTTTTCTTCTTTCTTCTCAGCTCTCTCCCTATTCTGTCGAAGAGTATGGGTTTTGACCCATACTCTCTTCAATTTCTCATTATCTATTACCCCGTTTTAAAATCCGACTTCACCAAAATGTTCGTGGCGTCGAGTAGATCGAATCTAGGTGATCAGAACATTTTGTCATCGATACTATTTTCGGTACTATTTTCGTAGCAAGTAAGTTACTACTCCCCTTTAAATTATAATATTGCTCATGCATATTATATGTGATATTTTCTTGATAATTGTTGTTTTGTGGGAGTATTGAGTTAATTGTATTTAGGCTATTTTGTGGGTATTCGGACTGTTGGAATCCTTTTATGGGTTTATATAAATAAAACAAGAAGTTGTAATAGTACTTTTGAGACGGTGAATTATAGTTAGAATGCTAAATAAATATTTGGGGGAAGTTGTAATAGTACTTTTGAGACGGTGAAACAGAGGTAGTATGAAAAGAATTAAGCTTGGCTGACGGAAGTGTGTGGGCGGCCGCCCAAATAGGGCGTGCGGCCGCGCATCTTTCTGGATCATTTTGGTCGTGGTCAGTGTGCTTTATGGGCGACTGCACAGGTGTTTTTAGGCGGCCGCACAATTGACTGGAAAAGATGAATTGTTCCAATTGAATTGATTTAAGGTTCAGTCTTTGTCTAGGCTTTGAGTCCTATTCTAGGGTACCTAGATAGGCGTTGTGGAACACAAGAGCGTTAGGATTAGGTTCGGTTATGAACGGATACAAGGTGTAAAATGGTGGTTAAGTTACCCTACGGATTTGTGTAGCTTTTTGATGGTGTATTTATTCGTATTCCCTACTTGGGAATCATAAGCATAAAGAAATGATTGGGTTCATAGTTATCGTACTCTTTATGAGTAACTCGTGGTTATCATCTTTCTGATGTGTTTGGCATGATTCCCTACTTTGGAATCATAATGTGTTAAGGTTCACTGTTGTTGGGCTCTTTATGAGCAACTCCTGTTTATCGTTGTTGGGCTCTTTATGAGTAGTTTATCATCTTTATGATGTACTTGGTATGGTTCCCTATTTTGGAATCATATACTGATTGTGCTTTCATTTAAAGTCCAGCTGGTCATACTTGGTTGAGTCAGGCAGTGGTAGGAGATTATAATGGCACCCGAGTCAAGTTCATTATAATGTTCCCACTGGTACCTTTTCTTTTTCCCCAGTACAGATTGGCCTTGGATGGGATGAGCTATCTCCCTTGTGTGAGCATTGGGTTATGATTTTGTGTCATATTCCCCCCGTTGTTACTTTGGTTCTTATGGTTATGGTTTGGTTTTCGAAACCTCTGCTTCAGCTCTTTGATGCTGCTTTGTTGATGCTGCCCTTCGATGCGGCCGGTTGATATGGTTCGGTTTGTTATATCCTTTTCGGGGAAACCTTGGCTCAGTATCCTTTGTGACGTGTTTATTTCAGTCTTGTGTGTTGCATGATGAGTTAGTCGTTATTTCCAACTGGTATGGGACGGTTGGCGATAGGGAGCTTTCTCATTTGTTGTTATATGATTTACTTATTCAGTTAATATGTATGATATCATGCCATGTAGATGCATAGTAACTTACTAAGATTTTATCTCACTCCATTCCTTTCAATGTTGTTTTCCTTAACAACAGGCAAGCTAGAGGTAATAAGATGTGAGAGCTGATGTCGTTGTGGGAATGTCCTAAGCTGGTTATACTCTTTTGGGATAGTTGCTCTACGGAGCTTTTGTGTACTCTTGTTGTGAGGCCGTGATCTTATAGTGTTATGTATGTACGGTTGTCATTTGGGTATATATGTTATTGGTTGTTTTTGCTTCAGCACTTGTAAATAGTCTCCGAGTTATAATCTCGTGGAGTTGTAGTCGGCTTTGTTATCGACATGTTTATGGTAGAAATGTTGGTTTTATAGCAGAGTTCACGCGCCTGGATTGGTATTTAGCATTTTTGAGATGTATATTATGCTACTTTGATATTTATGGAATTTGGAATTTTCGGGGCGTGACAACGTAGGCAGCCTTCAATGGTGCGGTCTCAAAAATAAATAAAAACCCAAATCTGGTTTGAGCAAAATTCAAATAAAGCAAACAATCTGTTTATGACTAAAGCAAAATATCTATTTCCACAAGTCACTACACGTTAACATTTATTTGATGAGTCTAAGCTCGAAAGAACCTGCGAATAAATAACATGCTTTGAAATTTAAATAAGCTAAAACAAACTAATATCTAAACTATGTATCTGCAACGACTGTGGTTGGATACGGAGTCACTCCTCCTCTTCCTCATCCTTCTTCGGTTTCTTGTCTCTTCGTCCGCGTCTAGCCCGTCTAGTAGGATCCGCAAACAAGTCTTTCCTCAACTGAGTCACCCCCGTTGAGACTTCTCTCTTTCTTTTCCTCTCAGTTGGTACTAGTTGAGCCAACTCGGTTTCCACCTCTCGTTGTACATTCTCGTCCTCCCTCAACGTCTGCTCGAGACATAAGAGATCACCACCCAGCGCCTTAGTCGCCTCAAAGTATGTCCCATATTCCCTAAGGTCGTCTGGTACCATTCCAAGTATTCTCGAGACAGAAGTATGTCACGAGGTCGTTGTATACAAAGAATGCTAGGCATGAGAGCATCAGACCAGCATCGCTCTAGAAGCACTGCAACCCCGGCGTCCATAGTTATAACCCTGGTATTGACCTTGCTACAAGTCTTATCCCATAAACAAGGTATCATCTGAGGCATCCCGTACTGACGGCACACTCGTATTGCATAGTAGTAAGTAGTCTCATCAAAGACAGGGACCCGAATCATGCAGAGACCACTCTGAGTCCACCGTACTCTGATAACCCCCCCCCCCCAATGAGGTACCATCCATTTGATCTGAGTCGTACTCATCTGTGCCATATATGTCACCCATGCAGAACGCGCCATCCCTGCAAATCGCTGCTTCATGTGTTTGCTCTGACAAACCCAAGGTGATACTGGTCCAACAGGTTCCTCCAAGACTCGAAGTCTCTCTTGCAGCCACAAGGTTAAAAGTCGGGTACTTCCTCTGGTCATCTTTCGAGCTCCCGAAGCCAACTCTCCAATACCATGCAAAGTCTCCCCAAAAGCAAGGGACAATACTACGATTGGCCCGAGCCTGGTCTACCAGGTCAAGACAACCCATCATAGACACTCCTACGTAAGGTGGAAATAATACCGAGGCAAACAGACAAAGCGCCAGACAATCCAAATCCGTGTCAGATTTCACTGTGCTATTAATAAACCTGATAGGCAACCCACAAATATCGACATCGCCATCCAAAAGCAGATTTCTAGCATCTTCAATAGGAATCCTCAGCAGCTGGGAAACCCGAAGGTCTGAAGGCACTTGGGACTGCGGCATAGCTACCCTATCAGTCACTGTCGCACCACAAAGAGCCACGAAATCTTCATATGTGGGTGTAATTTCATTGTAAGAAAAGTTGAAGACATGATTCTCATTGTCCCAGAACTTGACAGCAGCACGGATCAGGTTTTCATCAGACTTAACCCTATACAAAGACTAAAGGCACATAATTCCGAATCACCTATCAAAGTTGGAACGAGTTGTCCTCGAGAGCATTCCCAACCTAGATCTTCAAGTTCTTGATGAAGTGGCTTTGTTTCTCCTCTTAAATCCTAGGGTGTCTATCCATCAGAAAAGCACAGAAAGAATGAAATCTAGAGCAAAAAGAAGAAAAAACTGATGTCTGCCTCGTCTGTTTACGCAGGCTGTTATTATATAGATGAAGGAGTTCGAGTCCTGATCGTACAAGGAGACATCTGACAAAAATCGTGTCAGACCGAGGATTAGTCGCGCGGCCAGTCCTTCCCCTGTTGGTAATGGTGCCCTAGGCACGTTTAATAAACGTTGTAATTGTTATCATTTATTTCATATCAATAAAGAGATGTTTTGATTATTATTATTGTTCATGTTTACTTATAATAATCTCCGTCCCTAGTACTTGTTAAGCACTAGTATAAAGGCTAAATGATCATGGGATGATCATGTTAGATTTATGGGTACTTGTTTGGAACAAGGTACTGGACATGACCCGCTTTATGAGATTTATGCCATGGTCTATGTCATACATATATCTCATATTAGTTATGTCATTTGAATCCTTAGACATGAAGTTATTATAGTCTTCCACTTGATGAACATTATGTTTGACATATTCAAACACTACTTTTAACCGAGTAGTTATAAAGGGTATGATTGGCATAATCGGATTCACGTAGGGAAGAATAATAAGCTAAATGGATTTGTCCCTCCTCGGAGAGATGTCAAGCTTGGGCCTCTCGTAGGAATGATGTTGATGAAATGTTCGGCCGGACTCAAATGAATTGATTGGATCAATGTCATTTGGATTATCAACATATTCGGAATCGAGAAAGTATTGAACAAAACAAGTTGACTCTTTGACCATGACTTGTGTTCAATGATATCGTGGACAAAAGGATTATGACATATTCTAAGAGGAATGCGAACTTGTATCTAGTTATACTAATTGGGTAGGTATGACGGTTTGCTAGAACCTAATCATATCTTATGGTTTCATGTTTGAACCCATTGCCAACTTAGTATAATCCTAGAGGGTCACACACAATAGAACGAATCTTTAAAAGGACTACATTGGAATTTTGGAAATTCTGGACTTTCTGGGGAAGTGGGCGACCGCACAGTATGGACTGGGCGGCCGGACACTTAGCCCATTTTTGTATCAGTTTTGTTTCAGATAGTTGTGCGACCGCACAGTGCATTCTGGGCGGCCGCACAGTACTGTCAGGTGGCAGATTCCTAATTTGATTAGGAAACGAATTTTGGACGGATTTTGACACAAGTTTCCTATTTGGAATAGGTCATACTTGTGTATAAAAGACCAAATTCGGCCAGCACTCTAAGCTAATAATTTTGTGAGTCTCAAAGAGTTTGAGAGAGGGTTTATTTTGTTCTAAGACATTCTTGGTTGAAGAACAAAATAATACACAAAATAAATTCCATATAGTTCTTTTGATTATGAAAAAATGTTTCACAATTTTGTCTAGCAACCAAGATCAAAGAAGCTCCTTTGATATTCGTTCGAAGTGTGGATACCGCTAGAGGGTGAAAATCATCATCTTCAAAGTTCGTGTTCAAGCCTTATGATCGTGATCAAGTCTTCAAACCTCCACCAAAGACCAAGAGAATTTGATAGCCATCAAGGGTTAGTTTATTCCTTTATTCTTATGTCGTATTTGATTTAATCATATGAACGGATCCATGGCTTTGGGTTTCAAAATTTTAAATGCTAAATTCCGCTGCGCATGTTTGATCGAAACCCAACAGTGGTATCAGAGCCCCGTTCATGTTGATTATTTCAATACCTAGATCATGTTATGTGTATATAAATTGTTTATGTGCCTTGCATGATGTGAATATTGGAATATATGACGTTTATGTGTTATGTGATTTTATGTGGTTTATTGTTTTGCAACTTTAATCGCACGATTCAATCGCAATAAATAAATTATGGTGGATTCAGAATTGTTGGTTATTAATTTTTGATTGGATCAAAGTTTTAATAATCGGGGAAAAACAATTTTGAGACAAAATTTTTGAACTTAAAAATTCTGCACATTCTGATGGCACTGGGCGACCGCACAAAACTCCTTGGGCGGCCGCACAGTTTTGGGCGACCGCACAAGGGTTTTTGGGCGGCCGCACAAGGTGATCAGAAGGTCTGATTTTGGTTGAAAACCAGAATCTGGAATTTTTCGAAAGATTCAACGGAACCAGTAACAGAACCAGTCCAGACTTGCTGATCTGGAATGGGTTTTGGGTAGTTGGTTTGTGTGTGGATTTTGGGGTTTGATTTTCCTATTTGTTTTAGTCTTGTGATTCTAAGATTGGTTCAAGGTTTGGATGGATAATCTGCGTTCATCGAGATTGTGTTTCCCAAACTTGATCGCAATCAAAGTTTCAAAGATAAAACGAAGTTAGAATTATGAAGAGTTCATAATTGCTAAAATTGAGAAACAAAGTTCTTGATTCAATGATTGGAGATCCATGTGGAATTGTGGATGCAATTGGCCTACGTTCATCGAGACCATCTATTGCTTAGTTTCGGCCACATGGACTACTTTCTTGGTTTCTTGAATTAGTGCGGGATTGTGGTTGCCTGATGGCTTAGTTCGACCGCACTTCTTGTTGTCTTGATTTGGAAATAATAACCAAAGTTGAAATAGTCTCATCCTCATAATTATAGAGAAACTAATGACACATAAATACCATGCTTAAAGTAATGGGGATTAATTTAGTGGCTAAACTTGATGTGTAACATGTTTATATTATGTGCTCATAAGTGTGTTATATGCTATATGTGATGAACCTTCAAAGAAAATTTTAAGTCTTTTATTGCCATGCCATGATTAAAACACATGTTGGTACATAAGTGACTCTAATGTAGATTCGCCCTAGCGAGGTGCATTAAATTTATTTATGTATGAGCAAGATAGATAATGTGGGCACGCCCTAGCGGGACACATTAACTATGCGTTTAAAATGGTTAGACTTAATTGGGCGTCAAAACAGTTTTGGGCCTAGGCAAAGATGAGGTTTAACATGCTTTTTGAAATTGGATTTCTTAAAAGAATCTCATAAAAAGAACTAAGAGTCATATGAGATATGATTGACAAGAGTTGTCTACCTAATTAATTTGATTTTGTGTAATCCGCCTTAGCGGACTTGAAATTAAATTAAAGTTGGATCTTAACCCATTTAAATTATATTATACATTGGATGTATATGAAGGTTATATAATTTAGTGTGAGTATTTTCTTTGAAAAATATATTATTTATCTCTTTAATGAAAATCGGTACTTATTAAATTTTGGAAATTTTTGCATATTTGTAGATAATGACTAATAACACTCAATCAATGTCGTTGCGATCGATCTTTGAGAAGGATAAGCTCGAAGAGAATGGTACCAACTTTATGGATTGGATCCGTAGCATAAGAATCGTTCTTAGGCAAGAAGATAAGTTGTACATTCTCGATGGGCCTCTCCCCGCTGAACCACCGCCTACTGCCCCTAGGGTAGAAAGAGACAATTACAAGAAACATCGTAATGATTCTAGAGATGTAAGTTGTCTCATGCTTGCCGCTATGTGTTCAAAACTCCAACAAAGTTTGGAACATTTGGAAGCCTATGAGATAGGCGTGGAGTTGAGGACCATGTTTCAAGAGCAAGCTAGGCAAGAGAGGTACAAGACCATTGTTGCATTCACTACTAGTAAAATGAATGAAGGGCAACAAGTGAGTCCTCACTTTCTTAAAATGAAAGGTTATGTAGAGCACCTTGAGAAACTTGGCTATCCAATCCCATTGGAGCTAGCCACGGATCTCATTCTTAATTCATTGCCTAAAATTTATAATCAGTTTGTAATGAATTATAACATGCATGGAATGGATAAGAATCTCTCTGAGTTGCATGGGATGCTCAAAACTGCAGAGATGAAAATTGTGGAGAAAGGTTCTCCCGTGCTCTTGGTTCATGATGGGAAGAAGCCTGGTGCCAAAGGCAAGGGTAAGGAAAAAGTTGTCAAACCCAAGATAAGCAAGGCAAAGGTTGCCAAGGCTTCTGAGGCAAAACCCGATTCACAAAAGGATGCAATCTGTTTCCATTGTCAAGAAATTGGTCATTGGAAACGTAATTGCAAGGCTTTCTTGGAAGAGCAAAAGAAGAAGAAGAGCAGCAAGGCTGCGTCGACTTCAGGTATCTATATGATAGATATTCTCCTTTCTACCACTGATTCTTGGGTATTGGATACCGGATGTGGTTCTCACATTTGTCTAAATGTGCAGGGATTAAAGAATAGGAGACTGCTTAAAGAAGGTGAAGTAGATCTACGCGTGGGGAATGGAGCAAGAGTTGCTGCATTAGCCGTAGGGACTTATGAAGTCACTTTACCTTCCGGATTAATTCTTGTTTTGAACAATTGTTATTATGTTCCGGATTTAAGCAGAAATATTATTTCAATTTCTTGTTTGGATAATGAAGGTTTTAAGTTTCTTATTGAGAATAAGAAATTTTCTATTTATTTAAATGATGTGCTTTATGGTATTGCTAATTCATTTAATGGCCTTTATATCTTGGATGTCAAGAATTAAAATAATGTCTATCATGTAAATAAGAAATCTAAACCTAATGATGTAAATCATACTTATTTGTGGCATTGCCGTCTTGGTCATATTAATGAAAAGCGTATCTCAAAACTCCATGGGGACGGACTTTTGGGTTCATGTGACTTAGAGTCATATGATACTTGTGAGTCATGTCTTCTTGGAAAAATGACTAAGACACATTTTACCAAGTTGGGTGAAAGGGCAAGCGACTTATTGGGGTTGATACATTCCGATGTATGCGGACCATTAAGTAGCAATGCTAGGGGAGGATTTCAATACTTCATAAGCTTCACTGATGATTATAGTAGATTTGGGTATGTTTACCTAATGAAACATAAAAGTGAAGCATTTGAGATATTTAGAATATTTCAAAATGAAGTAGAAAAACAACTTGGCAAAAGTATAAATGCACTTCGATCAGATCGAGGTGGTGAATACTTAAGTCAAGAATTTGATGATCATCTAAAGAATTGTGGAATAGTTTCACAATTGACTCTGCCCGGAACACCACAATGGAATGGTGTGTCTGAGAGGAGAAATCGGACTTTGTTAGACATGGTTCGATCAATGATGAGTCAAGTTGATCTTCCAATATCCTTTTGGGGTTACGCCCTAGAAACCGCTGCTTCCACACTAAATCAAGTTCCAACTAAATCGGTTCCAAAGACTCCATATGAGATGTGGAGTGGAAAGAAACCTAGTTTATCTTTCATGAGGATTTGGGGTTGCGAAGTTTATGTCAAGAGACTTATCTCTGACAAACTAGCACACAAATCTGATAAATGTATTTTCGTGGGATATCCTAAGGAAACTAAAGGATATTACTTTTACAACCGAGAGGACAACAAAGTGTTTGTTGCCCGAACTGGTGTCTTTCTAGAGAAAGAGTTTCTCTCCAAAGAAATCAGTGGGAGTAAAATAAATCTTGAAGAAATTCGAGACCCAGAAAATAACATTGAACCAATAGTGGAACAAGAACAAGAACAAGAACCACAAGGAGTTGTGGAACCTGTTCAAAATACACAAGCATCTCGCAGATCTAGTAGGTTACGATCCGAGCCCGAGAGATATGGATTTCTCGTAACGGATAGTAATGAGGTAGAAATCATTGAGAATGATGAACCGTCAACCTACCAAGAGGCGATGTCTTCTCCTGATTCGGACAAGTGGCTTGGAGCCATGGAATCCGAATTGCAATCCATGCAAGACAATCAAGTTTGGAATTTGATTGATGCGCCCGAAGGTGTAAAAACCATAGGATGGAAATGGGTATTCAAGAAGAAGACTGACATGGATGGGAATGTGCATACTTACAAAGCTAGGCTTGTAGCGAAGGGTTATAGGCAAGTTCATGGTATTGACTATGATGAGACCTTTTCACCCGTAGCAATGATCAAGTCTATAAGAATTTTGCTTGCCATTACCGCATATCATGACTATGAAATATGGCAGATGGACGTCAAAACCGCTTTCCTGAATGGAAAACTCCAAGAGGATGTGTATATGACACAACCAGAAGGTTTTGAACAAGATTCTAAGGTATGCAAATTGCAAAGATCCATCTATGGGTTGAAGCAAGCTTCAAGGAGTTGGAATCTCCGTTTTGATGAATCGGTCAAAGAGTTTGGTTTCATCAAGAACGAAGATGATCCTTGTGTATACAAGAAGATTAGTGGGAGCATAGTGCTATTCCTTATTTTATACGTGGATGACATATTGCTCATTAGAAACGACATTCCTACACTTCAGTCTGTGAAGACTTGGTTAGGAAAGTGCTTTGCAATGAAAGATATGGGTGAAGCCGCATATATACTTGGCATTAAGATCTATAGAGATAGATCAAGGAGGCTACTTGGTTTAAGCCAAAGTACATACATTGACAAGGTCATTAGAAGATTCCGTATGGAAAATTCTAAGAGAGGCACCTTGCCCGTGTTACATGGAGTTTCTCTAAGCAAGACTCAATGTCCTAAGACAAAACATGAGCGTGAGAAAATGAATGATGTTCCATATGCTTCGGCAATTGGGTCCATCATGTATGCCATGATTTGTACTAGGCCGGATGTGTCTTATGATTTGAGCATGACAAGTAGATACCAATCCGACCCTGGCGAAAATCACTGGATAGCTGTAAAAGCGATTCTTAAGTACTTGAGAAGGACTAAAGACTCGTTTTTGGTCTATGGAGGAATGGAAGATGATCTCGTTGTAAATGCTTACACGGATGCAAGCTTCCAAACTGACAAAGATGATAGCCGATCGCAATCGGGTTTTGTGTTTATGTTAAATGGTGGAGCTGTAAGCTGGAAGAGTTCCAAGCAAAGTACAACCGCTGATTCTACAACAGAAGCTGAGTATATTGCTGCATCGGATGCTGCAAAGGAAGCTGTTTGGATTAAGAAGTTCATAACTGAACTTGAAGTGGTTCCTAGTATTGCTAATCCAATAGACCTTTATTGCAACAATAATGGTGCTATTGCTCAAGCAAAGGAACCAAGAGCACATCAGAAATCCAAACACATACTTAGGCGTTTTCATATCATTCGAGAGATCGTTGATAGGGGAGACGTAAATATATGCAGAGTACCTACTGATGACAATGTTGCGGACCCGCTAACAAAGGGACTTCCACAAGCTAAACATGATGGTCATGTTAGGTCCATGGGTATTAGATACATGGGAGATTGGGCCTAGGGCAAGTGGGAGATTGTTGGTAATGGTGCCCTAGGCACGTTTAATAAACGTTGTAATTGTTATCATTTATTTCATATCAATAAGGAGATGTTTTGATTATTATTATTGTTCATGTTTACTTATAATAATCTCCGTCCCTAGTAATTGTTAAGCACTAGTATAAAGGCTAAATAATCATGCGATGATCATGTTAGATTTATGGGTACTTGTTTGGAACAAGGTACTGGACATGACCCGCTTTATGAGATTTATGTCATGGTCTATGTCATACATATATCTCATATTAGTTATGTCATTTGAATCCTTAGACATGAAGTTATTATAGTCTTCCACTTGATGAACATTATGTTTGACATATTCAAACGCTACTTTTAACCGAGTAGTTATAAAGGGTATGATTGGCATAATCGGATTCACGTAGGGAAGAATAATAAGCTAAATGGATTTGTCCCTCCTCGGAGAGATGTCAAGATTGGGTCTCTCGTAGAAATGATGTTGATGAAATGTTCGGCCGGACTCAAATGGATTGATTGGATCAATGTCATTTGGATTATCAACATATTCGGAATCGAGAAAGTATTGAACAAAACAAGTTGACTCTTTGACCATGACTTGTGTTCAATGATATCGTGGACAAAAGGATTATGACATATTCTAAGAGGAATGCGAACTTGTATCTAGTTATACTAATTGGGTAGGTATGACGGTTTGCTAGAACCTACTCATATCTTATGGTTTCATGTTTGAACTCATTGCTAACTTAGTATAATCCTAGAGGGTCACACACAATAGAACGAATCTTTAAAAGGACTACATTGAAATTTTGGAAATTCTGGACTTTCTGGGGAAGTGGGCGACCGCACAGTATGGACTGGGCGGCCGCACACTTAGCCCATTTTTGTACCAGTTTTGTTTCAGATAGTTGTGCGACCGCACAGTGCATTCTGGGCGGTCGCACAGTACTGTCGGGTGGCAGATTCCTAATTTGATTAGGAAACGAATTTTGGACGGATTTTGACACAAGTTTCCTATTTGGAATAGGTCATACTTGTGTATAAAAGACCAAATTCGGCTAGCACTCTAAGCTAATAATTTTGTGAGTCTCAAAGAGTTTGAGAGAGGGTTTATTTTGTTCCAAGACATTCTTGGTTGAAGAACAAAATAATACACAAAATAAATTCCATATAGTTCTTTTGATTGTGAAAAAGTGTTTCACAATTTGGTCTAGCAACCAAGATCAAAGAAGCTCCTTTGATATTCGTTCGAAGTGTGGATACCGCTAGAGGGTGAAAATCATCATCTTCAAAGTTCGTGTTCAAGCTTTGTGATCGTGATCAAGTCTTCAAATCTCCACCAAAGACCAAGAGAATTTGATAGCCATCAAGGGTTAGTTTATTCCTTTATTCTTATGTCGTATTTGATTTAATCATATAAACGGATCCATGGCTTTGGGTTTCAAAATTTTAAATGCTAAATTCCGCTGCGCATGTTTGATCGAAACCCAACATCCCCATGGTTGGTCACGCGGCCATATAAGCCAGTTCAGACAGATTGCAAGTCTGTCCCCAACATACGCCGGAATTGACCCATTTTAGACATATTGAAGGTCCCAAATCACAAGATAGGTCCGATAAAGAAGGTGGAAATGCCCGACAGTGTGCAATCCCTATTTTACCCCTAAGGCTCATGCATTGTACTAAATGTAAATAAAATACTTATTAATTACATAACAAAAGAAAATAAAAGTATTGTGCATAAATATCTATTTGTCTGTTCCTCTCCTCTCTCTCTCTAACAAAATGCAGGGAATAAAAAGTCTAGTCCGAATTGGATCCCTCGACATCAACATCCGTTTCCTCATCATCACTACCATCATCGTCACCACGGTCCCGCTGCTGCACATAATGGGACCCACCGGCTCCTGAGCCCCTACCTCTAGCAGATCTCCGATGGACACGAGATGGACGAGTAGGTACAAGCAGCGGCCAATCTCCGGAATAACCTCTCAAAGATATTGCCCCGACAAACAGAGCGGATATAAGCCTCCCGAGTCACCTGGGACAAAAGGCACAGTTCAGATACAAATCTAAAGTATGTGTGCGCAAGACAGAAATGAAAAGCAAAGGATATCATATCGTAGCTCAAAGCGGAGGAAGTTGGGCCCCAGTGACCTCATCAGCCTCAGTCGGCGTCAGATCGAAATCTACCTCAGCACCACCCCGCTGCATCCTAATGCTATCAGAGAACCGCGGCATATCCATACCATATCTGGCCCCTCTACTTGAGCTAGCCGGATAGGCACCCGCCTGCCTCCTCGCCAAGACTTGTGGACTCAGCAACACATGCTCCACAAACCATGCATAGTCGGCCCCACTCTGGTACAAATGGGCCAGAGTCCTGACCCGGTAGTCACCGATCCTCCTCAGCCTAGCCGGATATAACATGTATCTCGGAGGCTCGCTCGGGGCCCACAACATAGGATGTTTGCTATGCTGCTTGCAGACTCTCTCGCCAAGATACATGGCGTCCCCAGTCAACCCATCAAAAAGCAGCGGGAAGCAGTAAAATCCTGAGCCTGACCAACCCCCGCCAATACCTGATCCGACCAGGGAAATAGCTGAAATTCCTCATGCAGCGGACCACTCAACTTTGCAGTAAAAATCCCCAGATCGGGAGTCTTTCTGGCCTTGCCGCGGCCTTCCAACCGGTTTCTCTTTGCCCAGAACCTCATAACCGGGACTTCCTTCACCCCCTGCACGCCAAAGGGAGCAATGTGGAATAGCTCGTAGACCCACACCTATGGACAAAAGCAATATCTCAGTTCTAAACAGTTCTAACAAAGGACGAACATGAAATAATAAAAGAGTCAGAAGCATACCTCAAAGGCAAACTGAAAGTAGTCAAAAGACGAGGTACTGGACCTCGAGCATACATCAAGGGCTCTATACATCTCTGCCAGTCCGGCTCCGCCCCAAGAAACCTGACTCGCCTGCTCCAAATCAGCCAGAGCACCCAACAGAGAAAACCGACAGAAATTCCCGTCACTCAAGAACAGAGTCTGCGACAAGCTATACCACAGAATGGCCCTCACCATACAGTCAGTATCATGGATGCCCTCAACAAAGCCCTGGATATACTCATCCACCAAGGTCCTCAGGCGACCTGCCTCAAAGCCATTCCCCTTCATACCCCTGCCAAGCTGTATCCCAATCAGCTCCACCTGATGGTGTGGGTCCGCAGACAACGACTCGTCAAAAGGTAGCTCCACGTCCGTGAACATGAGCCCCGTAATAGCAGCAAAATCGATCGGAGTAACAGTCACCTCTCCCCAACTAAAATAGAATGTGTGGGTGGTGTCCCACCAATACTCCCTCATCGCCTCAACAAGACCCATCTCCTTCTGGGTCCCCTCTACAGCTCGTACTGCATCAAAAAATGGACCGAAGCCCAGAGCCCGTATCCTCTCCTTCACCATCCCAGCCGGCGGCAATCTCCCCCATATCTCGGCCACTGCCCTCGTGGATCCACGAGATTTCATCCTCTACAGGTAAACATAGCAAAGGTACGTTACCCAACTAGAAATATAAATGTGTTATAAATTAAGTGTACATGCATGCTTTATTTTATCTACTTGCGCATATATTTTTCCATCCCCAAAATAATCAACAATCTCAGAGAATTAAATAATCACGAACGATTAATTTAATTTAATGCAGTCTTAAAATAATACAGCAAGTATGAAATAAAAGACATAAAAATACCCAAAAGAAATAACAAAAAGCGAGGCCGTTACCTCCTTCGTCTCCATCAGTCTCCCGCCAGACCAATGTTTGTCGATGCCCGCGTACAAGTCAAAGTGTTGTCCCACCGTTAAATGCCATTCATCGGGACAGAAGTTGCGAGAAGCCATCCTCGCTCGTAGTTGATGTTGCCCCTCTTGTTGAGGCGGGTCCGCGCCTTCACCTTGCTCAAACTGCTGTCCCGCACCTTCGCCTTGCTCATAAGGCTGCTCTGCGCTAAATATATAATTAAGATCCATCTCAGCCCTCCATCTCGCACGCCTATCAGTGATCCTCGTCAACAAGGTACAGCCAATCAGAAGGACTGGCCACGCGGCCAGTTATTCCCAAAAAAAAAAAAAAAAAAAAAAAAAAATTAATTTAGCCCCTCGGTTTATTTTTAATCCAAATTGGCCCCTTAGCCAAATGTAACCAGAATTTGACCAAAACTTAACCAATTGGGTCGGAAGACCTCTATAAAAATTTCTACCAATTAGGTCTGGAAGACCTCTATAAAAATTGCTACTGATTGGGTCCGGAAGACCTCTATAAAAATTACTACCAATTGGGTCCGGAAGACCTCTATAAAAATTGCTACCAATTGGGTCCGGAAGACCTCTATAAAAATTAACCATTTGGGTTAGGAAAACCTCTATAAAAATTCCAAATCAATCTATAATTAAAAGGTCGAAAACCTCCTTAAACCCTAAAGATTATAAATTGAAGGTAGGAACCTCCGTAAGCCCTAATCTTCCAAATCAATCTTTAAATCGATTACGCGCGCTCTATAGGAAGTTAGAATCCATCCCTATTTCTATTCTCGATTCTTAAAAAACTTCTTCTCATATCGTGCGTATGGCCTTCTTTCTTTTCCCCAGTAGAGTCTATCTGCAACGACTTTATTGTCTGACGAACGCTTGAATATCCACAACGAAAGATGGTGTCTCATTTCTTTCTTTCCCCGCAGGTCTTGAACTACGATTGGATTAATTCCATTTGGATACGTAGGTAGCCTGACTTAGGTTCAGCCACCCGACCAACCTGGTCACTCTCCTACCACTTATCCCTCGATTTGAAACTCATGTTTCAGATCAGTTCCTTTCTTAATCGACGACCCTCCATGCCTTGTAAGAAACGTCGCCGAAGGGCTACTGTTAGTACCCAACCTGAAAATGAGTTATTAGGCATTCTAGAACTCACAAGGACCTCTCAGGTATTTACGAGATGCGCAGAACTTATCTGGAATTTCCCGAAAAGGCCAGATAAGAAGATGTTCTCGACTGATCGGATGAGGGATCAAAGATAGATATTATCTAATCATCCTCCAGAGTCCAGATAGATGAGCCTCGAAAACCGTGTCAATCCCCAGGATCGGCCGGGTGGCCACTCTTCTGGCCGGGTGGCCACTTCCTCCAGGTCAACTTTTCTTATAAATAGGTGACCTCAGTTCATAATTTAGACACACAATTCTCTCCCCCGAGTTCTACAGCCAAAATTGACGGCATAACTCTCTCTCTAAGCCTTTCTAGCAATCCCGAAGGTCCGAGGAATCCGCGCTAGAGATTCAACTTCGTTCTTGTCAAGATTGGTGAGAATTTGTCATGTTTTCTTAGTTTAGATCTGATTTATGCTAGTTTCATTATGTTTATACGTCTATATTCATATGATTCATAACGTGTTCTTCATGTTCTTGCTAGAATTCATAATATGCTCTATGACTAGGGTAGCGATCTTCATGTTTATGTGTTCATTCATGCATGTTCATGATATTCTTATTATTATGCTAGATCTACGGCATATCCCATGCATAACATGCTAGATCTAATGTTTTAATCCTTGTTCATATTGTATAGCCGATGATGATCCACGAGATCTAGGAACTACTTCTAAACCCTAAACTTTAGGCAATTACTCCTATGATCAGTAACTCTCCAATGATGAATATGATGACTACACATTGATCTTATCAATGGTACAATCATTATTCTAGGATGTGATCATCTTGCATGATTCTTTCTCCTCCCCCTTCATTAGCATGATCCCGCTTCTTCTCTCTCTTTGTTATCTGATTATGTGCGCACTAAACTGACCTGAGCTTCTAAAAACGAGAGGAACGTAGGCAATCTTTAGATCCGGTCTCAAACACTTACTAACACATTCATCATGATAGAAAGTCCGACTGCTCGGGCGATAGGAGTGATAACTTGATATTCTTCTCTTGTGTAACTTGACCCCCGAACCCTCTCTGTTAGCTTTTCTAAATGTTTTTAGCTCGATAAAAACAACGTGGCGACTCTTAATAAGGTTAAATGCCAATTTGAATATCCTAATCCCATAGAAAAGATAAATAAAAGATAAATAACGAAAGACTTCCCATGCGTCACCCGCCATGATGGAAAGGGGTATTCACAATTACCAAGAAGTCCTGTAAGAGCCTTCCACTGTTCAGCTGAGAATGGGATGGGAGGCTTTATTGAGATGAGTGATTGGAAATTTTCTCCTGTAATAGCTGCTCTTACAGATCCTGAGTTGTGCCAGCAGTGTTAGGCATTGGTTGTGAACATCGGGACCCGCACATCTGACCGCACAAATCCACCGCTGGCTGCTGCATTCGCTATAACTGAACCATTCTAACTAATCTTGCCTCTTCCAGCCCCCTGAGAAGCATATTTTCCTCTTACACCTCCATTATCAGGTTTTCCGCCTTCAGCCCACCATTCCGGATAGCCTATGATTCCAAAGTATTGGTCTATCTCATGACCAGTCTTCTTGCAATGACTACAACTCAAGTGTGATTTGTCTTGACGCACCACCTCTATACATCCTTAACTACCAGATCAAAGGGCAAAACTAATAACATCATGTGGTTCGTCATGCACTAATTTTTCCAGCTAAACACGCTCATCTTGAGCCACCAATTGATACGCCATGCATGTCTAAAGAAGTTAATGGATCTTAAGACAAAATATTTGTGCGTGTCTGAGCATAATAATTTGAAAAAAGTCCCATAAGAAATTGATGGAACATGCTATTGTTGCTCCTCAATTCATGCTTGCTACCCACCGTACAACGATGCAACAATCACAAGTGATAAAGGCTCATGAAGGTGAATTTCTCCCACAAAGCAGTTAATTTTTAAAAAATACGTAGAGACCGACATAGTCTATGTTTGTTCACATATCAGAAATGAAGGCTTCAAGTTGTTGAATTTTAGGACCATTCACTAAAGTATATCTTAACTTTAATGTGTCCCACAATCGTTTAGCATCTCAATATTTGGAGAGAGAAGCTTTTACCTCAGTATCTACTGTATTCATAAGCCATGAGATAATCATAGCATGATCGTAGTCCAATCTAATTATGTGCACGGGGGAGAAAAGGTTATGATGGAGCCATCTAAAAAACCAAACTTCTAACGTGCCTCCAAGGTCGTTTGAATGTCGCCGGCCCAATCATCATAGTTATCACCACGCAGACGTGTAGGGGTTATAAATGTTAGATCATTATGGCTTGCAACACAAATTATTTAGCACTTCCATAAATAAAATCATGTCTATGATATTAATATAAAGTATAGTCAACAATAATAAAATGTGTAGAATTCCTTTTGATGTATAATTATCTAATTGTGATGGGCAAAAGGGTAATACAACATCATCAAGCTTGAAAGGGTGGCTTGAAAGGGTGTGGTCCCTAAGTGAAATGTCACCTTGTCTCCTATATAAAGGGTCTTCCATCAACCCTAGAGAGTACTTGATTTCTTATTCTCTCATACTAAATAAATCTTCATTATTGCTAAGAAGACATTGTGAGTTTAAGAGACATTATCATTTAGAAGATCATTTTCCTACATATTCTTCTTCATCTATATTCTCCCGAAAATATCAAATGATCAACAGGATTCATCAGGTATATTCCTAACGCTTCCGCTTCATCTCTTCCTCAATCTTTTACTAAATATGAGTGTGGCATTCAGGGGTATATAATTGTTCCAACAATTGGTATCAGAGCCCCGCTCATTTTTAGTTTGAGTTGAGTTCTTTAAAGAAAGCTTTCATGCTTTACTTTGATTCATTTCCCTGTTGAATCATAAGATTTTGATGTTGATTAGGGACTCTTATAAAGTACTAATGATCTTCATCTAAAATTAAGAAAAATGGTTTGAAAGTTTTGTTCATTAAAACTCAATGATTCAAGTGTGACTATCCCTTCATAACATGGTTTTATGTCTTGTGCATACCATGTGGATCTACTCACTTGATTCCATTAAATTTAAAACAAGATTATCCTTAAATAACATGGTTTTATGTTTTAAGTACATGCCATGTGGATCTACTTGTTATTAATGCCTTTTGAAAAATTTGGACAAAAATCAAAGAAGGCAGATTTATTTATTTTTTGGCACGGTCGTGCGCATTGCATTTCTTGAACCGGTGCGTCTGAATAGTGCTGGTCCGGACGGGTGTCTTGTTTAAACCGGTTGGACCGTCGTTCGTTTGGCACGGTCGTGTCTTTGTTTTAGCACCGGCCGTGCTCTTTGTACCGTGAAAACATGCATTGTCGGATAATTTTGCACGGTCGTGCAAAGTGTGCCACAAGAAAAATCAGAATTGAATTTTGCACAAAATTTTTTTTTTTTTTTTTTGAACAATACATTCATTTTTTCAAACCTTAAAGCTTGGATTAATTATATGCTTAAATAATTTTATTCATTATTTAAATAATATTATCACCTAAGTGATTAACGTTATTTAAATGCAAAATTATTAAAGTGTTGAATGTTTAAGATAT
Source organism: Campanula takesimana (assembly GCA_026119855.1). Taxonomy (NCBI): domain Eukaryota; kingdom Viridiplantae; phylum Streptophyta; class Magnoliopsida; order Asterales; family Campanulaceae; genus Campanula; species Campanula takesimana. The sequence goes on along the minus strand of JAOWBW010000250.1, from coordinate 1,158,692 downwards.
GAATGACTTGAATTTTCCAAAGAAGATCTTGACATTTGACTAACGATGGTATATCAGGCTGGAAACCTGACTGGTCTCCTCAACCATCCGAACAGATTGGTGGAACGACTAAGGTTGAACAACGCCACGTACTAAGAAAGTCTTAAGCATTCATGTGATGACATATAAAATGAACATTTAGTAATTTTATTAAATGCTTAAGACTACCCAAAGGAAGATTAAGCATTTAATCAAATATTGTTTAAATTACTTGTCATCTAAAGTAATTATTTTATGAGTCAATTCGCAATCCAAAGATTAGTTTGATGTCATGTTAATTGCTTTATTGATGGATTTCATTTGATATAATTAATCTTTTAATTCATAATGTAGTTACTTATTATTGTTTTGTATTCATTCTTGTTCTCGATTCCCAGATTTACTTAACGCTTCTTCTATTACTGCTGCGATGAGCACAATTCTGATGCTTAATAGGACAAACTTTAAAACTTGGAAAACAAAATTACTATGATCTTGGGTTGCATGGACATAGACCTCGCATTTAGGGAGCCTATTCCTCTTCCTCTTAGTGAAGATAGCACCGCTGAGGACCGCTTGAACTCTGAGAAGTGGAAACGCTCTAATCGCGTAAGTCTTATGATCATGAAAAATGTCGTCCCGGAGGCATTTCTTAACAGTGTCCCAAGGGACGTTGATGCTAAAACCTTTCTTGAGACCCTTGAATGGCGCTTTGCCAAAAGCGAAAAGTCGGAAACAAGTTCTTGTTTAAGAAAGCTTGTTTCCATGAAGTACAAGGGTACCGGGAACTTAAGGGAGTATATTTTAGAAATGCTTCACTTATCAACTAAACTAAAAGGACTTAAGTTAGAGATATCGGAAGATCTTCTCGTCCATTTAGTGTTGATTTCTCTTCCTCCTCAGTTTGGTCACTTTGAGGTGACCTATAATTGTCAGAAAGACAAGTGGGATATTAATGAATTAATCTCACATGTGACTCAAGAGGAAGATAGGTTGAAGCAACCTAAAATTGAAGGTGCTCATTTAGCATCCACCTCTTCTCATGGGACTAGGAGAAGAGGGAAGGAAATTGCGGTAACAAGCAATAAGAAGCCTAAAGGATCATCTGATGATCGTAAGGAAAAGAAGTGCTTCTTTGCAAGGACCCTACGCACATGAAGTATGACTGCCCTAAGTATCACGCTTGGCATGCTAAGAAAGGTATGTCATTTGGTCTTGTTTGTACTGAGGCTAATTAGTTTCAATTCCTTCATATACATGGTGGTTGGATTCTGGTGCAACAACTCACATTAGTATGTCTATACAGGGTTGCCTGAATTACCGAAGACCTAGCGAGGATGAAAGATTCATCTATATGGGAGCTGGGAACCCGGTAGAAGTCATAGGCATTGGAACCTTTAGATTGTTGTTAAGTACAGGATATTATTTTGTATTAAATAATACTTTTATTGTACCTTCGTTTAGAAGGATTTAATATCTATCACTGTTTTGGACAAAGAGGGCTACTCTTGTTCATTTGGTAATAATAGATGTGATTTATATTTCAATTCCATTATTGTTGGTACTAGTACTTTATCGAGTAGTGATAATCTTTATTTGCTTAACACTACTCAAACAATCAATGAGTCCCATAATAATGAAACTAAATCTAAGAAGCGAAAGTTTTCAAGTGAAAATTCTTATACCTTATGGCATAGGCGTTTGGGTCATATCTCCAAAAGGAGAATTGATAAGCTTGTGTCAGAAGGAATCATAAAAAACTTGATGTTCCTGAAAAGGACTTTTTGCATTGAATGCCTAAAAGGAAAGTTTACAAACTCGAAAAGAAAAAATATCCTCGAGAGCATCAAGCGTCTTAGAACTAATACATACAGATATTTGTTGGCCATTTCCTACTCCTTCTTGGAATGGTCAACAATACTTTATTACGTTCATAGACGACTACTCTCGATATGGATACATTTATTTACTTCATGAAAAGTCTCAATCATTGGACGTTTTCAAGTCTTTTAAGGCTGAAGTTGAAAATCAACTAGGTAAGACTATTAAGAACGTTAGATCCGATCGTGGTGGTGAATACTATGGTCGGAATGACGGTTCGGGAGAACAACGTACGGGTCCTTTTGCTCGCTACTTAGAAGAGTGTGGGATTGTCCTTACTACACTACGCCGGGTTCGCCTAGCATGAATGGTGTAGCGAGAGACGTAATAGAAACCCTTCAGGAAATGGTAAGAAGTATGGTTTTCTAATACTTCTTTACCTCACTCATTATGGGGCGATGCTTTAAAAACCGCAACTTATCTTCTCAATAGGGCTCCCTCTAAGGCTACTAACAATAAAATCCCTTATGAATTATGGACGAATAAGAAACCGTCCTTAAATCATCTTCATGTTTGGGGTTGTCCAGCAGAAGCTAGGCCTTATAGGCCTAACGAAGGAAAACTGGACGCTAAGACAGTTAGTTGCTACTTTGTAGGGTATGCCGAGAGATCAGGGGGCTATAAATTTTACAACCTGAAATCTAGAACGTTTTTTGAAATGGGAAATGCTAGGTTTTTTGAGGATGTTGAGTTTAGAGGGGAAATTAGGAATAATAATTTGAATTTAAGGAAGAGGAGGAATCCATTTCTATACCTCTTCCCTTAGTAGTTCCAATTGAAAATCAAGTACTTGTACCTGAAATTCAAGAGGAACAAATTCAAACTATTGACTCCCCTATAAATATTGAATAACATGAAAATGTTGATCAAAATGAGGAAATTCAACAACCTCAAAATGAGGAAGAACCGGTGCCTTTAAGAAGATCAAATAGAGTAAGAAGAAGTGCCATCTCGGATGATTATGAGGTGTATCTAGCGAGAATGAAGGACACTTAGGTTTAGTGGGAGATGAGCCTCTCACCTTCCATCAAGCCATTATAGTCCTAATTCTCATAAGTGGGTCAATGCCATTAATGAAGAGTTGAAATCTATGAAAGACAACGACGTTGGGATCTTGTCCCATTACTGAAGAATGTGAAACCTATTGGTTGTAAATGGATATTTAAAACCAAAAGGGATTCACAAGGTAATGTGGAGAGACATAAGGCTCGTCTTGTTGCTAAAGGTTTCACTCAAAAGGAAGGTATTGATTACAAAGAACATTCTCTCCGGTATCTTCTAAAAACTCCTTTAGGATCATTATGGCATTAGTAGCACATTATGACCTTGAGCTTCATCAAATGGATGTTAAGACAGATTTTCTCAATGGAGACATTGAGAAAACCATCTATATGAAGAAACCAGAAATGGTGGATGTTTTGGAACAAACTAATCATTTAGTTTGTAAACTTAAGAAATCCATTTATGGGCTCAAGCAAGCTTCCCGTCAATGGTATCTCAAATTTAACCAAGTAATTCTTTCATTTGGCTTTGAAATGAATATTGGTGAAGATTGTATATACCATAAGTTCAGTGGAAGTAAGTTTATATTCTTAGTCTTATATGTGGATGATATTTTGCTAGCTAGTAATGATATAAACCTTCTAAAAGAAACTAAGAAATTTCTTTCAAACAAATTTGAAATGAAAGATCTTGGTGAGGCATCTTTTGTATTAGGAATCCAAATACACCGTGATCGCTCACGAGGTACTTTAGGATTATCACAAAAGGCCTATATAGAGAAGGTATTACAAAGGTTTAGCATGCAAAACTGTAAACCACATGACACCCCTGTTTCTAAAGGAGATAAATTCAGTCTAAGTCAATGTCCCAAAAACAATTTTGAAACTAAGTATATGGAAAATATCCCTTATGCATCAGCAGTAGGAAGCTTAATGTATGCTCAAGTCTGTACTTGTCCAGACTTAGCTTTTATTGTTGGGATACTTGGTAGATACCAAAGCAATCCGGGGAGAGAACATTGGGTCGCAGCCAAAAGAGTGATGCGGTATTTACAAAACACCAAGGACTACATGCTTACATATTCAAAGTCGGATCATCTTGAGATCGTTGGGTATTCTGATTCTGACTTTGCTGGATGCCAAGACAGCCGTAAATCAATGTCTGGGTATGTCTTCACATTAGCCGGTGGAGCAATTTCTTGGAGAAGTGCCAAACAGACACTCGTTACTTCCTCCACCATGGAAGCCGAGTTCGTTGCTTGTTTCGAGGCATCCATCAAGCTATATGGCTGCATAAATTCACTAAGGGACTGCGTATTGTTGATAGCGTCGAAAGACCTATTAAGCTATATTGTGACAATAGGGCAGCGGTCTTGTACTCTAACAATAACAAGAGCTCGTCAAAGTCTAAACACATTGACATTAAATTTCTTTGTTGTAAGAGAGAGGGTACAAAAAGAACAAATAGAAATACAACTTATTGGTACAAACTCTATGTTAGAGGATCCGTTTACTAAGGCGTTATCACCTTTAGTGTTTCACGAGCATGTTGCTCATATGGGTGTAACAACGTTTGATAACATTTAATATAGTGGGAGTTTGTGTTGTTTCTTCAATTTATTGTTCTTTATTTTAAAGTTTTGATCTCATTTGGTTAAAGTTGGACTAGTTGGAGAATATGTATATATTCATTATGTTCCATGCTACACATCTATACTTTTGATCTATGTCATTTAGTTAGAATTTGTATATGTGATTATAGTGGGTTTAGTTGCGAATTCAATTACAAACGACTGCCCCTTTAGTCCTATACTTATATGGCTAATGGACGAGATTGTTATAGATGACAACAAAGTCCACATAAGGGTTGTCATTTATGTTATATTCATGATTTAAAAGGAAGAAATTTGTTTTGCAGCCCAAGTGGGAAATTGTTAGATCATTATGGCTTGCAACACAAATTATTTAGCACTTCCATAAATAAAATCATGTCTATGATATTAATATAAAGTATAGTCAACAATAATAAAATGTGTAGAATTCCTTTTGATGTATAATTATCTAATTGTGATGGGCAAAAGGGTAATACAACATCATCAAGCTTGAAAGGGTGGCTTGAAAGGGTGTGGTCCCTAAGTGAAATGTCACATTGTCTCCTATATAAAGGGTCTTCCATCAACCCTAGAGACTACTTGATTTCTTATTCTCTCATACTAAATAAATCTTCATTATTGCTAAGAAGACATTGTGAGTTTAAGAGACATTATCATTTAGAAGATCATTTTCCTACATATTCTTCTTCATCTATATTCTCCCGAAAGATATCAACATGGATTCAACATGTATATTCCTAACGCTTCCGCTTCATCTCTTCCTCAATCTTTTACTAAATATGAGTGTGGCATTCAGGGGTATATAATTGTTCCAACAATAAAGTCTCCTGGATGATGTTGTGGTCCAAGGAAGAAGGGGGAGTTGGGTTTAATTTATGTGGAAGATTTGGGTGGATGGATGTGTGACCAGCTGTTGCGGCGGCTAGTTGCTTAGGCTCGGTCATGATGATGATTTTGATTAAAAATTACCAAGTGATGCCATGTTAAACGTTATAATAATACACCATAAGAGGAGTAATATTTATGGTTTTAAAGCTTGATAATATTATTTATCTCTTATATAATCAGATATTCATATTTTAAATTTTTAAATTTTCTTTTCATGGAAATGATAATTTAACTCAATATTTTTTTTCTTTCAAAAAAGGATAAAAACTCAATAATGTTTGATATAAACGAGTTTTATATAAATAAATAAATAAAAACTAAAAATTCAATTTATTCATTTTTCTCAATGTAAGGACAAGGGAAGGGAAGTGTGCAAAACAAAAATCCTCTGGATATGAGTAAAGCTGTTATTTAAAGCAAAACCCAAATGTCACAGAAAAAATAAGAAGGGTTTGATTCCTTACGTATCCATGATTCCATCAAACTCCATGATTAATATACACTTTTTGTCATATTCATCTTTTATTCTTTTTTCACCTTTTCACTTTGATTTCCATAATAGTTGTTGATGGCCCATTTGTTTCCACAATCATCCCTTCTTGTTGTAGGTGTACCAAATCACTTTGCATTGTTATACCTTCCATTTTTCCTTTTACTTTTACTTTTTTAATTATATTTTAGTGTCAAATACAAACTTCTTGTCCTGCTGTAAAATAAAATCGTATTTAAATTTGTCTATTTTCGTAAAAAAAAAAAAAAAAAAAAAAAAACGTGCTTTTTTAGTTTGTCCTTTACTTTTATAATTATAAATACATTTTTTAAAAAAAAATACGATATTTATGTTCGGAACTATTCCTCTAGGGCCCCTGATCTGAGATTTTATTATGTTCAGACAAACCAAAAAAAAAATGATAATATAAGCATGGTTCGCCTAACATTCTTAACTAATACTTTGCTTAAATTTTGTAGTCGTCAAATCATTAAGATAATTGTAAACTAATCAACTTTAAATGGATTATTTGACTCTTCCTTTGTTAGAAAAGTATTCCACGAATGTATAATGTTTTCGTTTTGTTATGTTCCAAAATAATTATTATATTTCTAAACAAGAAAATAATATTAGTTCAAAAAAAAAACAAGAAAATAATATTTTACTAAAACAAATGTTAATGTAATTTTCTCAAGTATAAATAATATACAAGCCCATAAATTATACTCGCTATGTCCCACCACAAGTGAGATCAACTTGTGGGGTACAATAATAATAAAAAAAAATTGTATATGTGTAGTGGAAAACGAAGATAAAGAATGAGGGGCAAATAGTAGTGTTGGTTGAATAAATTGAGTGGTGGAAAATAAAAAGAGAGAATGAGTGAGGTTAAATTGTGTGGTTAGTTGAATATAAATATATTAAAACATTTTCATTTTAGGCAGTCTCACTTATGATGTGATAGACTGAAAAAAAAAATAGTCTCACTTTTATGCTGGGACGGGAATATTCCCTAAAACTTAACAAGTTAAATGTAACAACTAATATCATAGGTGTATAAGAATTTAATCTAAATTTTTATGGTCACTTGACCAAATTCAAAGTTTATAATAGTACTAGTATCCGCACGGGAATGTATTCCATTAATGTTTTTGTATTTTCTTTTTGATGTTTTTAATTGATAAATTAACATAATAATTTTATTTGAAAATATATGTATTTTAAATTAATCAAAATATTTTCATAGCTTTGGTTGTACATAGTTGTAATAAATATTTTTTTAATTAATTTAGAAGTACATTTAAATTTGTTGTATGAATATTTCAAAAACCTTAATGGTATAAATAGTAATGGTTAACGTATATAGTAACTATTATGATAAAAATAATATAATTAATATATATTGTAACAATTATGATTAACTAACACTATTAATAATAATAATTAACTTATATAGTAACTATTATATTTAACAATTATATTTAACTATTATAATTAACTAATACTATTAATATTATTAGTTAGTTATAATAGTTAAATACTACTTCCTCCGTCTCGGAGTAAGAGTCCTACCTCCCATTTGCACGGAAATTAAGAAATGATGGAAGTAAAATAAGTGTTGTGAGTGTAAAGTAAATTATGAGAGAGAATGAGTGAGAGGGAATAATAAGTTGATTGGTGTTGTGAGTTTAAAAGTAAATTAGGAGAGAGAATGAGTGAGATGAATTGTAAAGATTCTTTGCCATTTTAGGAAGACAAAAACTCATGTGAGAACACTATGACCCGTCTCATGGATGAGACGGGTCATTTTTTACCCATAACCCGGCCCATTGAACCAGCTCCATGACCCAGGGGGCGACCCTGACACATGGCGGCCTCTCATAGGCAAATAATAATAATAATAATAATAATAATAATAATAAGGCAAAACTTCACCAAAAATCACTCAACTATGACCAGTTTGAGTATTTGGTCACTAAACTAATTTCCTTTTGAAACAACACATCCAACTTATTTATTTTTGCATCCGTAGTCACTATCACTAACCCCGTCAGTTTTTTCCCGTTAAATGATCATGTGCATCGCATGTGACCAAATTTGTAGGGGTATTTTAGGTAATCAAATCTAAATAGCGAAAAACCAAACTGTAGGGTTAAATTTTTAAAATCAAAATCTATAAGGCTTGAATTATGAAAAGGAAAAATAAAAAACCCTAATTACCTCTCACTTTCCCACTGTACGCCGCCCCTCTCTCGTTCCCACATGTACGCTCTCTTTCCCGTCCCTTTCCCCATTGCCGGTCAGCTCCCAACCCTCCCCTCCTCTGGCCGCCTACCACCATCTCCAGTCAGCCCCCTCCCCCTTTCTCTTCCTGCTCCAATAGCCGTCCAGTTTAATCCTCCAATTTCACCTACTTTTCTCTCTCTAATCCCAATTTTCTCCTGGTAATGGCGACAGCTGATGAATTCCCAGCTCTCGATTTCATCCGTCAACACCTTCTCGATGAAGTCTCTCCCATTGAATCCATTTTCAATGAATTCAGCAGCTGCATCTCTTCTAATTTGAATTCCGGCGCTGAAATTTCTCGTTCTTATTCTTCTTCGAGTTCAATGACCTCTAATTGTGAATCTGTACTTGCAATATCTGATGATATTGAGATTGATTTAGCTGAAACTGAAATCGAGCAACCGGGATTTATTGATCTGTCGTCTCCGAGAAGTGAGGTGATTGATTCGGCTCCGGTGGTGAAGAGATTCGAGTGGATTGAGTTCGGCGACGGCGATTCGACTCAGTCAACGGAGACGGATTGAGATTGATTTAGCTATCTTATCGTTGTTGTTTGCAGCAATGGTGCTTCCGTTGGTTGGAGATGGTGGTATAGTGGTGGGTGTCAGTGGTAACAGTGAGACGGTGGTGGGTGTCGGTGGTAACAGTGAGACGGTGGGTTTGTTGATTTGAAGTCATGAATCTATTGTGAGATGGGGGTGGTTGTTGATGGCGGTGGTGGTGATGGTGAGATGGTGGGTGTGTTGGTGATAAAGTTAACAAACTAAATAAACATTATAAATGAAATAATGACTTAATTGAATTTTTTTAACATCAATAGCTAAAGTGGTGAAAAACAATTGGTTAGGGACTTATTTGAAACAAGTTTAACCTTTATATTCTAGTTTAAAGCGAACTACCTAAAATACCCTTTAAAATTCGATCGCATGCGTCGCGCATGACCATTTAACGAGAAAAAACTGACGGGGTTAGTGATAGTGACTATGGATGCAAAAATAAATAAGTTGGATGTGTTGTTTCAAAAGGAAATTAGTTTAGTGACCAAATACCCAAACTGGTCATAGTTGAGTGATTTTTGATGCAGTTTTACCTAATAATAATAAAAAAATGGTTTTTTTTTTTTAGATTTTTATATTTTTTTCGGTTTGTCAAAAGTAATAGTTACTATAACTTAATGTAATGACTGTATACATATAAAGTAACAGTTTGTATACATAAAAGTAATACATATATACAGAAAAGTAACAGTGTTTTTTCTATGTTTTCTTCGCTTGCCAAAAGTAATACTTATTACAACTAAAATGTAACGAACGTGTTACTTATATGTAATAATGTTTATACATAATTATAACACATGTATAGAAAAAGTAATAATTCAACCATTTACATTTTTAGAGCTAAAAATACTTGATTAGTGTTACATGTAAAGTATTACATTATCTATAGAAATATGTTATAATTTCTTTTATTAAAGTGTTACATTTACTTGTACAAACAATTACATTCATATATATGAGTTGTTACTTTTCAAATGTTACTTTCTTTCAAAAAATTAAATCAACATACACAATATTTTACATTTTTGCAAAAGCATTATTACATTTCAGTATAAATGATAATTACATTTAGATATTGTTTGGGTTACATGTAATTATAGTTAGTATTACATTTGAAAAAAAATGGGTAAAACGAGCTTTTGTTTTTGTAAAACAGGTGTTACATTTACTTATGAATAATGTTACTTTATATGTATACAGTCATTACATTAAGTTATGATAACTATTACTTTTGGTAAACGTCGGAAAAGACGAAAAAATTATATAAAAACTCAAATAAAAAAAAAATTGGAGGGGGCCTATGGGAGGCTGCCACGTGGCGGGTCATGCCCCATGGGTCCTGGGGCGACCCGTCTCATACATGAGACGGATCCCCTTGTTCTCATGGGAGACCACCTCTTTTAAGAAAGAGACTCTTACTCTAGGATGTACCAAAATATAAAGTAAGACTCTTACTCTGGGACGTAAGAAGTAATAGTTAACTATTACTATTATAAATATTAGTTAGTATAGTAGTTATTTATTAGATAAGCAAATTTTGTAGTATATGTAGTCTTTTCATAAGGGCAATTGTGTCAAGTAAATTGAGCAATTAAAGAAACGTAAAATAAAAAAAAAAGTTAAAAATATTCACTTATTAACTATGATATTTATTACGGGACGTAATAAAGAGTATACTACTTCTTTTTTTTCTTTTTTTTTGACAATTATATACATAGTGAAAACATAAAGGGAAAACTCATAATGAAACACTCTAATCCATTGGATGAGTTTTTAGCAGTGGGATCCACAAAATTTATTACAATCCAACGGATTACAGTGTTTCGCTATGAGTTTTCCCTTTGAATTTTCACTATACATATCATTATCATTTGTTTTTAATGTTCTCTATATAAGTGCAGCACTATGTGATACCGAAATTGATTTGATATGATGAGTCAAGAGGGAATTCTTTTTGGAGTGGAGCACCAAATTCTTATCGGGAGATTGTATATTTATACCCCTTAACTATATGATTACATGCAAATATGTCCCTAAACGGCTTAATTATGACTTTTTCCCCTAAAGTATCTACTTAGAACCGTAGATATACCCTTCTGTTAGCTTTCCGTCAAAAAATTGATGAAATTGCTGACTTGGCGGCCCATTTGGTCTTTTTGCATGTAAACGTAGAAGCAAATGCACTTGTGTCATTGATGATGTAAGATTTGAGGGGTATATATGCATGAAAGGCACATTTTAGAGGCATGTTAGCCTGAGAAAAATTCATAAAAACTATTTAATGAAAATTGATATTTTAAGAACATAATTATAAATTTATTAAGAATACAATGTATTTAAAGAAATAATACTTACTAATTAATAAATAGTAAGAATTAATACTATTTTCAATATATTTTTTGCTTGTATATTATTTTGAAATATTCAACGTCAAAAAAACAAAAATAATTTAATAATTAATAATTCTATTATCAATATTTATGTATTTTTTGCGTGAAAGAAATGATAAAATGATGGTAGAGTGGTTGTTTAAGGAGATAAAGTTATAATAAGATTATTTGACATATCTTCGTAAACATAAATTCTCAAAATACGAATTTGTCCAATTCAAGTCACATCGATGACCCCTATTTAAAATCTTAATTTCATAAAACAATTAAAAAAATGTGTCACATAGATGACCCTATTAAAATTTTTGATTGGCAAATATTATGATACTTTTTTAAACTTCTTAATTAATATAAATTATAAATAAAAAATATTTATCACATTTTGCACAAAATATACTAATAATATAACTATAAAATTATTATTATTTTTATTAACGTTATATGTTTTAAAATAATGTACAATAAAAATTATTGAAAACTTCATAAGTTTTAATTATTTATTTATTAGTAAGAATAATATATTTAGATAATTCTTATTTTTTAATAAAAAAATATAATTATCTGTTATGAAAAGTAATTTTATTAAACATTTTTTTTGCACTTTTCTCATGCAACTATGTCCCTAAGCTATGACTTTCGTGCATATATACCGCTTGCTTACTCCGTTAGCAATGTCATATGTGCATTTGCTTCCACGTGTACGTGTGAAAAGTCCAAATGGGCCGTCAAGTAAGTAATTTCGTTAATTATTTGACGAAAAACTAACAGAAGGGTATATCCGTGGTTTCAAGTACATACTTTAGGGGCAAAAGCCCTAATTAAGCCGTTTAGGGACACATTTGTATGTAACCCGATAGTTCAATCTTATTCGTATTTGTACTCTCTCTCTCTCATGGGAGTGAAATAGAGATAAAAATAAAATAAAGTGTGGGGGAGTAATGATATTAAATGATTTTGTTTTAGTCCCATGCTAATAGCACGCTTATTCTCTCCCATATAAACAATCTCTTCAACGCATGAAATTCATGAGTGTTCATTGCTACAATCACTCGAGAAAAGCTACTCAATCCTTTACCAAATCGTAAAGAATTTAATTAGTGATTGCTTTTATAATAATTTCAGTTAACCATTACTCCCTCCGTCCCTAAGTAAGAGTCCTACACCTCATTTGCACGCTTATTAATAAATATTGGAAGTGATATAAATGTTGTGAGTGTAAAAGTAAAGTAGGAGAGAGAATGAATGGGAGAGAATAGTGAATTGATTGGTGTTGTGAGTATAAAAGTAAAATAGGAGAGAGAATGAGCGGGGTGAATAGTAAAGATTCTTTGCCATTTTAGGAATAGGACTCTTACTCTGGGACGTACCAAAATGGAAAGTAGGACTCTTACTCTGGGACGGAGGGAGTATAATATTTGTAGTCTGATATTTTGTTTTTAATTTGACAATTTTACATTTTTTATAATTTGTAATAAATTATCGTTATAGTTTTTTCATACTAATATGATAAAACCATCATGTATTAAACCTAAAGAAAAAAATTGAGAAAAAAAATACTTCCTCAAGTACTTATTAAGAAAGTATTTAAAGTTTGTTAATTGTCTTAATTTACAACAAAAACAAGTTAAAATAACATATATATATATATATATATATATATATATATATATATATATATATATATATATATATATATCCTCGTATTAAATGTGTAATAAATATGTATTTGTATTTAAAAATGAATAATTAATTAGGGATATTTTAGTAAAAGGGTATTAAATACAGTTATATTTAATGAGTTTTGTATTGAAACTAAAAAAAATTGCTTATATTTAGGATGGGAAAAATAAACTCAACTTTTTTGCTTATATCGGTGGCGAGAGAGAGGTATATTTGAAGCTTATACTTAGAAGTGGACTGTTAAAGTGGAACTTTATGAAAATGGAATAGACTATTTTAGCATGGAATGGAGGGAATACTTATTAAGTTTTTTATTTAAAAAGTGTAATGTTAAGATGAAAATTATGAATACTGTATAAATGTAGCGTATGTGCTTAAGAAGTTAAGTAAAACTATAGACATAAATATTTTTTATATTCATAATTTTGACCACCAAACTTGATATATCTCATTATAGAATCACCTTAATAGACAAAAACTTGTGTGAGAGCATCATTATCCGTTTCATAGTAGAATGGATCATGGATCCGAGTTATTGGTATATTTTAAACCCATGACCCGCGGGCCAAAAAATAAGTTTAAAAAATATGTATATATTTTTCTTTTAGTGTTTTTTCGGTTTGTCAAAAGTAATAGTTACTATAACTAAATGTAACAAACGTATTACTTATATGTAATAGTTTATATACATAAAAGTAATACATACTATAGAGAAAAGTAACAGTGTTTTTTTATGTTTTCTTCATTTGTCAAAAGTAATACTTATTATAACTAAAATGTAACGAACGTGTTATTTATATGTAACAGTGTTTATACATAATTATAACACATATGTATAGAAAAGTAATAATTCAACCCTTTACACTTTAGAACTAAAAACATTTGTGTTATTAACATTGTAAAAATAAGAAAGTAACAATTTTTATTACATTTTACTTGTATAATATTATTGTAAAATAATTATGTTTAATTGTATAATAGTATATACATATGCTTTCACATAATAAGTTACAATGAGTTCAATTTATCATGATACATGTAAAAGTGTTACATTATCTATAGAAATATGTTACAATTTCGTATATTAAAGTGTTACATTTACTTGTACAAATAATTACATTCATGTATATAAGTTGTTATTTTCAAATGTTACTTTCTTTCAAAAAAAAAAAAATTCAAAATACTCAAAAAAAAAATGTAAAAAACTATTACATTTTCGTATAACGATAATTACATTTAATTATTGTTAGTGTTACACGTATTTATAGTTAACATTACAGTTGAAAGATGAGTAAATAAGCTATTTTTTTGTAAAACAGGTGTTACGTTTTAAACAATGTTACTTATAAATAACACAGTTGTTACGTTTAGTTATACCAAGTATTACGTTTGGCAAGCGAAAAAAACCTGCAAAAAATATATATATAAAAAAAACTCCGAAAATTTTCTTTTTCTTTTTGGGCCATGGGTCGCTGCCACGTGACAGATTTTGAGTGGAGCATGGGTTGGGATCCTATATTCGCGGAGAATGTTGTACACGGGTCATAAGTCGATCCGTCTTTTCTATAAGACGGATCTAGGTGTTCTCACAAGAGACCACCTCCACCTCATAAGAGCTACCTAATATTTCTCTCTCAAAATCATTAAAGATTTTATTACAAAGTACTTCTGCTAATACATATGTATAGTTCATAATTGTCACTTAGTCTTACTATAACTAATTTCAGTCAATCAAGGCAAATGAGCACGTGATTTGCTTTCGTACATTAATCATTGATAAGCCTCATCTTTAGAAAAAGAAGGGAAATATTATTTGGTGAAACCGGCACAACATTTAATTTATATTATTTCATTCTGTTTAAAATAAATGTCATACTTGATTTGTGAATATTATTATAAAACTCTTTCTTTATTTGTATATAAATTGTATGTAAAATGATAAAAATTGTACACGAATTCCAATACTATATTCTACAACAATATAAAACTTAAAAAGGATGTATACCTTTGTTTCATAAAAATTTGAATCACTTTTTCTTTAACATGAGAATTAAGAAAAGGCTAAAATAAATATTTAAAAGTTTTGTGATTATGATGACTTGTGAATGAGACCTATAATTTAAGTGTGTGAGTATGAAAAGTAAAGTTAAGTAAATTAAAAGAAAATAAATAAATAAATAAATAAATAATTTGAGATTTTGAGAAAGTAGGACATACTTATCGTCATATGCTAGCCATTTAATCAAAATAGTGGGTAATCCGTGTTCTGTACGGGAAACTAATTTGTCAATTTTTTTTAGTTTTATTCTTTTATATTTTTTTTAATAAATTTTCTTAATGTTTTTTAAATATGAGTATATTTTATATAAACCAAAATGTTTAAACTTACAAATTTAAGAGAACTGTGTTATTTTTTTCTTTTGCTGTACAGAATTTGTATTTATTATGAAATTGAATTTGAATAATAACGATGATTATTTTGTAATGAATTAACTTCTAATTTTATAGATGGTTGAATTAATAATATTATTTATTGTTTTTTTATGAATGATTTTATATTATATACACACATTATTATTAGTAAATATAAAGCTTTATAATGTACATATAATGTGTTAGTAAAATAATAATTATGCTATGTCTTAGTATAATAATTTTTATAGTTATGGTTGACTAAGATAACAACCATCATCTTAATTAAGACTATTAATATTGATAATTGACAAGAAAAAATGCAAAAAAGTACCTCAATTGGTCACTTTGTGCAGGTTTGATACCTAATGTCATTTTTGTTGCAGGTATAATACCTCAATTGGAAATTTTGTGCAATAGAGATCATTATGACTAACACCGTTAAAACTTTGCCGTCAAATACTCATGTGATGTACACGTGACTAAATTTACAAGGGTAAATTTGGTAAATCAATGCAAAATATTCCACAACCTTCTTCTTCCTTTCCTCCCATATTCGCCTCCTCCCCACACACACCCATCTCAGTCCACCATGTCCACCCCTTTATCTTCCCCTCTTTCTCTATTTTTTTTATTTCAATCTCTCTCTCTCTCTCTCTCTCTCTCTAATTGATACGAAATCGGAGGTCGGAAAAGTTTTTGGAGGCATTGATGGAGTTCTTCAAGCTTGCTTACATCCCTAATTTGGCGGATTTCTTTCCGTTTCTCCAGCGATTAGATCCCAGGGTTTGAAGATAAGAAGAAGAAGAAGGATTTGTTGGATGTGTATCAATTGGATCCCTTAACAAAATCAAGAACACCATTCTCTCTCTATATATATATATTTTCCAGATCGAGATCAATCTTTCTAAAATTTAACAATCAAGATAACAAAATTAAACCCGCCAAAATCATCAAGTTTCTTCTCGACAAACCCACCAAACCCCAGATTCTTGTGCAAGATTTGCAAAGATCGGCATTCAATTAGGCCGCCCTCATCGTCGACGGTGAGGACGAATACTTCCTGGGTTTCTTCACCTTCAAAGGATAAACCCAGCTCTGGCACGTTTACGATGGGTTCTCTGCGAACTTGGTGGGTTTGGCGCAGGGAGAAGAGGAGCGGTCACTGTGATGTTGACGGAATCTGGGAGGAGGTTGTCGGCTGGGCTGATGATGCCGGGGGGGGGGGGGGGCGATGGATTAACGATGATGTTGAGGTCGTCGGTATGTTTTTCTCGGGTTTTAATTGGTCTTTCAGAAGGGGTGGGGCAAAACGAGCGGAGAGAGATGGCTGGTGAAGGGAAGGTTATGGGATGAAGGATTTAAGGTTTGCAATGGTGGAATAGGCGGATAAGGGATTAAGGAAGAAAGGTAGGGATGGTTTTTCACCTGAAGTTCCTGTTTTACCCTTATAATATTAATCATGTGGCACGCACGTGATAACTTAACGGTAAAAAATGGACGGAGTTACTGTTAGTGACCATCAGTGCACAAAATAACCATTTGAGGTACTATACATGCAACAAAAATGACAATTAGGTACCAAACATGCACAAACTGATCAATTGAGGTACTTTTTTTGCATTTTTTCCTAATTGACTATATAATAATTATTATAATTAACTAATACTATTAATAGTAATAATTAATATATATATATATATATATATATATATATATATATATATATATATATATATATATATATATATATATAGGGTCTTGCTCCTGTGAGAACCAAATTATATGAGAACCATGAGAACCATTATCAGCCCTTAGATTAGAACAAATTGAACGCTCCAGATTAGAGTTAAAACAAAAAGGAGGCGGTGGCAATTTTGAAATTAAGTAGACGCGGGGGCATAATGGTCATATCCCTTTAAAAACATAATGCGTGCCGAAGTCGGTAAGGCGAGTTCTTAGATACAGAAGGTATTTCTTACTGTATCCAATAAATGAAACATACAATACACTCGTTACTTGCCTTAGTGTATCCAACAAAATGTTCCAGTTATAGAATACACAAACCATTGGTCTTAGTGTATCTAATAACTGGTCTTAGTGTATCTAATAAATGGTCTTGGTGTATCTAATGAAATATGATACTATGTTCCAGTTATTGGATACACAAACTATTGGTCTTGGTGTATCTAATAACTGGTCTTAGTGTATCTAATAATGGTCTCAGTGTATCTAACGATTTATTACAAAAATGCCACCGCTTCCCTTTGAGTTATAGGATACACAAACTATTGGTCTTGGTGTATCTAATAACTGCTCTTAGTGTATCTAATAATGGTCTCAGTGTATCTAACGATTTATTACAAAAATGCCACCGCTTCCCTTTGAGTTATTGGATACACAAACTATTGTCTTAGTGTATCTACGAATTATTACAAAAATGTCACCGCTTCCCTTTTAGTTATTGGATACATTCAGGCAAAACCAAGTGTATCTAACGACTTATTACAAAAATGCCACGCTTCCCTTCAAGTTACGATAAATCCCTGTTATGCCCTTGAAGTTTAACTTATTTCAAAAATGCCAACGCGTCTTGTCCCCTCCCAAGCCGATCTGAGCCGTCCCTTTTTCTAATCCAATGGCTGTTGTTGGTTCTCATTGGTCTTATGATATTTAGGTTCTCATTTGAGCACCTACCTATATATATATATATATTATAATATATTATATATATATATATATATATATATATATATATATAATATTACTATTAATAGTTAACATGTACTCCTCTGTCTCAGCTCACTTGAGACTTATTTTCATTTGGTCCGTCCCTGCTTACTTGAGACCTCCCTAAAATAGCCAACTTTTAATTTTTTATATTGAGTCTATCTCATCACTCATTCTCTCTCTTCATTTATATCACTCAATTTATTCAAGGAATAATTAATGTTTGATGCAACGTACTGAGCCTCTATTATCAAATAATGAAACCTACTCACTAGTGACAGATATATGACACGTACTTTACTATCATTTATCAAATAATGCAACCTACTCAAAAACAATTAAATTTTAAACGAGTTCAGCTATATATTTAACGAAACTAACTCAAAATGAAAAGGAAACATGAGAAAGTGATGAGAAACCCACCACACGTCCCCTTCCCCTCCCTCATTCCTCCATACAATCCGGGCCAGTCTAAACCCACCACCGACAATCGGCCAGTCTAAAACCACCACCGTCCCCTTCCCCTCCCTCATTCCTCCATACAATTCCGGCCACATTCTCCACCCCATTGTTCTCCACCTCACACCCGCCCCCACCCAAACACACCCCATTGTTCGGCTGCTATCATCATCGTCAGCCAATATTCGACTTCTATCATCATCGTTCTTTATCATTGAGTATAATTGAGGAAACCCAGATTTAAGATATTGAAACCCAGATTTTTTTTTTTTTTTTTTTTTTTAAGATTAGTTCTCCTTTTTGTTGCCTGGGTTGATAATAAACGGTGTGATTCAATGAGGATTGTTAAAGAAACGTTTTCTTAGTTTTTCAACGAAAGTTTACATTTTTTGGATTATTAAAGAAACGTTTTGTTAGTTTTTTTTTTAACGAAAGTCATACTTCTGTTAGAATTTTTAACGGCGTTAGAAAAAAAATTGTACATTGCATTATTTGATATATGATAGTAAAGTACGTTTCATATATCTGCCACTAGTTAGTAGGTTGCATTATTTGATAAAAATCGGAAACTACGTTGCATATCTTGGTCGTTTCTTTTATTCAATCAACACTACCATTTACCTCACTCATTCTCTCTTTTCATTTTCTACCACATATTTTCCTTATTTTATTCTTTTTCCTTAGTTATTGTGTCATCTCTTAAGTTTCAAGTGAGGTGGGACGGAGCGAGTATAGCTTATTAGAATAGTTAATATTAATAGTTAATTGTTATAGTTAACCATTAATAGTACTATTATTATTTTTATTAGTTACTATAATAGTTAATAATAGTTAATGATAATAGCTACCTAGCTACTCCCTCTGTCCCAGCATAAGTAGGACTTCTTCCACTTTTAGGCCGCCCCAAAAGAATTGAGACTACCCAAAATAGAAATGTTTTAATATATTTATATTCAACCAACCACACCATTTAACCCCACTCATTCCATCTTTTCATTTTCCACCACTCATTTTATTCAACCAACCCTACTATTTTCCCCACTCATTCTCTCTTTTCATTTTCTACCATACATCCACTACTTTTCTCTTAATTATTGTGTTCACTCCTTGAGTCCTACTTGTGCTGAGACGGAGGGAGTATAAAGTAATTAATATTATTAGCTAATACTATTAGCTACGAAAGGAAAAATTAAAAGAAACTTATTTATGAGTCTAACTTATACTCCCTCCGTCCCACCTCACTTGAGACGGAGGGAGTATAAGTTACCCTCATGACGACGACCATGACGACGGCGGCGGAAATAGGTGTTCTCTCCCCTGCAGAATCCAATTTGACTCCTCCCTCTCTCGTGGTGAAAAATGGTCGGTTATGAGAGAGATAGCAGCGCTGGCCAAACATGTTCACGAGGAGAGAGAAAGTTTACGCAAAAGGAGCGTTAATTTTTTCACCTAGTGCGTACGCACTAGCCGTATGAGATCCGGCCTCTATATATATATATATATAGGTAGGTGCTTAAATAAGAATCTAAATATCGTGAGAACCGTGAGAACTTAATGTATCCAATGATGTATCCAAGTGCACATTGGATACATTAATTTTTACCTAATGTATCCAATGATGTATCCAACTGAACCATTTGATACATTAGTTTTTTACCTAATGTATTCAAGTTCTCACAGTTCTCACGATATTTAGGTTACCATATTTCCATTACCCTTTCTTACACTTAATAAAATTGTGTCGCCTAAAATGTTGGATGTTTAATATCTTCTTCTTTTCTTTCTCCAACGTTCGATCAATCGGCCAAGTTGGCATGAATGAATATGAAGACGTCCTGAGAATAATGGTAACAATGGAAATTATGATCAGATGTTATATATTCTGTTTGATCTCCACTTGTTGAGAACCTTGTGTTTACTTTCTTTATGTATTGTTGAAAGTTTTGTATAATATGTTACTCTCTCTATCCTCGAAATAAATGGCTTCATTTTTGTATGTTAGTACGAAGTAAATTTTAGCAATAATTTTAGGCTAATTTAATTATGTAATAAAAATAAAAATATATTGATAATATTTACAATGGTGGCAATCAATAACAAGTTTTATAATTTTAAATAGAATAATAAAATCAACCTAAATTTATTTTTCAAAGTTATTTCATACTAACGTAAAAACCCGATACTCCCTCCGTCCCTCTTTAAGTTACAAAAAATGAATTGGGCACATTAATTAAGGAAAAGTGAAAAAAGTGATGTGTTGTGAGTGTAGATGGTTGGGTGGGAGAGAGAAAGTGCAGAATAGTTAGTGGATAGTTGTTGTTAGTATGACAAGTGGGTCCCACCATTTTAAAAGTATTAAAACATTTCAATTTTAGAATTTTGTAAGTTAAAGTGGGACAACCAAATGAGTAATTTTTGTAGATTAAAGAGGGACGGAGGGAGTATCTTGTTCTATGGAAAATAAATTTCTCTATTCTCGCTATGATTGGAAAGTTTGGTTGGTGTTTTCGTCAATCTAAATGTTTCGTTGTGTCATGTTTTTAAAGCCAAATACTATCAAAGGAAAGATTCTTTGAATACTAGTATAGGATAGTGTCCAAATTTTATTTGAAAAAAACATTGGGCTTTGGACTCTAGGCCCCCTGGGTGAGATCCAAATGCCATAAAAACCCAAGGTCAGATCAAAATCCCATTTAAACCCACCACACAAGCCCAAACCGCCCCAGCCCTGCCCAGCCCCAGCCCGCCCGCCCATGCCCATGCCCGCCCCGCCCATGCCCAGCCCAGCTCACTGTTTGGATGCAAAATTAAATGTTGGGTATGGGAATTGAACCCATGACTTATTGTGAAAACTAACAAACTTAACCACTACACCAGCCTACTGTTTGATACAAAATTTGCAATATATTCTATTACTATTGCGCCTAAATGAAACTAAGTGAAGAAAAAACAAAATTCTAAATCAATTTATAAAATTTTTGATTATATCCCAAAACATCAACTTTTTGTAAAAAAATGAAAAAAAAACGAAAAAACAAGATTTAAAAAAAAATATATAAAGTATTGAAATATTTTATTAGAAAAAAAATATAAAAGACCCAAAGATAAATTAAATTATAATTTTGTGCAATATCGAATTTTAATTTTAATTTTTTTTTTACTAGCACCCTCCAGTAAACTATTTATATAAAATGACACTATTTAAGTCCTTATTACCAAATTGTCAGTATTTGCACTTATAAGACCTTTTGAGAGACTCATGAGTCTGCTATGAGACCTTGTAAATAGACCCTCATAAGTCTTATATGAGACCTTTTTACATGTCTCATAAGAATTTACAAAGACTTTGAACAAAATATAAGACCTAAAAAATACAACTTATGAGACCTTTGAGAGACTCATGAGTCTGCTATGAGACCTTGTAATAGACCCTCATAAGTCTTATATGAGACTTTTTTACATGTCTCATAAGAAATTTACAAGACTTTGATAGAAATTATAAGACCTAAAAAATGCACTTATGAGACCTTTGAGAGACTCATGGGTCTGGTATGAGACCTTTGTAAATAGACTTATGAGTCTGGTATGAGACAATTTACATGTCTCATAAGAATTTACAAGACTTTGATACAAATTATAAGACTTAAAAAATCACTTATGAGACATTTAAGAGACTCATGAGTCGGATATGAGACCTTTGTAAATGGCTCTCATGAGTCTGATATGAGACAATTTACATGTTTAATAAGAATTTACAAGACTTTGATACAAATTATAAGACCTAATTAATCATGTTTTTAATGTAAAATGATATTTATTTTACAAATTTAATGTTTTTGTGAATAATCAAGAATTTCATTAATTGATTGGAAAGTTTTAATTGCTGACATTTATTTTGGCAAGAAGATACTTCTATTATTAATGTTGTGAAACATTAATCAAGTTGTTCTAATATATTTTTAATATTAACTCTTATACCGAAAGTATAAGACTAGTTCTTCTCTTATACTTTAGATATGAGAGTAATTTTCTCACATTAAATCCCCATTTTTTAAAGAAATTATATACCTAAAATATAGACTAGAATTAACTCTTATATTTAAGGTATAAGAGTTATTTAGTTTATTTTCTTATAATTCTCATATTTTCAGTATAAACAGACTTAGTTGGTTGTCATTTATGTAAATAAATGCCTTAACAGAAGGGTGATAATTAAAAACTTATAAAATATTATGAAATAATGTATTTTCGCAAATATAATTTAATTATTTTTCAGGTCTTTCATATTTTTTTTAATAAAAAGCTTTAGATATTTTATATTCTTAAATCATGTTTTTAATATTCTAACATATATTAAAAAAATTGTGTTTTGTGAATATTCAAGTTTTTCATTAATTAATTGTAAAATCTCAAGTTTTGTAATTTAGTTTTCGTCCAGATTTCAGTTAGTAATAATAAATATTGCAAAATTAGAAACAAAGAATGCATTGGTTAGTGGTAAAAGACATGGTTGTTATTGTAAAAGACCTAGGTTCGAAACCTGGGAACAACATTTTTGCTTTTAATTAAAAGGGGTGGCTGGCATTGAGTTCTGGATCCGGGGCGTGTGTGGGCGGGTCGGGACATCGGGCCTGGGCATTTGGCTGGGGGCAGCCTGACCTGAGTAGTGTGTGATGGGTTTTTGGGCTTTTATGGAATTTTTGATTTGGACAATGGGTGGAGTGGACTTTTGGATCTCAGGTGGACTTTTATGGAATAATGATCTGGGAGAAGGGGTCTTGTGGAATTATGCCAAAAACATTTAGGCGTCCCATGTAATAGCAAAAAAAGAAGTAATTTGGAATAGCGGCAATGGAGCGAAACATTAAAGTATTAAGTCTTGGGTATACAGAGATGACGGTCTTCCCACAACTTTAAAATTTTTACTTGAATGTATGTTTCTTCTGTGGCATATGTTCAAAATTGTACGAACATATTAGTCGATTGTATTTCTCGAGTGGCTAAATTTTTGATAATTCTCACTTGAATTGAGCTACCAACATTCATCGATAATTTTTATACTATTAAAATTGTTGGGCTTTAAAAAATAATTAACATGACGACGTGACTATCTCACTATATAACTTCTCATTTTCACCAAAATTAAGCCTATCATGTTCAAGACCAATGATAAAGGCCTCTTGGCCTAGTAATATCCAAGTGTGTGTAGAGACCTTCCTTAGGAGAGGTCTCAGGTTCGATTTCTGGTAGACTAGGTAGCTTTCCTGTTCTCTAATAGATCCATAGGGTCTGTAATAGGTAATGAACTAGATCTGTAATAGACTCAGTAGGATTTGTAACACGATGGCTAGGGCTGTAAACGAGCCGAGCCGAGTCGAGATTTGGGGTGTCGAGCTCGGGCTCGTTTAAAACTTATTGAGCTCGAGCTTTTATCGAGCTCGAACTCGAGCTCGAACTCGAGCCCACATGCTTGTTCGAGCTCGAGTCGAATCGAGCTCGCGAGCTCGAACTCGAGCCCAAATGCTTGTTCGAGCTCGAGTCGAATCGAGCTCGCGAGCTTTGCTCCCGAAACAACTCGAGTCGAATCGAACTCGTTTTAACGAAGCCGAGCTCGAGCTTAGACATTTTTTTTAAGAAAAATATGGCCTTAACGAGCTTATCGAGCCGAATTCGAGCTTATCGACCCGAGTTCGAGCCGTTCGCAAAAAAAAAAAATTCAATTTTAATGAGCTTATTGAGCCGAACTCGAGCTTTTAACGAGCTAAACGAGCCTAACACGGTCGGCTCGATAACAAAAACGAGCTTGACAATCGGTTCGAGCTCGACTCGAGCTCACTCGAGCTTTCACGAGCCGAGCTCGAGCCGGCTCGGTTCGTGTAAACAGCCCTAACGATGGCAATTTCTTTATAATATAATGAAACCAACTTTCTAAAAAAATGTTCAAAACCATGTGATTAATTTTTTCATAAATGAGTTACTCACTTTGTTACTACAAAATAATTGTTGTATTTGATTTGTCAAATTATATAAAAAGGTAATTTAATTGCGAACAATGCTTATATTATAATAAAATGGATGGAGTACTTATTTTTAATCGAAAAAATAAAATTCTGTTCGCCGTAACAGAAAAGAGGAGATTCGGCGGGAAGATATAGATACACATATAGAGACGAACACCACAAGTAACAAAAAGGCAAACAACCAAACCAAGTCACATTCCACAATTCAAAACTATCTCTCTATATATATACATATACGCACAGTGTATGTATAAAGATATATGGAGTATATAAATGAGGAGAAGCATGTTAAATTAAAATAGTGTAAAAGCGAACATTTAAAATACCACAAACCAAATATATATCTCTCTCAATTCTTATTCTCTCTGCAGTGGTGGCGCTCCAATAAAGTTACCGAAAGTTTGTTGGTGAAGGTTAGTCTTCTTCGCCGGCGTGTCCCCGGAGTTATCTTCTCCGGCGGTCGATCTCATCAATATTTTCTAACAATTCAACTCGTTGTTTAATTACCTCGTCGATTATCAACCAGGGTGTTTAGTATTTCTGATTTCATTTAAGTAATTTATTTTTCTGTTCGTGAATTAATCTTCATTTATTTGAATGATTTACTTCCATTTTCTGTTCAAATAATTCTTCATTCTTCCGTCTTCGATTTTCATTTCATTTCGGTACTTTATACACCGGCCTTTACTGTCTGTGCAGATTGCCTATCTTGCTGTTTATTTCACCTTCGTATTCGATTTATTGTAATGCTAATGGCATGTTTATAAAAATTGGTTTCTTCTGCAGCATTATTGATTTGTTTCTGTAATTTGAAATTGACATCATTTTTTTTTTCTGTATGGCGGAATTAGATGTTATAAATTATTTTCTATTTCTTTATTTTCCTTCTTAATTTGAATCACGGTGTAAATTTTTTAAATTAGGAAAAGGTTTGGTTAAAAAAAGAAAAAGAAAAAGTAAAAGGTCTAATTCATACTCCCTCCCTCTGTCCCGGACTAATGTGCACAAATTTCCTTTTTGGACGTCTCATTTAAATGTGCACATTACTAAAAAAAAAAGTAAAGAATCTTTAATATTACTCACACTCATTCTCTCTCCTACTTACTTTTTATTCATAACACTTCACTCTCTCTCCTACTCAATTCATACTCACAACACAAACACTTTCCTTAATTCCCGTACTAGAATTTTTTTTTGTAATCATTAATCCGGAACAGATATTTCAGCAAAAATATTGTATAGTACTCCTTAGAATAGAAAACACTATTAAGATTTTAATTTACTATAAAAAGGATGGTTTTAGCTTAGTGTATTCGCTGATTTGTTTTTCTCCAGAATGGTAAATCAAGCCTAAGTTAAGGGTTAAATTGTAAATTTATGAAATTCAAGGGAGTTAGGTTGAAAGATCCAAGTATCGTGTGAATCGAGGAAAGCATAGGTTGGAAAACAGAGATATGCGCTTTGGGTTCGGTCCACACGAAAATAACGACTACAACTTTACTCCCCTCTATTTTAACATTTTAATTTCACTATTTTAGTTGGTATGCCTTTATTTAATAAATGGTCTTCTTAGTACAATTTCAAGTGAGTATAGTATGTATTTTCATACTTTTTTTGACCCAGAAAGAAGGTTCTTTTTGGTTATTAATTTGATTGATTTTAATCAATAATTTAGTATAATTTATTATGTTAATGAAAGTTTAAAACTTCGTATTAGTTTATTTTTAATGGTGTATTAAAACCAAATTTTATTTTTATTGTTAAATGCTTGTTTAAAATTCAATCGAATTAACAAAAAAAAAAAAAAAAAAAAAAACCACACACACACACACAAAAAAAAAAAAAAAAAGCACGGCTATCTTTGTGTGATGGAGTAATAAACGTCACAATTACTCACAATTAAATTAAGTTGTCAACCATTTTAAGGATTGTTCTACACTATTATTTGTAGATTACTTGTACCTTTCTAAATTAAAATACTTTCTTCCATCTCAAAATGATCTTCACGTTTGACTATTCAAACTTTTAAGGATATGAACACTTGCATCCCTAGCCATGTTTTGTGGACATTTAAGCCTAAATTGTATAAATGGGAAGAACTTTTTGGGACAATGAAAAAATGACAAATGAGAAGATCATTTTGGGTCGGAGAGAGTACTATACTGTAAACTATTTCTGTTTTAAAACTGAAACAAAAAATCTATTTTGCAACAAATTAAAAGGAAAGCACCGCTATATGAAATTTTGCATGCAGTAACAGTGTTCCATCTTGGCCTATGATAACATAGGTAAATTAGGGGCTAGAGTTCATTTGACTGAAATTTAGACTCTTGTAAGTGTTGTCTGGTTGCATTGGCAAAAATTCAATGGCGAAGCCAGAAATTTAATGAAAAGGAGGTCGAAATTATGATATAGGTTATTTTTTTCTAAATTTAAGGGGTCAAACTTGCGAAATCTAAAATTTTTAATAGTAAAAATGATATTTTTCTAAATCGCGGATGTGCCTGAATAAAGAAAACCAGGATTTTTTTAGTCAATACTAAAAGATAATACTTCATCCGTCTCAAAATAGATGTCGTTTTGAGAGTTAATTTTTGTCTCAAAATACTTGTCGTTTCACTATTTTCAAAGCTTTTTTATTGCTTTATACCAATTATACCCTTA
>JAOWBW010000250.1:1092809-1131503 GCA_026119855.1 Campanula takesimana | reverse complement strand
TCTAAGATCGTCCATTAGGTTTTCCTCGGATTGCTTAAGTGTTTGCTAAGAAAAGGGGTTAAGATCAACAAGGAACTGACCAAAACCTGTCTGTCAAGGGGGATGTCTCGTACGAGACATCAATGTCTCGTACGAGACATCAATGTCTCGTACGAGGCATCTCAGTGCTGAAATTCACTTTTTGCCCTCTGTAGTATTTTTAATGTTCATTTTGGCCCCTGATTAACGGAGTTAGTCAGAAACTTAATGAAACATGTCCAATTTAACGAGTTTCGACCCAAATCAAAGGCGAGACACAGAAGTTGAGTGATCATAAATGAATGTCAAAAATGGGGTGTCTACAACATGGGGTTACCTCCACATAGACGACAACAAGGACATGGGGCTACCCCGACATCAATGACAACAAGGACATAAGGCTACCCCAACATCAACGGCAAAAGGGTTCCCTATTCCCGATCACTCCTAAGAAATGGACAAAGCTCCGAAGGACTTTATGAATGACAAACCCCATGGTAAAGTTAAAATCAAAAATTTGACTAACATGCTTCGTTAAAAGATTTTCCTTTAGAAATAACCATTTGCAAATTTGACCATTTGGCGTCATTTGTCAAAAACAATGTTTTAAGGAAAATGCTTTTGATCAAAGAATGATTTTCCAAAATCTTGGACTTTTTCGTCCACAAAGGTCTCCCCTAGGCTCTCCCCCGGTGTTAAGAAAGAGTGTCAATCGTCCCGTAGAGTTGAGTTGACCAAAGTCCAAACTTTGACCAAAAGGAGTCAAGTTAAAATGTCCCAGCCGTCCTTAGTGGGACGTAAGACCAGTTTTTCCTTCAAACTCCCAAGGTGAGTTGACCCCAAGTCAAACCTTGACCCAGAATGGTCATTATAGGTTGAGACCCTTGTCTCGGCCGTCCTTAGTGGGACGTAAGACCAGTTTTCCCATCAAACTCCCCAAAGGTGGAGTTGACCCAAGTCAAGCCTTGACCCAGAGTGGTCATTTTAAGTTCAAGCCTTTGTCCCGGCCGTCCTTAGTGGGACGTAAGACCAGTTTTCCGTCAAACTCCCCAAAGGTGGAGTTGACCCAAGTAAAACCTTTTTGTCCCCTAGAGTGGTCATCTCCGGCGGTCCCCATGCGACGTAAGCCCAGTAAAACTTTGTCCCCCAAAGTGGTCGTTTCAGGTTAAGAAAACCTTTGTCCCCCAGAGTGGTCATCTTAGGCAGTCCCTGACTTAAGCCCAGTAAAATTTTATCCCCCAGAGTGGTCAACCTTTTCCCCGGCAGTCCAAAATGACGTAAGACTATCCTTTTAGTCAACCCTCTCCATAGATCCAAGTTGACCAAACCTCACCTCTCAGCCCCGAGAGTCATGCCCGTTCCTCTTGGAGAGGATGACAGGTATCCACCTAGCCCTTAGGTTGAGTAGCCTTAAAGTTCCCCTCTCCTGAACTATGTTAGGACTTTGATTCCCCGCAAACGAGATACGTAGGAATCCTATACCCCTAGGTCCAGCCATGCAACCAAATCGGTCAAAGCAGTCTTCCCATCAGATTGGGATGCTTATTTTTATCGACAACCCCGCTTTTCGAAAGCGACGTTACCGAGGGGCTCTGTATGTACTCCAATCTGAAATTGACCAACTTAGAGGAACTCTTAGCACCATTCAGGGATTAACTGATAGGCTGGGACCTCACTAAGATAAACCTAAATTCCAGGACTACTCTGGAATTAAAATTGGAAAAATCCAGAAGCCGCAGGCTGAGCCGTACGAATAGTTTGGGTACTAGAGGGGCCAATCCGTACGGATGGTTTGGGCGCCCTTAGTCCCTATAAATGCAGGCCCTTGCTGATCATTTCATGGGGGGAGAAATCGTTTAGAGAGCAAAAGCGCTGCAGAAATTCTAGCAGTATAGAGTGAGCAACACATTTGAGAGAAAGAGAGAGAAGATAGTGTTGGATATTATGTCCTAGGCCTTGAGAAGGCCTACGCGTTATATCATAGCTTCATTGTTATAGAGATAACAAACTCGATTATTATATCTTTTGCATGTTTATTATAATAATCATTGTCCCTAGACCTTATGAAGAGCTAGCATGAGTTTAATGGATATTATGGTGCATAGGATGCGGATTAAACTTGTGGGTACTTGTTGGAGAACATGGTACTGGATAGACCCGTTATGATATTTATGTCTTGGTCAAATGTCATAATTAAATCTCATAATAGTCAGACCATTTGAATCCTTAGACCTGAGATTATTATGGTCTTCCACATGATGAACTTATGTTTGACGTACTCAAACGCTACCCTTAACCGGGTGGTTATAAAGGCTACGGATTGGCATAATCGGATTCCTGTAGGGAAGAATGATAAGTCAAGATGAGATTTGTCCCTCCCTAAGAGAGGTATCTGCTTGGCCTCTCGATGAGTGAGATTGATAATAGTGTACGGCCGTACCCAAATGAATTGATGTGTTCAATGTCATTTGCTCATATCAATCTACTTGGGATCGAGAAAGCATTGGACAACATAAGTTGACTTGGACCATGACTTATGTCCAATATGATATCACGTGACAAAGGGATTGTGATATGTTCTATAAGGTTACTTTGGACTTTCAAAGTTATACTAATTGGGTAGTCATAATGGCTTGCTAGAGTCCCTTATGACTTATGGGTTCGGACTGGTTCGGACTCGTTGCCAACATAGTATAATTCTATTGGGTCACACACAATAGAACGGATTGGAAAAAGGCAAAAATCTGGGAATTTAGACTGGCCACCGTACGGCTGATTTGGTGGCGTAATGCTCTGGTGGAGTCGTACGGCCGCCAATCCCGTAACAGTCCAATTTTGTTCAGTTTATGAACAGAAAAGGAATCCCGATCCCAACAGAATTAGGTAAGCCCTTATATATAATACATCCGGGTTTGACAGCCTCTAATGGTGATTTTGGAAATCACAAACCATTGTTTTAGAAACAATAAATTATAGAGAGGTAGTATTAGATTATTTATTTGATGATTCTTGATCATCAATATACAATAATCAAAGAGCAAAATAATTCCGACGAAGAAATCGTTTCTTCATCAAGCCTTGGGTCTAGCAATCCAGATCAAGAAGGTGTTCTTGATATCCGTTCGACGTGTGGATACCGATGGATGGTGTTTCCTTTAGCACCTTAAAGTCCGTGTTCATGGATGCGATCTTTCAAGGGTTAGTTTCTTTCATCTTGCATTTAATTTAATCAACATGCACGGATCCGGACTCTTGGGTGTTTGATTTATATATTTTATTCCTCTGCGTGTAATGTATCAAAACCCAACAGTGGTATCAGAGCCCCGTTCATCGTTGATTATTTTAATACATCATGTTTAAATTATTTAATTCGATTATATGAAATTTGCATGATGATAAAGATGAATATGTGATTTGAGTTTTATATATGAGATATAAAATTATGAGCATGGTTTATATGGGGATTATGTGATTGTAATATTAATTGGATTCATATGTAAATCGCATGCTTAGATTATCATGTTATAATTGGATTATTTTAATTGATGATCATGATCTAATTTGTATAAGGAATAAATTGGTTATTGATTTTATGAATTAGATGGGTTTAAATTCGTAATCTGGAATTTTGTGTCGTTATAATCTGATTATGTATGAACACGATAATGGGATTGATCGAATTTCTGAAATTCTGGAAATCTGGAGAAACTGGACAGCACCACCGTACGGCGAGATCATAGGCGCACGCCTGATGAGGAGCCGTACGGCTCTGCCCTAATTTTCCAGAATCTTGTTATGTTTTCTGGTGTCTAGATTGTTCTGTAAATTGTTTACGGAATTCGAATTTGGAAACTGAAACTGCTTTCAGACGGCTGGTTTTCGAAACCGTGTTTCCTGAAACAGTTTTCAATCGGATTTTTTTTTTTGCAGAAATCAGAGTTCTGAAGAGTTCAGAATTGCTGTAGTCTATAATATTGATGAGACAATGAATGATCTTGAAACAAGTTATTTTTTATACGGAATTATGGATGCCTATTGGCTGAGTATAGGCCGTATAAAAAACTACTTGGTTTCTTGTTTTAGTACGGGATTGTGGATGCCTTCATGGCTTAGTTTTGACCGTGCGTTTTGTGCTCTCAATACATAGATGTTCTGCGGATTCAAAAGTTTTAGAATTATCCCTATGAGCAAAGTGCAAATTGTGTGCAAGAGAATGAAACTAAATTTGGACTAATTCATTGCATGGACCAATGGCAGGCTTAAGCCTTGTTTCTGGGAATGCGAATGAAATATCCAGTCTGTAAATTGTTTACAGATAATTTAGATTCTGTCCCCATTATGTTGATTCATAATTAAATCACAAGATTTTACTTTTGTTAATTAATTTGATTAGTTAACATAAATTATGCAAAGACTATATTATATTATGTTTGACATAATTAAATATATGATGCATATCTCTATGCAAAGAAACCTTTTTGAAAATTTAAGTCATGTGCCAATCCATTATTAAAACACATGTGAGTACACCGGGTATTTTTATGTGGCCTCTGCCAAAGTGAGGTGCATTAATTCTATCAGTGTATGAGCAAGATGAGGAATGAGAGTTTCCTATGCGTTTAATGTGGTTTGACTTAATTAGGCTATCAAAAGACAAAGTTTTGGGCCTAAGGCACAAGATGAGATTAAAACATGTTTGACATAAGATGTCTAACAAATCTCATAAAGGATCTAAGAATCATATATGACATGATTGACAAAGAGTTGTCTACCTAATTAATTTAATTTTGAGCAGTATCGCCCAAGCGGACTTGAAATTAAATTAAAGTTGGATCTTAGCCCACTTAAATTATATTATACAATTGTTGTATTTGAAGGTGTATAATTTAGTGGAGTATTTATGAAATACATTAAATATCTCTAAATGATAATGGTATGAAATATATGTGTATATTTATTTACATATTTTGTAGAATGTCTTAAACTATGATCATGATTAATTACTGCAATAGACCCCACTTAAAGAGAATAAGATTAACTTCATTGACCTAGTCATGAGCTTAAGAATTGTTCTAAAGCAAGAACGAAGTTATGAATTCTTAATAAATCCTATTCCTAAGAAACTTAATGTCTTATAGTCGGACAAGACATTAATTAAAATCATGTGGATGAAACTATGGATGTCAATTGTCCTACGATTTGCTACCATGTGTTTGGAACTTTAGAAGTATCTAAAACATATGGATGCTTATGAGATAAGCAATAATGTAGGAAGCGTTCCTACAAAGCAAGATAGGCATGTAAAGTTTGAGATTGATTAGAGCCTAACATTCATGTGATGAATGAAAGGTATGTTAATAAGTTCTCGTGTTTTGAACATGGAGAGACATATTAATTACCTTAGATGGCTTGGTAATCAAGTTAGTCTGGA
Source organism: Campanula takesimana (assembly GCA_026119855.1). NCBI lineage: Eukaryota > Viridiplantae > Streptophyta > Magnoliopsida > Asterales > Campanulaceae > Campanula > Campanula takesimana. The sequence goes on along the minus strand of JAOWBW010000250.1, from coordinate 1,126,054 downwards.
ACTAACAACGGATTTGATTCATGAGCGACATTTGATGTTTAAAATGCTAAGTCTTAATGTCAAATGGAAACCGTCTCAAACTCTAAAGGTTAATAAGGAAAATGATTTAAGATAAAGGCAAGACAAGAGTTGTCAAGCCTAAAAGGAAATATTTGTGGCAAAACCTAAAATCCAAAGAATGTAATTTGTACCTTGGCAATACGATTGACCACTGGAGAAATTACAATTTGAATTAAAAGATCAAAAGGAAAGGGTAGTTGGACTACCACTTCAAGTATTTATGTTAAAATTCCACTTATAAGGGTAAAGATTAACCTATGTGTTGATAATGATGCAATAGTTTCAACATTGATCATAGGAACTTGCGAAGTGTCTTTACTTAGTGGGTTCATAATTGTTTTGAACAATGTTGTGATGTTCCTACTTTAAGTTGAAATGTTATTTTGGTTTCTTTATTAGAAGATTATGGATATTTTTTATTTCGAATAAGAAAATGTTCCATTAAATATGATTTGCTTTATTGTATTGCTAATCATATAAATGGGATTTTATATCCTTATCTTAGAAGAACAAAATAATGAGTATAACGTAAATAATGGAAATCTGAATCGAAAGATGTAAGCGTTGCATTCTTAAAAGCATTAATGTCTATATCAAATTAAAAGAAACGCATATATAAAATTCTAAAGGACGGAGTTTTAAATTTGCATGATTTCGAATCATGTGATTGCTGTGAATCTTGTAAATTGATTAAGACACCTCTTACTAATAGTAGTAAAAGGAAGTACTCTTATGGACTAATACATATTGATGTATGTAGTTCATTAAAGTAACAATGCTTGGAAAAGGATTTCAAACTCTCATGGCAAAAGTATTATTGTACTATGATCTGATCAAAGTGAATAATATTTGAGCCTTGGACTTATGAGAATTCTGCAGAAAGTCTGCAGAATAAGAAAACAGAATCTGGGAACAACCACCGTACGGCTACAATTTAGGCGCACGTCTAGTACTGAGCCGTACGGCTCCTGTTTACAGAAACCTGCAGATTGTCTGCAAACTGCTGTTTTTCGCCTCATGATAAGTCAAAGACGATCTTAATCAACCATCTGGATTATGTACTGGAAACAGCTATACCTACACTAAATTGAGTTTCATCTAAGGAGGTTCGACTGATGCCATATGAGATATGGAATGAAAGAAAACTTGGTTTATCTTTCATAAAGATTTGTGATGTGATGCTTTTGAGAAAAGTGTTGTCTGGGACAAAATCACACCTAAATCTTATAAATGTAATTTCACGGGATATCTTAATGATATTGATTTTACACCCTTTAAAGAGTACAAATCGTTTGTTACTTTAAGTATCACTTTCTAGATAAATCGTTTATCTCTAAAGAGCTAGTGGGAGTAAAATATATCTCAAAGAGTTTGAGACCCATAAAATAACATAGAGCCTAAGATGGACGTTGAACAAATATTCACAAAGAGTTGTGGAAATTCGTTCAAGTATACACAATAAATATGCATACATGATAGGATGCTATCTATAACAAGAAATATTGATTTCTCGTAATAGAAAGTAATAAGGAAGATATCATTGCGAAAGATTGACCTATTACCTATCAAGATGCAAAGTCCGCTCCGCATTTAGATCAATGACTTGGAGTCATAAAGTCTAAAAGAGCAATCCATGTATCATAATCAAGTTTCGAACTTGATTGTTCTACCCTAAGGCTTAAAAACCATAGGATAGAAAATGAGTTTTCTTGGAGAAAGCAAACATGGATCGCAAGGTGCATATTGATAAAGCACGACTAATTGAGTAAAGTGAATTCATAATGTTGATTATGATGAAACTTTATCACCCGTAGTCATGTTTATGTTATTAGAATTATAATTGTCATGACTGCATATTTCGAATATGTAATATGACAGATGGATGTCAAAACTATATTCCTTAACAGGAACTTACACTAGGATGTGTTTGATACAACCTAAAGTTTTTGATTGATCCGTAAAATTCTAATAAAATATGCACGTTGCAGAAATTCATGAGATGGATTGAAGCAAACTACTAGGAGTGAAATTTCATTTTGATGTAGTATTCAAAGAGTTTGAATTCATCAAAGATGAGACATTGATTACAATAAATTTAGTGGGAGCGTAATATTATTCCTAGTCATATATATGTGGTTGACATATAATTCATTCTGAAAGAGTTTCTAAATGAAAGACTTGGATAAAGCCACCTATATCATTGGAATTTAGATTTATAGAGATAAATCCAAAAGATTGATTGGTTAAAGTCAAAGTACTAATATAGACAAGATAGTGAAAGGTTTACTATGCAAGACTCTTGGAGAGGTTACTTGCAAATGTCTAATGGGATCACTCTTGGTAAGATTTAGTCTTATTGGAAGACTAATGAGCAAGAGTACATGATGAGGATTTCATATGCTTCGGCAATTGGATCTATCATGAAAGCCATGGTAATGTATTAAGACTGGATGTCCCATATACTTGGAGTATGATGAGACAATACCAATCGGACTCCAGTGAAAGTCACTAGTTAAGAAACATCCTTATGTTCTTTAAAAGGAACTAAAGGATGTGTTCTTGATCTTTGATGGAATGAAAGATGATCTTGTAATAGTTACATAGATGCATTCTTACAAACCAACAAAGATAAATATTGTTGTATAAATACATGTTTACTTCTAATAATGGTGTTAGAAGAGTTCTAAATGGACCATTACTATTCTACAAAAGGGTTGAGTATCTAGTATACTAATTAGTAAACTAGAAATCGTTTCTAATGTCACTAATTTAATGGACCTTCATTGTGCTAATAATCGTTATTACACAATCCAAGGCGCCAATGTCTTATCTAAACATATACTCGGACGGTTCTATCTTATTCAAGAAATCATCAAAGATGGGAGATGTCTAAATATGCAAAATACCATATGATGATAACAAGGGTAATCATCTTACATAAGCTCGCTTGCAATTATGATAAAGATCATAACTAAGCTCAATGGCTATTGGACACACGTTGATTGGGCCTAGTGCAAGTGGGAGATTGTTGGATATTATGCCCTAGGCCCTTGAGAAAGGCCTACGCGTTATATCATAGCTTCATTGTTATAGAGATAACAAACTCGATTATTATATCTTTTTCATGTTTATTATAATAATCATTGTCCCTAGCACTTATGAAGAGCTAGAATGAGTTTAAGGGATAATCATATGATGATTATGGTGCATAGGATGCGGATTAAACTTGTGGGTACTTGTTGGAGAACAAGGTACTGGATAGACCCGTTATGAGATTTATGTCATGGTCAAATGTCATAATTAAATATCATAATAGTCATACCATTTGAATCCTTAGACCTGAGATTATCATGGTCTTCCACATGATGAACATTATGTTTGACGTACTCAAATGCTACCCTTAACCGGGTGGTTATAAAGGCTACGATTGGCATAATTGGATTCCTGTAGGGAAGAATGATAAGTCAAGATGGGATTTGTCCCTCTCTTAAGAGAGATATCTTCTTGGCCTCTCGATGAGTGAGATTGATAATAGTGTATGGCCGTACCCAAATGAATTGATGTGTTCAATGTCATTTGCTCATATCAATCTACTCGGGATCGAGAAAGCATTGGACAACATAAGTTAACTTGGACCATGACTTATGTCCAATATGATATCGTGTGACAAAGGGATTGTGATATGTTCTATAAGGTTACTTTGGACTTTCAAAGTTATACTAATTGGGTAGTCATAATGGCTTGCTAGAGTCCGCTTATGACTTATGGGTTCGGACTGGTTCGGACTCGTTGCCAACATAGTATATTCCAATTGGGTCACACACAATAGAACGGATTGGAAAAATGCAAAAATCTAGGAATTTAGACTGGCCACCGTACGGCTGATTTGGTGGCGTACGGCTCTGGTGGAGCCGTACGGCCGCCAATCCCGTAACAGTCCAGTTTGTTCAGTTTTCTGAACAGAAAAGGAATCCTGATCCCAAACGAAATTAGCTCAAACCCTTATATATGATATACAGACGGGTTTGACAGCCTCTAATGGTGATTTTGGAAATCACAAACCATTGTTTTAGAAACAATAAATTATAAAGAGGTAGGATTATTTATTTGATGATTCTTTATCATCAATATACAATAATAAAAGAGCAAAATAATTTCGATGAAGAAATCGTTTTCTTCATCAAGCCTTGGGTCTAGCAATCCAAATCAAGAAGGTGTTCTTGATATTCGTTTGACGTGTGGATACCGATGGAGGGTGTTTCCTTTAGCACCTTAAAGTCCGTATTCATGGATGCGATCTTCAAGGGTTAGTTTATTTCATCTTGTATTTAATTTAATCAACATGCATGGATCCGGGCTCTTGGGTGTTTGATTTATATGTTTTATTCCGCTGCGCATGATGCATCAAAACCCAACAGATTGGTTAGAATCAATATTGGTGAGGCCTCCTTCTCCCTCACCCTCTCTTTATCTCTTCTTCCATTTTTGTCTATTTACTTATCTTATGTCATTATAATAATGTTATGAAATGGAACTAAGCCTTGGAGTGATCAATGGTTCCCTTCATGCCTAGTGTGTGATTTGTGGGTTACAAACCATGATGATCAAGGCTTGTTATGTTTAATGTACCTTTATTTCATTGTCATTTACATAATGCAATTACATTCAAGTCTTTACTTTTATTGTCTCTAAATTAATGCAATCTACCTCCAAGTCTTTACATTTATGTTGATTTATTTGAGTTTGATTAACTTTGGATGGTAAAGTCTCAATCTTTACCATTCAAAGTCTTGATCAACTCATAATAATGTCCCTTTTGATGGTAAAGATTGAATCTTTATCCATCTAATGTTGATTTCTTGTTTCCCCAAGTTTCTTGGATGAATCATTCATTTAGATGTTAAAGTTCCAATCTTATCCATCCAAATGATGATCTTGGCTTGAAATTATGATCTATCAACTTTCTCTATATTTCCCAATGATTGCCTTGATCACACCCAAAAATCATTATTTTTGGTGTTTAACTAGTGATCAATGGAATAGGGATGATCCAATTCATGTTTTGTAACTAATGAATAAGCTGAACAGACCCAAATCAGTCCAGTTTTAGCAGAATCCCCTGTTTCTGCCTGAGACTGGACTGGTTCTTGAGAATTTGTCAAAACCTCCTGGACAGCCCCATAAAGTCGTACGGCTGGTTTGTCCAAGGGGGCATTTTTTCCAGTTTTGCCACTCTCTGTTAAAATGTTTGCAGAGTAAACCCTTTTTGTCAAATATTTAACTGATTTTGTTAGAAGTCAGTTTCTCCCTCTTTCAAAACACACACACCACACAATTTTTAACAAACTTTAGGGAGACTCGGTTTCTTCCGAGGCTCTTTGGGTGAACTACCGGTTGAGTTCATCCCAAAGCGTAACCTGACCTCCGAATCCTTTGTCTCTAACCATTTTTCGTTAAGTTTGGGTTTAAAGTTAAACTAACGTGGCGACTCCGTTGAACATTTGAAAGTGCCGTGTTTGGCATTCTCGAGGGAAACATCTTCCATTTTCCCGCGGGGATCCTTACAGCTGTCTCGTCACTTGCGTCCACCACGCAGAAGCACCCCCACGTAATTTATATGCAACATAAGGAACTTTACGATCCTCCTCAGTTTGCATTAAATCAAAGAATTTCTCAACCTCAGAAAGCCAATCCATAAAATCTTCAGTATTCAACTCACTAGAGAAAAACGGTATATCAGCCTGAATCTTGGGTCGTTGATCTGCAGGAGGCACTTCCCTGGCCTCATAAAAACCACCATCTCGGAAATCCCCTTGAACCGGATCTTCGCGGCGGAGGCGTTCCCCACGAGGATCTGCTCGATTTCTAGGGTTTCGTTGTCACGCCCATCAAGACCATTCGCTATTGCTGTCAGAAGTTCAGTATGACGAGCTGCTGCTTCTTGTGACGCGGTAGTAGTTACCTGTACTAGCTATGCCATACTTTCTTGAATACTGGTTGTCAAAGCGGCGATAAGGTCCTTGATATCGTTGGCCATCGTCCAAGGATCGTCCTTTTCTGATACCAATTGATGTGAAACGCAGCCGAAAAATAACAAGGATTGATCGAAATCAACCCTTCAAACAATTAGGATAAATATCCCTCTTTAATAATCTTCGAAAAGACTATTCTGCAAGCACAAAGGCTTAAACACACAAAGGTGAATTATCTTGCAATTGCAAAGATTGAATTAAGAAAATAATAATAATGTGTTCAATACAATGAAGCAAAAGAGTTTTATACCCTAGCAATAATAAAGTCCTAATCTAAAAAAGAATTAAAAACAAATAAGGAATTGTTTTGATAAAAATTGGAAAAGAAAACGGGAAATATCAATTCAGGCGCCGGACACGTCCGCGCCCCAAAAGAGGCACGATCGTGCTATTGATGTCGCAAGGCCCTTTCCTTCAGTCGTTTTTCGGCACAGTCGTGCTGGTCCTGGTCCGGCCGGGTAGCTGAGGAGGTCAGCGCGGATCCGTGCTGCTGCTTTGCAATTCGTTCTACATCAAAGAGTGTAGTACGTTGCATTGATTTGTAATTATCTCGATAGGGCGATGACATGTGATGAGGAAAATTGGCTTGAAGACTATAATCATGTAAGTTCATATAGTACTCTTGTAGCGAGTAGTAGCAGTTTTTTAGTGGTGAATCAACGGTTTAATTTCTACTTAAAGATGATTTATTTCACACACCCTTATCTACCCCCCCCCCCAAAAAAAAAGAAAAAAAAAGTCTTCTTTCTATTCCCATATCCCTAAAATTAGTCCTACTAGCAAGAACAGTAAGCTACTAAATTGAAATTAACAATTGTAATTCGTAAAATCATACTAATATGTTTAAAAATTAATGACTTGGTTAACGAGAAAGTATAAATATCATGAAATCTTTTTTAGAATTACTTACCTTTCCTAAAAGGACATTCATAGCATGGAAAAGGTAAAACCTTGCTTTTTTTGGTTTGGCAATTGTAATAATTATTGAAAGCAAAATAATCTGTTTAGTACATCTTCATAATTAGATCTGGCAGTCAGGGGCGGATGTAGTATATGACCAAGGTGCGCCAATGCACACCCTGGATTTCCCAAAAAAAAATTACCGAGTAGTTATATATATATATATATATATATATATATATATATGGGTGTAAATTGTGATTTTTGAAAGAAGAGGGGTGCAGAGTGTTAAAAATAAAACTATTCCTAAAAGACAAAACACTACTTAATGGGAAACGCATAAGAGACCACCTAGTTTTTTTTTGTACGCCGCATTCCAATTATTTTGCTCTGCAAATCGCAAATCGCCAATCGACGTCGGAGTAGACGCCGGCAGCCCGCCCCTGCGCACAGAAGACCACCAGCAGCCCGCCCCATTTCTTCGCTCTGCAAATCGCAAATCGAACAGAGACGACTCACGACGCGACATCGAACGGAGATGACTCACGACGCGATGCCGGCAGCACAGTCGCACACCACTGGCCACGGCGGCAAGTCGCCTATTCCGTGACCTGCCCCTGTTTTCCTTCCTCCACAATGTCTCAATCTCAAAAAGGTATTTTTTTTTTTTAAATTCATTTTTAGGGTTCTGAAATTGGGGATTTATTGAGCTAAAATCTGAAATTGATGATTTTAGGATTTATTGAGAAATTGTTGTTATCATTTTTGATAGGTAAGCAATCTAAGCTTGATGGATTCTTCTCCAAACGCCCTCGATGTGAGCCATCGGCTTCGGTTCCAGTTGAATCAACTGGAGTTGATCATATTCCTAATATTGTCAATGTTGAAAGGGTTGAACAAGAAATCGCACCAGGTACTTTTTCTCAACGACAAGTAAATGATAACTCTTTTAAAACTGAGTCTGATCCTATTCCTAATATTGTCAGTTTTGAACCGGCCTTACCGGACCCCAAAGAAAGTGTACACCCTCACCTAAAATCCTAGATACGCCACTGCTTTCAGTTACCATAATTTTCAATTTTCTTTTGTGCGTTCGAGATTCTGGCTTGCGTTTGATGTATCTTGTTGATATCAGGATGATGAGCGATATAGTGTAGGAAGAGGTGCTCACATAAACTTAAAACGTAATGAACGAGCTCGAGTTACTGTTAGTAAGATTCCAGGTATTATATTCTGGCTTTTATTATTATTTCTTACAAAAGACTTGATGCTGCCAAAAACGTACCGGATTAGCCCTTCGTCTAGCGGTTTAGATAAATCCAGCAATGAGAACTTCCTCGTTCGGATCTACACACAATGAACAAACGTAAACTACGCCGGGGCTTCACCGGCGAAGGCCCTCCGGCGTGAGAATAAGAATACGGATTGTGTATGAAATAGAGAAATCAATTGACTAGGCATGGGTGAATGAGTCCTGATTTGTTAGAAAAGCCAGGGAGCCCACTTTGGTGTATGACTCGTATTCTGATGAGATAGAATCCTGATAAGGATGATTGATGTAATGTTTGTATTGTAGTAGAGATCTCCTTGTTTAGATAAGGATCATCTGTATTTGTGTGTTATTCGAATTGTTATATAAGCTCCCCGCTATAATAGGGAGGTAATATAATTATTGGGCTGGCCCGTCATCTATCTCGGCTAGTTATATAAACCGAGCTAGGGATAATGCCTTCTGACATCTCGGCCTTGGTAACACCGGCCTTGGTCTATAAGATCTTGGGCCTCTCGGTATGGGCTTTATGGTATGTGAGCCCAGAGTTTATGGGTCCCATAGATACTGAAGAAGGAGAAGAAGATAAAGATGAAGATGATGTTGATGAAGATGCTTCTATGGAGGAGACTGACTGGGGTTACGATGGAGATTTTGAGTGGGATGCGATGGACGTTTGAATATGGTCCTTTATGCTTTCTTGGTAGTTTTCCTTTCTTCTTGTTTTTTGTACAGGTTAGGCCCCTGACCTTGTAGGGGCCCCTTTTGGTATAACAATAGAAGTATCTTGCTTCCTTGTAATCATTGCTCTGACTGTGATTCTGCTTGTATGTTACTTTGATGACTTTTGTCTTGCTGCGTTTCTGAGATACGCTTTACAACTCCATCAACGCACCCAGATTCTTGATGTCATTCTCATATTATGCCGATCACCTGGTTATGTCGGCATTAAGTATGCTTGCGTTAAATATCTTTCCCATAATTCGATCCTCTTGGTCAAAACCGAGATGTCATTACGCATACGTCGGTCTGTGCTTGAAGTCTCTCGATTGTTCACTGTTTTCCAGGCTCATGATGACACAAACTTGTGACGTCATCTGTGTCAGGCGGCGGAGGGTAAGTGAAGAGACATTATGCTTTATGGGGGAGTCACATCCCTTAACTATAGGTAATGATGGCTATGGTGCTGATGTATGCATCCATCAATTGCCATGAGATTTTCACGAGATTTTGAATGGGTAAGGGGCAAATTCTCGGGGTCTACCCGAACCGAGAATTTCAATCGGTTGAAATCCCCAAATCCTCTTTTACCCTTTCACTGAACAGTCAAAAATCTTTTATTTTTAGGGTTCACTTCATCAGAGATTCGACCGGCGATCGTCATACACCATTTGATTCTGGCAAACGTCTATCGGTGTTTCGGCATTCTTTCTTCCTTTCACCCACTTGCCTCCATTTTCCATCTCAAGCTCCTAGTCAGGTACCCCTCTATTCCCTCTTGCATTTTTCGATTTCTTTTAGCCATTTTTCATCTCTGCTCTGTGTCACCCTTATTTTGCATTCAAATGTCCTTTGATTGTTCATCCTTGGTCCGTCTGGGCTTTCATAGAGCGAACCGTAGGGTTTACCGAAGATCATATGGGCCTTGGTTTTTGTTGGCTCTAAGCGAAATCAGAGAATTCCTTGTAATACATAGGGCCTTCAATGGAACTGTGGAATGGCCTGTTAATAGCCGTCGGTTTGATGGTTTAGGAGTGATGAATCCCAACTTAGTGGTTCTTTCCTCTTTGTCTGACCTTCTAACCCATATTTCTTCTCATTACATTCTGTCTGAGGACGAGGTGCTCCCCTCGGCTTCTGCGAATGAGGGGAGGGGGGTAAATGCGACTCCCACCTTGATTTCTGATGCTAACCCCCTTCTTTCATCTACAGTTATGTCGGGGGATAGCACTTCTTCGAGAATAGTTAACCAATTTGGCGCCAATGTTCCTGAGGGGGCCGAGGTCATGGCAGTAGGAATTTTAGACAGAGTGGAAACACTGTAGCCCCCACCAAGCCGAAGCAACCCAAGGCTGGGAACGAGATGATAAATTATCTCTAAGACAATTGCAGGATCTCTCGTGACGACTACGATCTGGTGTACCAAAGCGCCTCCGCCCTGAGTACTAGTGAAGAGAGGGCTTCCTTCTATCTGAACCATACTGAGGTGTCATTCTTTTTTAAACAGTTTGAACTAGGACTCCGTTTACCTCTTGACCCCTTCATCTGTGAGCTCTTAGAGGATTGGCAAGCTGTTCCCACCATGCTAGGTGCTAATGCAGTTAGGTACCTTATATCTTTCATTGTTCTATGCCGAAGCTTGTGTTTCGAGCCATGCCCCTGGGCCTTTTATCAATTTTTTGAGGGTAGCTTTAATGAAAACACGTGTGTGCTGACCTTAAGAAGCAAGAAAAGGCGGCCCAAAATTATCGCTCCGATCTCCAGTTCGGTAAGCAAGGTGTCAGGTTGGAATAATCATGTTATCAGAGTTGAGAGCCGCTATGGCTGGGAGTTCCCCGTCCCAACAAGTACCCCCAAGGACCCAGAAACCTGTTATAAGGCCCCATGGAGCGATGCCCTAGTCAAAAGGTTAACAGAATTTGCTTTGGTTCAGCAGTTGGAATGGTCGGCCCTAGAAGTCAATCATGGCTACTACGTCCAGGCTGGTATTATGCCGGGGCCATAGGCTAGTGTAGAAATGATGACACCTATCAGCAGAGGTAACAGGTTCCCTGATTGGGTGGTCCATCCCAACTTCGTCTTTTACCGAGATTGTGAAGTGTGCCAGACCCAGAATGAACAGTGTGTGAAAGCTAAAAAAGTTGTTGGATGTATACTTTCTAACTCTTACCTTTACGTCTTTCATGCTATTTCCATATTATAACATTGCTCCTCGTCTATGTCTCCCAGATTTGACAATGGAAGAGGAAAGGGAGCTCGAGCAAGTGTACTCATCCAACCCTAACAAGCTTTTGAGAAAACGGAGGCTGAAATCAAAGACCTCAGGCCGCGCAAAGATGCATGCCGATATGGGTGTTTGGCAAGAGGCTTTATCATTCAAGGAGGCCGGCTCTCTTCCTACTATAGATGTGGTCGGTGCTGTGGGTCAAACCGAGGAGGTTGCTGGGGGTGCATTGTTTCCAACGCAGGGTCCTGCTACTAGCCCTGTTAGGGAAACTGCTGCTGAAGGGACTGAGACGGGTGCAAACGTTGAGTTCCTGAACCAGAAAAGAGGCCGTGATGTGGCTGAAGAGTCTTTTGATGAGCCGGCACTCAAACGACCTAGCTTTACTACTGCTGGCGCTTCTTCCACCTTCTCTTTCGAGGAGATTGATGCCTTGATAGCAGATTTTTCAGCAGTCCATCCGTTGAAGAGCCTCGATATTATCGCTAGATCTGGTCTAATGATGAGACTTGGCTGGCCAGTTTTGGAACGGGCTTTTGATACCGATTTCCTGCATGAACTGACTTCTATACCGCCCACCTATGCCCACATGGCTGAATGCAAGGGTCTTATTATTGCCAAGGTAATAGGTTAACTTGTCCGTTTTCTGGTTTTTTTGTTCTTCTTGTTGATATCGGCTTCTTTGTGTAGCTTGCCACCTTAGCCAAACATGAGGCAGCGCAGTGGTCTGGAGTCAGCAAGAAGATGACCAACCTAGAGACCAAGCTGGAAAAGGCTCAGGAGAGGTGCGGTCGCGCAGTTGATCTGGCGAATAAAGCTCATGAAGAGATCAAAACAACTTTTGCAGAGAAAAACAAGGCTATGGAGGTGGCGAAGGAAGAAATCGAGAAGTTGAAGGAGGCTCTGCATCAATTGGAGGAGGAAGCCATGAAGGAGAGGGAAAAGGCGACCCTGCTTGCAAAGGAGAAAGAGGAGGTAGAGGCGAGGTGCCTTCAACTGGAAGAAAGCATCCCGGCAAAGGAGAAAGCAGCTGTCTCGCATTTCAAACGAATCGAGATGCCGTCCATTATTGATGAGCAGGTAAAGACCACTTACGTTGACAGTTATACACATGCAGCTCGCCAACTTCATATTGACCCCGAAGTGGATGTTCCATTTGAGAAATTAGCTCGCCGTCTGCTGAATGATGCTTATAGTGTTGAGGCCCGTGCTGCCCATTCCTTGATCCCTTATTCTGAGCAGACTTTGAGATTGATAGCTCAAGATGATGAGGCTGAGGAGAGGCCGGCCTGGAGCGTTCCTCCGGTGGACCCCAATAATTTCCATGCTCTGGTTGAGCAGTTCAAGGAGGAGTTTGGCTTTGAGGAAGAAAAGGATGAAGAGGAGCAGCAGGCTCCGTGAACTTTGTAAGCTTTTATTTGTTGTGTAAGGCTGGTGCGGCCGTTTGATACAATTTGCTTTTATGCATGTGAGCCTTGGCTGAAACAATTTATTTTTCCTTGCAAGTATTTGTATGCCTGGTCCAGCGTAGTCTGGGGGGCGTAAAACACTTTGTTATCTTTGTTGTTTTGGGATTTCTACCTCGGTTTGAGGTGTTAATTAACCCTTGTTATCTCCTTGAGGGTCATTGTTGAAGTTAGGGGATCTCGGTTTGAGATGCCTAACTTGATTTGTAATGATAAGAGAATGTACTGCCAGTTTAGGCTATGTTTCCAGGTCGTGGTTGTTTCACCGTTATTGGCCGTGACGAGCGTTAGAGGCTCGGTTTTATAAAAATTGAAAAGACTAGTTGTCGGAACTAGGCTCAAATTGTTCTTGGAGTTAGATGTCATAATCTTGACTCAAATTTGAGAGAACTAGTTGTCAGAACTAGGTTCAAATCGTTAGGGGTTGAGACATTTTAGCCTTAACTCAAATGGGGACCCTACATGTCATATATTCCGTGGTCGTGCTAGTTATTGAAACTAGGCCTTGAGTGATCAGGCGTAAGTGCTCGACTTTGGATGACGGTCTCGGCATTGTTAAGTAATGCTTTGAACCGTGCTCTGGTGTTATGTATTAGGAATACAAACTTAACAATTGTGAAGGAAAAGAAATTTTATTCATGAAATAAACTAGAGAAATATCTGAACTAGAAATAACTAAATTTGACCAAAAAATCTAACTAGAAAGCATTTAAAAAATAGGTAGGGTGCCGAGACGTTACTGATAGTATTTCCTCAGGTGTTCCGAATGCCATAGGTGTTTTAGCTTGTTTCCTTCTAGAGTTTTGAGCATGTAGGCCCCTTCTCGGATAACGTGCGTAATGATGTAGGGGCCTTCCCAGTTTGGAGATAGCTTGTTTTGTTGAGCCTTTCTGTGTGTCGACTCGATCTTTCTGAGCACCCAGTCACTGACTTCAAAAACTCTCTTTTTTACTTTGCTGTAGTGATAGGCCTTGGTTCTTTGCTTGTAGTTAATCATTCTGAGCTGAGCAGTCATCCTTTTTGCCTCAACCAGGTCTAGGTCAAGCAGTCGGTTATATTCATTGACGACTTCATCATAATTGGTTACTCTGAAGGTAGGTAAGGCTATCTCGGCTGGAGCCATAGCTTCAGATCCATAAGTTAAAGCAAAGGGAGTCTCCCCAGTCGGCCCCCGAGTGGTTGTACGAACTGCCCATAGAGCAAGGGGGAGATCGTCCAGCCACTTTCCTTGACTTCCTTCCAAATTCTTGGTTAGGGCTCTCAGAATCAACTTGTTTGCCGCCTCGGCTTGCCCATTACCTTGAGGATGACTGACTGATGACTTGCTATGCTTTACTCCTAGCCTGTTTAACTCCTCAGTAAAAGCATCAGAGAACTGGATCCTGTTATCGGTCACAATAGAATGAGGGACACCGAACCGATACCATATATAGTCGTGAATGAAATTGATGGCATTCTCTTCTGTAATCTTTGCTAAGGGTTTAGCCTCTACCCACTTGTTGAACTAGTCAACTGCCATGATCACAAACTTGTTAAGGTCCTAATGATGTCGACTCCCCACATGTCGAACGGCCATGTCGGTATAATAAGATTTTGTTCCACTGGTGGCACTCTGGGTAGGTCTGGGAAGCATTGGCACTTGTCACATTTCTTCATATAGGTGTGGGCATCATCTCTTAGGTTCGGCCAGTAGTAGCCGAGCGTGATCACCTTGTCGGCGAGAGTCCTGGCCCCCGGGTGTCCTCCGCAAACTCCCTCATGCACCTCGGCTAGTAATCTCTCTGTGTCTTTGGGGGAGACACATCTTTGGAGGGGCTTGGAGAACGACCTCCGGTATAAAATGTCGTTCCACACTAAGTATCTGGCCATCTTCTTCTTTATCATCTTGGCTGCCAACTCATCACCTATAAGCTTTCCCTTTTCGATGTAGTCTTTGTAGTCTTTAATCCATGTTCTTTCCTCATCATCAAGAATTAGGATCTCCAGCCTCTCGTAAGCTGGTTGGTCGGCATAGATGACCAGGGGATTTGTCTCTTCTGCCGTAGCCAATTTGGACAGCAAATCGGCCTCTTGGTTGTGCTCTCGTCCTACCAACCTGATTTCCCAAAACTCCAGAGGACGAGGTCTCTATACTTGGTCAGCATATGATTCTCGGTATTGTACTCCCCTTTTACTTGGTTCACCACGAGTTGGGAGTCACTATAGGCCACCAGTTTGTTCGCACCGAAGAACTTAGCTCTTTCTATCCCCAAGACCAAGGCCTTATATTCTGCCTGGTTGTTTGAGGTTGGGAATTTGAACCTGATCAAGTCACGGGCCACATGTTCGCCGCCTGGACTTATTAAATATACTCCAGCTCCATTCCTTCCTTGCGTCGTTGACCCATCTGTGTATAGGACCCAATAATCACTTGGCAATTCCTCTAGAGGTTCTCTATCCATGGGGAATTTCCTCTTCCTGGTTGTCGGTGCATATTCGCTCGAGAACGCGGTCTCGACTAGGAAATATGCTAGAGTCTGTGCCAACAATGTCTTTCTTGGCTTATAGGTGATATCAAACTCGGTCAATTCAATGGACCAGTTAAGTAGTCTGCTAGAGCTATCCATCTTATGAAGTATCTTTCTGATGGGTGCATCAGTATAAACCGTGATGGGATGAGCGGAGAAGTATGCTCGCAGCTTTTTAGCAGCTATCACCAAGGCATACGCTATCTTCTCAGCATTGAAGTATCTCGATTCGGTTTTTGATAAGGCCTTGCTCACGTAATAAACCGGCCTCTGAACCCCATTATCTTCTCGAACTAGAACGGCTGCCACAGCTCTGTCTGTCGCTGCGAGGAATACATAGAGTGTCTCTCCCATAACTGGACTGCTGAGTAGTGGAGGGGATCCCAAATATCCTTTCAGCTACTGGAACGAAACCGAGCACTCCGGTGTCCAAGCAAAATCATTGGTGCCTTTCAAGGCTTTAAAGAAGGGGAGTGATTTTTCTGCCGACTTGGCGATAAACCTTCCTAGAGCGGCCACCCTTCCATTCAGCCTTTGAACTTCCTTCACACATGTCGGCTCTTTCATGTCGACAAGAGCCTGGATCTTCTCCGGATTTACTTCAATGCCTCGCTGTGACACCATGAAGCCGAGGAACTTGCCTGCCGTGACCCCGAACACACATTTACTGGGGTTGAGCTTCATGTCATTAGCCTTTAAGTTTTTTATGGTCTCGGTCAAATCTGGGATGTGACTTCCTGATTTGGTCTTTATTACCATGTCATCGATGTAGTCCTTCATGTTTCTGCCTATCTGGGACTTGAACACTTTGTTTACCATCCTTTGGTAAGTTGGTCCTGCATTTTTGAGGCCAAAAGGTATCATCACGTAGCAGTAGATTCCCCCAGCTGCCTAAAAAGCCGTCTTCTCGATGTCGTCCTTTGCCATCTTAACTTTGTGGTAACCTGAATAGGCATCAATGAAACTCAGAGTTTGGTGTCTTGCAATGGACTCAACCAGCTTTTCGATCCTTGGAAGGGGATAGCTATCTTTTGGGCAAGCCTTGTTGAGATATGTGAAGTCCACACATATTCTCCACTTGCCGTTCTGTTTCTTAACCTTGAAGACATTAGCTAGACATTCGGGGTACGTTGCTTCTCAGATGATTCCGGCTTTCAGCAATTTATCTACCTCGACCTCGATCGCCTTTTCTTTATCTGTGGAGAAGACCCTTCGCGCATGCTTGATTGGCTTGAAAAACTTATCCACTTCTAATCTGTGAAGAGCAATGGCTTCTTTGACCCCAACCATGTCTTCTACCCTCCATGCAAACACATCTAGATTGCTTTTGAGCAGGTTGATAAGATCCTCTCTTTCTTCTGGGGGGAGTTATTTCCCAATTTTTATCTTTTGCTCCGGGTAGTCGGGGTTGATAACGTTCTCGTCTAACTGGTCAATCGGTTTTAGCTTGGGACCGTCTCTGAATTCCAAAGTTTCCATGATAATTTGTTTAACTTTCTCCTTGTCCTCACCTTCTAGGCTCAAATTCTCCATGTCTAGAAGTCTGTCTAGCTCGGCCTCTATGTGGGTGGGTATTGTATCCCCCGAGCTTGGAACGAGGGCGAGGGTCAAATCGCTCGGCTCGTCCGAAGCTGTGTTCATTGAAATAGAGCCAAATACATCCAACCCATAGGTCACCTCGGTCTAGGTCATGGTATCTTCAACATCTAATACCACCCATTCTTCGGGAACATCTATGACTATCACGCCGATGTGGGGTGTTGACGTTGTGACCGTGGTCGACCTAGATACGGTGATGTTCCTTTTTGGAGTGTCAATCTCCATTTTGGTTTTTGCTTTTCTGGACTTTATTACGTGCTCCAAGAAGTGCTTAGAGGCACCGGGGACACAGCCTATGCCTGCCGGGGTTGGGAACTTCACCCTTTGGTGAGGGAGGGAGGCAACCATTCTTAATTTTCCTTGGCTAGGAGAGCCCAAAATGGCATGATAGTCACTTTCCAAGTCCATAACTATGAATGTAATTATGGCCGAGGCCCTGTAGGGGTACTCACCGACTTCCAGTAGCAAGTCCACGATCCCTTTTGCTTCGGCCTTGTGGTTCGTGAACCCTTCCAATCTTCCATTATATGGGGTTAGCATGCTGTCCGGAAGCTCCATTTCTTTGAAAGTCTTGTAGTAGAGCACGTCTTTAGCAGCCTCAGAATCAATTAGGAGCCTATCTGACTCACAGTTGTATATTCTGCATGTGATGACCAGCAGCTGCTCCCTCATCGCCCTGTTCCCGGCTAGCTCGTTTGGAGAGAAGCTAATCACTTCTTCCCCTTTGTGAATCCAAGGGGGGATGTGATAGACCTTACTTAGCTCATAGATCTGTTCCTTTAGCTTGGTATTTGAAGGAATTTCCTCCCTTATTACTCCAATTAGCTTTGCCCGGGGTGGTCTATCTTCTCGATCATCCTCCTTCTCATCTTCCCTCGGGCGCTTGTTGTCTTTCTTGGCTATGAATTCATTCAGCTTCCCCTGATTGGCCCACCTCTGTAATATTTTCTTTAGGGCATAGCAATTGTTTGTCTCGTGCCCGTTGTCCCTATGGTAGGCACAGTATTTGCTTGTGTCCCTAGGGTATTTTGGGTTGTCTTTGAGGGGTTTGGGATTAAGAAGGTTTACCAGGTTCATTATCTCGGAGATTGGTTTTGCGAAGGGGGTGAAGACCTCCGCCCCTCTCGTTCTATTCTTTCCCCGGTTTCCACCTCCGTTGGCACCTTGAGCTGAGTCAGAAGTGTGTGGCTTGCTTTCTCGTCCTCGATCCCGGTCTCCGGACATCGACTTCTTTTTTTCTTTTGCAATGGCTGTTGCGTAAGCAACATTGTACAACTCTGATTTTATGAGATGTTCTCTTACCGACAACTCATAAGTGAGATCGTCTGATCTTTGTCAATTGGTAAAGCACACTATAATCTCCCTGTCGGTGAGTCGCTCTTCAATTGAGTCAGCCAAGTCTCCGAACCTATTATAAAAGCTCATCGTTGACTCGTTTTTCCCCTGAACCATGTTTGCCAAGTCTGAAACCTTTTCTTTCTCGCCCCTGCGGTGGCGAAATATTCCAAGAATTTTGATTTTAATTTAGAGAAGGAATCAATGCTTCTCCTCTCCAGGTCCATGAACCAAGACCTGGCTGCCCCAGTCAACGTACTAGCAAAGGCCTTGCAAAGTACGTCTCCCTAGTTGGAAACTAGTGCATCATGCCTTCAAAAGATTGGAGGTGATCTAAGGCATCGGAGCTGCCAGAGTATTTGTCTAGGTGAGGGAGCTTCAATTGGGGATTAGGTGGACAATCCTTGATCCATTGAGCGAAAGGACGCATCGTGTCATAGTCAGTCTTGGGCTTTCTCTGTCCCTGGTTCATCTCCACATTTTCCAGCCTCTCCTGTAAATCCATTATGAGTCTTTCTCTTATTGCCGAGCTGCGACGAGAGCTCCTGGATTTGTCTCGTCCCTTATCTCGATCTCCCCCTGCTACTCTGCTAATCTATGGATCAACTAGAGGTCGTCGCGGTGGAGTGCGGCGAGGTGGTGCCTGCTTTGGTGGAGCTTGAGGTTGGTTCTCCTATCGCCGTCTTTCTCTCATGATAACTACACCGGGGGACTCAGCTTCTCCTTCTTCCCTCCTTTGGTTTATCTGATCTCTTAGATCTCTCGCCCCATTGTTAATTGGGATAAGTCGGCCATCAAGTCGGCTTGAACGGGCAGCTCGACTTCCCAGGGGTGCATTACACGGATTTTGAGGACGCCTGTCATCAGCACGTGGAACTCCCCTAAGGTTACTTCTTCCCTCGCCTTCAGGAGCTCCTCTAGTATCAGAGGGCTGGATAAAGGGTGCTAGGGAATGCTCAGGGTCATATTCCAGAAGAGCCCTTTGAGCGTCAGCTAGCTGTTGGAGGGTTGAGAGGTTTTGTTGCAATAACACCCTCCGATCTAGAGGCGGTGGCCTTGAGGGTCCTGCCTCAGTGTTCTGAGTTCGGGTGGTTATCCTCCTGCGCCGTCCATAATGTTGGGTAACCTCAGGTGGAGGCCCTCTGGAGCGTGTATGCTTGCCGCCTCCTTGAGGTGGAGGCGGAGGAAGGAGCCCTTGATTCAAAGCATTTATATTCGCCACGTTAGGGGGTGGCGGATTGAGATTAGCATCGGGCGTAACACTTGTCTATGCACCGCCAGCTAGAATTTCAGCCATGAGGAGACTGTTTATCCGGGCAAAAAGTTCTCTGATCGGACGTTTCCCGACAATGGAACCAAACTGATGCTGCAAAAAAATGTACCGGATTAGCCCTTCGTCTAGTGGTTTGGATAAATCCAGCAATGAGAACGTCCTCGTTTGGATCTACACACAATGAACAAACGTAAACTACGCCGTGGCTTCACCGGCGAAGGCCCTCCGGCGTGAGAATAAGAATACGGATTTTGTATGAAATAGAGAAATCAATTGACTAGTGTTTTGAGCCAAAAGAGTTCATTACCCATTTCCTGTATGGAGTACCTGTTTATATATGCATGGGTGAATGAGTCCTAATTTTTTAGAAAATCCAGGGAGCCCGCATTGGTGTATGACTCGTATTCTGATAAGATAGAGTCCTGATAAGGATGATTGATGTACTGTTTGTATTGTAGTAGAGATCTCCTTATTTAGATAAGGATCCTCTGTATTTGTGTGTTATTCGAATTGTTATATAAGCCCCTGCTATAATAGGGAGGTAATATAATTATTGGGCTGGCCCGTCATCTATCTCGGCTCGTTATAGAAACCGAGCTAGGGATAAGGCCTTCTGACATCTCGGCCTTGGTAACACCGGTGTTCTCGGCCCATGGACTACTGAGGTATGTCGGTTTATAAGATCTTGGGCCTCTCGGTATGGGCTTTATGGTATGTGAGCCCAGAGTTTATGGGTCTCATTTAACCAAGTCGGTTTATGTTGTTAAAGCTGTTTTTCTTTGTTATTGTTACTATAATTGTTTTTGAATTTTAGGTTTACGGAAATATCTTTTAAAAACGATTTTCTAAACCAAGCGAAGTTAAATGAAGCCAAACACAAAACCTAAGATCTGATATAAAGATCATACTCCCTCCGTCTAATTTAGAATTGTAAAAAAAAAACATCGTGCACGGGAATTAAGAAGTATATAATGTCAAGAAAATGAATCACAGGGCATAGACCATAGTTATAAATTTGACCTGAGGAAAAAATTCCTTCCTCATTCTGGAATATAGGAGTTTGATGATGGAGGTTTTGTTTTGTATTTGGATTCTGTTGGAACAATTTTAACCCTGAATGCCTAACTCATTTCTGAAAAGAGATTGAGGAAGAGATGAAGGCGGAAGCGAAGTATTACCTGTTGAATTCATTAAAGATGTTGTAGGGAGAAATAAGATGAAGAAGAAGAATTTAGGGGACGGAGTTCTTCTAAATGATTGCGCCTTTTTCTCTTTACTTCTTTAACACTTAATGAAGATTTATCAAGAGAGTAATAATGAATGATGTAGTAATTTCAAGGGTTGATGGAGAACCCTTTATATATAAAACCAATAGGCACCTCATTTAGGGACTACACCCTTTCAACTTAAGTGATGTTAAATTACCACTTTGCCCATAAAAAATAGGTAATATTACATCCAGGAATTCTACACATTATTTTAATTCACTACACTTTATATTAACATTATAGGTATGATTTCATTATGGAATTACTAGATGAGTTGTGTTGCAAGCCATGTTCTAACAATCTCCCACTTGGGTTGCAAAACAAAGTCTTTCATTTACCTATAAATATAATACAAATGACAACCCTTATGTGCGCACTTTATTGTCATTTATAACAATCTCGTCCATTAGTCATCCAAGTATAAGGACTAAAGGGGCAGTCGTTATAATTGATTCGCAACTAAACTCACAGTAATCACGTGTACAACTCCAACTAAATGACATAGATCAAAAGTGTAGATGTGTAGCATGGAACTTAATGAATATATCCATATTCTTTCAACTAGTCCAACTTGACGCAGCACGGAAGCGATAGATTTCGTGATTTAGCGCACTAATCACAAGATCTCATCCAGCGATGAAACCTCAAACACAGAACCTTGGAATCCACCAAGAAAGAGAAATAAATCTCCAAGAACAAAAGTTCAATTGATAGTAAAAGTTGTTAACCTAAAACAATGAAACTAAAGTATTTATACTACTAACAACTAACAAACCCTAGTCTAATAAAATATCTCAACTAAACAATTAATGCCCAAAATACCCTACTAATCTGCGCATAAAACATAAAAACGCGAACTGGTACTATTCTGCCAGACATAGCGAGTGGACGCCTGCCTTAGCCCAAGCGGGCGCTCGAACATGCCAGTAGCTTCAGCCGTTTTGAACTTAATTCCAAGCGGGCGCCTGGTGCCTAGCGGGCGGGCGCTCGGTGGCTGCTGCACTGGGATTCTGCCGTCTTCGCTCCTACATCACAACTAAACCAAATGAGATCAAAACTTTAAATAAGAGAACAACTAATGAAAAAAAAAAAAAAACAACACAAACTCCCACTATATTAAATGTTATCAAAATTGTTACACCTATGTGAAACACTGAAGATGATAACGCTTTCATAAATGGATCCGCTAATATGGAGTTTGTTTCTATACGTTGTATTTCTTTGTTCATTTTTCTTTACAACAAGAAACTTAATGTCTATATCCTTCAGACTTTGATGAACTCTTGTTGTTGTAAAACTGCTGCCTGATTGTCACAATAAAATTAAGCGGTCTTTCGACACTTGTTGACAATTGGCAGTCTCTTAATAAACTTATGCAGCCATATAATTTAACTAATGTCGGAATAACTAATGATCTCAAGATGATCTGACTTCAAATATAGGCAAGTAGTTCTTTAGTGTTCTTGTAAATACTTTTATCATTCTTTTGGGTGCTATTTAATGTTCTCTCCCGGATTGCTTTGGTATTGACCAAGCATCCCAATAAAAAATATAAGATTTACGTATACATTAAGCTTCTTTACTGCTGATGTATAAGGGATATTTTCAATATACTTGGATTCAAATTACTTTCAGGACACTTTTTTAGACTAAACTTGTCTACTTTAAAATTAGGGGTGTCAAGTGGTTTACAGTTTTGCATGCTTAACCTTTATAATACCTTTTTCTATATAGGCATTTTGTGATAATCCTAAAACACCCCGTGAGCGATCACGGTGAATTTGGATTCCTAATACAAAGATGCCTTACCAAGATCTTTCATTTCAAATAAGAAATTTCTTAGTTTCCTTAAGAAGGTTCTGTAGATACCCCGGGTGGGAACACCACGGCTTTAGGCTCGAGCGCGTGATATTATCCTAGGATGTCTAACTTGATTTTAGATTGTTTTAGAGTCGCCACCTATGTTTTGAGGAACATAAGAAAAACCTATTGATTGTAGCCTAAGTTTTGGTTACGAAAACAGAGATTCTTTGTTTTGAGGTCCGGGGGTTAGATTACGAGATGGGAAGTACCGAAACACCCATCTCGCCCAACTTACGTTGGTCTTGCTTGATCAAAATCTACATAAATGAAAATGTTCTTCTTCTTCTTCTTTAAGTCATAAAAAGGGGGGTTTAAAATATGATTTGGAATGTAGGAGATAACTCCTTAACCAACCTCAATGAGATGAGGTGATCATTAGAGTCATGTCCCAAAATGATTTGGGTGATTGCACATTTGATTAAAGTAAAAGAGAGAGGAGATGAGGTAGAAAAGAAAGGAAAAGATGGACTTTTACCTACAATTTGAAGAACTTCAAATGTTGCTTGATTTGATTCTTGGAGAACCTTTAGAAAGTGACTCTCTTTGTCTATTTTTTTATGCTTTTTCCCAATGATTTTTTGATCAATTTTCGATCCTTGAAAATGGAGGTAAAGAGAGGTTTTTATAGGTGAAAGAGGGGTGTTTTTTGTGCCAAAACTCAGTCACCAAGAAATCCTTCCCGGGCAAAATCCTGTAAATTGAGCAAGGGAGGGAATCCTGGCCAGAAATCTGTAACTGACGCCCAGAGGCGCGCGCTTCCTGCTTTGGGGGCGGGAGGCGCGCGCGCCTGGATCCTAGTGTCATAGGCGCGCGACTCAGAGAAGGCAATTTTGACAGAATGGACTAGAAAGTCAGCCCTGTCATTCAGTTTAGTCCCTGGACTTAACGAAGTCAGTCAGGAACTTAACGGAAGTGACAGAAACTAACGAGAAACACTTAGAATGGGGAGAAACACAAAATCAAATGTGCAATCGGGGTGAGCGGTCCAAGGCGGGGTGTCTACAGAGCCCCTCGGCGACGTGGATTGCAAAGCAAAACGCGTCGACGAAAGTTAAAAACACCCGCCGAGGACATCACCAAAAAAGGCAAAGACTCGATAAAAGCAGGAATTTGAAATTTCGAGAGATAGTGGTGCGCTCCCTGTGTGAGCGGCTTTTGTTGATAGAGGGGGTGGCATGATCCGTTAGGTGAACCTGCCGGCTAAATGTTTTGAATGAGGCCGTTAGTGAACCTTCTGATGAATCCGTTAGTGAATCCCTTGGATGAGTTCGTTGGTGAACCCTTGTTGACGAATCCGTTGGTGAATCCCTTGGATGAGTCCGTTGGTGAACCCTTGTTGACGAATCTGTCGGTGAATCCGTTTGATGAATCCGTTAGTGAATCCCTT
Source organism: Campanula takesimana (assembly GCA_026119855.1). Lineage (NCBI taxonomy): Eukaryota > Viridiplantae > Streptophyta > Magnoliopsida > Asterales > Campanulaceae > Campanula > Campanula takesimana. The sequence goes on along the minus strand of JAOWBW010000250.1, from coordinate 1,102,150 downwards.
GGATGAGTCCGTTGGTGAACCCTTGTTGACGAATCCGTTGGTGAATCCGTTTGATGAATCCGTTAGTGAATCCCTTGGATGAGTCCGTTGGTGAACCCTTGTTGACGAATCCGTTAGTGAATCCCTTGGATGAGTCCGTTGGTGAACCCTTGTTAACGAATCCTTTGGTGAATCCGTTTGATGAATCCGTTAGTGAATCCCTTGGATGAGTCCGTTGGTGAACCCTTGTTGACGAATCCGTTGGTGGATCCGTTTGATGAATCCGTTAGTGAATCCCTTGGATGAGTCCGTTGGTGAACCCTTGTTGACGAATCCGTTGGTGAATCCGTTTGTTGAATCCGTTAGTGAATCCCTTGGATGAGTCCGTTGGTGAACCCTTGTTGACGAATCCGTTGGTGAATCCGTTTGATGAATCCGTTAGTGAATCCCTTGGATGAGTCCGTTGGTGAGCCCTTGTTGACGAATCCGTTGGTGAATCCGTTTGATGAATCCGTTAGTGAATCCCTTGGATGAGTCCGTTGGTGAACCCTTTGGATGAGTCCGTTGGTGAACCCTTGTTGACGAATCCGTTGGTGAATCCGTTTGATGAATCCGTTAGTGAATCCCTTGGATGAGTCCGTTGGTGAACCCTTGTTGACGAATCCGTTGGTGAATCCGTTAGTGAATCCCTTGGATGAGTCCGTTGGTGAACCCTTGTTGACGAATCCGTTGGTGAATCCATTTGATGAATCCGTTAGTGAATCCCTTGGATGAGTCCGTTGGTGAACCCTTGTTGACGAATCCGTTGGTGAATCCGTTTGATGAATCCGTTAGTGAATCCCTTGGATGAGTCCGTTGGTGAACCCTTTGGATGAGTCCGTTGGTGAACCCTTGTTGACGAATCCGTTGGTGAATCCGTTTGATGAATCCGTTAGTGAATCCCTTGGATGAGTCCGTTGGTGAACCCTTGTTGACGAATCCGTTGGTGAATCCGTTTGATGAATCCGTTAGTGAATCCCTTGGATGAGTCCGTTGGTGAACCCTTGTTGACGAATCCGTTGGTGAATCCGTTTGATGAATCCGTTAGTGAATCCCTTGGATGAGTCCGTTGGTGAACCCTTTGGATGAGTCCGTTGGTGAACCCTTGTTGACGAATCCGTTAGTGAATCCGTTTGATGAAATATTGCTTTGAAGTCTCGTGCCATTTGGAGTCACACTTGACTTTTGAATTGTGGGGAACGGGCACAGTTGACTGCGACCAGAAAAATGTTCCTGCTGGGGATGAAATGTTGAGATTGACTCTTGAGGGGGGCGTGGCACCCGTGACAGAACTTAGGGAGTTCGGATTTTTGAAGAGGACAGCCTACTTATGAGTGGGAGTTTCTATCCTGCTTTCGATTTTTGACATGCCTTAAGGGCGGAGCAGAAAAGGTGTGCCCAACTGGGTGTCCGAGGATCGGGACAGTGTCTTGATTTAGGCTGGAGATCTCTGACAAGGCCCTTTTCTTCAAGCGATTTAGACCTGGGAGGCGCGCGCCTTCCCATGTAGGCTTGGGACGCGCACGCGCTTCATACTGCTGGCGGGTGGCGCGCGCGTCTGGGAGGCGGAATTCCGGGCTTGACATTTGCTGACCAAAAGAGCCTCCAACAGCTATAATATCATCTTCTGTTCGACCACTTGATTCTCACAGCTCCTTTCTGCCATTTTTGAACATCATATTATTGATTAACTTCGCTTGTGATCAACATTTTCCATGGCTTCCAATTCTTTTGCCCTTGACGCCAAGGTCGTTAGTGTGTATGAAAAGGACTTGGGCACTTTTGTGTATTCTTTCAAGACCCATCCCAAGAAGGCATTCATTAAAGACTTCGGGTTCCGAATTCTTTTTACTTTGCGGACGTTGAAACCGGATTGGGATTTGTTGAGAGCTGCCGCGGCTTTCTGGGATTGCGACAGCCATACTTTCAACCTTTCAGCTAATGAAATGGTGCCGACTGTTGACAATTTCGGGGCCATCCTTGGCGTGCCTTTGGCCGGTCGGATTGCCGTCCCCAAATATCACCGTGGTGCCGTCGACTCTTGGGTTGAGTTACTGAATCTCCCTGTTGAGGATGTGAGGAAGATGTTGCACGGTACCGTGATTGACATAACTGAGTTGCCGATGTTCTTCAGTTTGCACTCGGAGGACCCGGTGGTTCAATCTTTCAAAAGAAATGCCATGGATGTTTGTCTCTTCAGCGAAGTACTGTTTGTTACACCTTTCGGGACTGCGGACGCGCAGTTGGCTGAGATTATTTTGCAAGCTAAGGACCAGCGATTTAGTGTAATTCCTCTTATTGTAGGGGAGACGTTGCATGGTCTTGATGAGTTACACAGGACGGGCAAGATGTGTCGGGGAAGCCCTTTGCTCTTGACCATATGGCTCCGAGAACATTTCAGAATTTATTCTCCGGATGGTGATTTGTCTCCTTTTGCTGTTCATAGGAGGAAGTTGTTGATCCGGGATTTATCTGAAGAGGATTGGAAGAAATTCTTTCCCTCTCGGGTGACCGTCGATATTGAGTGGTGTCCTCCTTCTTGGGGTCTTCGTCCTTTTGTGGAATGGACTCTTGGTTTTCAGCACGTGGTTGTGCCCGGTTTGAGAGATTCTTCCTTTTACCAGCCAGAGCGGGTTCTGCGACAGTTTGGTCGCCAACAGACAATTCCTTTTCCGAGGGATGGAATGCTTCGTCCAGTTGCTTACATGGGTCCTGACTTCTCGAGTGAGCTTCAGTCGGCTTGGGGAGATGACCGCAATCGTTGGGCTTTCGCTCCTCTCCATCGGGGGAGTGTCTTCCTTCCCGAGAGCTACTTGGATTATTTATTTGGCACCCTTTACCGTGGCATCACTTGGGTTGATGTGCTTCGTGCCGAGTTGTTGGGACAGGGTTTTGAGCTTAGCAGCACTTTGAGATATAGAGAGGCTGCTGTTGATTCGAGTAACATTCTCGCTGACCCTTTCGGTACTCCTTTGGATGACTTTTATTCTAGGAGATGTGCTGCAGCACAGAAGGTTTCGGTGCGTATTAGTGCTCCTTCGTTACCCAAGAAGAAAAGGATTGAGAGACGATCGGGCGGTCCTTTGAAAGCTAAGAGAAAATTGGATTTTTCTTAGTACCCTAAGAGATTGCAATTTAGACCACTTTGTTTTAGGATTTAATGTTTTGATGTCTTTTGTTGCTCAATAAATCCGTTGTAATGGTTTGAATAATTCATTGAATGAATAAAAATTGCATTTTGTTATTTGAAGTGAATTGGGTATTTTTGATATGTTTTAGACCGCACCCGAAGGTTGCCTACGTTCCTCCAGTTGGGAGGCTCAGGTCTCCGTAGTTCAAACAAACAAAGACCATTTTTTTATTTTATTTTATTATTTTTTTTTGTGTGCACCATGTTTTTTGCCTAGACCGCCCTTTCGGGTTTTCAATCTAGCGGGCTTCTTTTTTTGCACGTGCTCTAATTTTTGCCTAGGCCGCCCTTGCGGGTTTTCAACCTAGCGAGCGATTTTTTTTTAATGGTCTTTGTTTATTAAGCGTAGAACCTCTTGAGCTTGTCGAGGTTGACCTCCTTTGGCAGCTGGTCACCATCTAAATTCACGAGCCGGACTGCACCACCGCTTAGTATCTTTTTGACCACGTACGGACCGATCCATCGGGGTCCCCATTTCCCCAGGGGATTCATGGCATTAGGAGGATGTTGTCTTAAGACCAAATCTCCCACATTGATGTTTCGAGGCTTCACTTTTTGTTGAAAGCTCTTGCCATCCTTTGCTGATATGCCCTCGCCCGTTCGAGTGCCCTTAACCTTTTCTCGTCGAGTAAGGCTAGCTGTTCGTATCGACTCTGCATCCAGTTGACCTCGTTGACTTGATTCTCGAGGAGGACCCGTAGAGATGGGACTTCAAGTTCGATAGGGAGTACGGCTTCAGAACCATAGACCAATGCATAAGGAGTTTCTCCTGTTGCGGATCGTATCGATGTGCGGTAGCCCCACAATGCTAATGGTAGCTTTTCGGGCCAATCCCTTCCTGTTGAGGCCATTTTTTTGACGATGGTCTTATTTGCTGCTTCGACTGCGCCATTTGCTTGGGGCCGGTAAGGAGATGACTTGTGCTTGGTGATCTTGTATTCTACCAAAAGTGCATCCATTTCCTTCTCAAAGTGAGAGCGGTTGTCGGAAATGGTTTCATGAGGCACGCTGTATCGGCACATGATATTAATCTTTACAAATTCGGCCACTTTCTTGGCGTTGAGGGTTCGATAGGCTTGTGCTTCGACCCACTTTGTGAAGAAGTCGACTGCTACTAGGACGAATGACTGCCCATTGCTCCCGCCAGGATGAACTTTACCGATGATGTCTATCCCCCAACAAAAGAAAGGCCAAGGTGTGACCATGCTGTAAAGTTGTGAGGGTGGAGCATGTTGCAGATTAGCGTGGAATTGGCACTTGGCACACCTTTTGACTTTCTCGATACAGTCTCGTTCCATAGTGCTCCAATAGTAACCAATGCGAAGTATCTTCTTGACTAGCATAAACCCATTCATGTGGGGTCCACATTCTCCTTCGTGCACTTCACACATTATCCCTTGAGCTTCGGTCTCATTGGCGCATAAGAGGTTGATCCCGTCGTGGTGCCTTTTATAGACTCGGTCCCCAATCAGTACGTACCGAGAGGCTAACCTTTGCAGAGCTGCTTGAGACTTCTTATTGATGTTCTCGGGATAAGTGCCGTCTTTGAGGAAGTTCATGATATCTGAATACCACGGAGAGTTTGTTTGAACCTCGTTGATCTCGATGCTCATGCAATATGCCGGACTGCTCCTTCGAGCAATTTTGAAAGGCTTCACCATTTTTCCTTTGGGCATTTCAACTAATGAAGCTATAGTGGCCAGTGCATCGGCGAAGCAATTCTTATCCCTTGGCAGGTAGTTGAAAGTGATTTCTTGGAATTGTTCAACCAGTTCTTCAAGGTGCTGACCATACTGTTGGAGAGTCGGGTCTTGGGTTCGCCATTTACCCGATTGCTGATTGATAAGGAGCAAAGAGTCGACGAACACTTCTAGTTCCGTGACGTTTCTTTCGAGAGCTGCTTCGAGCCCTGCTATGCATGCTTCGTACTCGGCAATGTTGTTGGTAGCTTCGAATTCCAGGCGTATTGCAATGGGAGTGTAGATGTCTTTTGGATCGACAAGCAATACCCCTATACCAAAACCGTGTTTATTGGCGGCGCCATCGAAAAAAAGTTGCCACTTGTCTTCCTCGGTTGCAGTACAAATTAAATGCTCGTCGGGGAACTGTACATCTTCCCCCTTCACTTCGTCACATGGGAATTCGGCAAGCTGGTCACTGAACACTTTCCCCCTGACGGATTTTAGTGTGACGTAAGTGATATCGTAGCCGGCGAGCATGAAGTACCATTTGGCTATTCTTGTTGACATGAAAGGCTTCTCGAAGATGTAGCGGAGCGGGTCCACCTTTGCTACTAGCTTGATTGGAAAAGCTTCCATATAGTGTTTGAGCTTTTGAGTGACCCAAACCAATGCTGCACATGACTTCTCTAAGACAGAGTAGTTCTTTTCGCCTCCTTGGAATCGGCGACTGACAAAATAAATGGCGTTCTCCTTTGTGGACTCTTGTTGCTCTTGTGCTAATATAGCCCCTAGGGCTTCATCATTGACAGTGAGATAAAGCAACATAGGTTTCTCCTTGTGCGGCGGAACTAGAACAGGAGGGCACGTTAAGTAATGCTTCACTTGATCGAAGGCTTCTTGGCACGCGTCGGTCCATTCTAGAGCCACATTCTTCTTGAGTAACTTGAAGATTGGCTCGCACATAGAAGTGAGTTGGTGCACAAACCGACTGATGTATTGTAGTCTGCCCATGAAACCTTTAATCTCTTTCTGTGTCTTTGGAGGAGGCATGTCAATGATTGCCTTGATTTTGGAGGGGTCTACTTCGATTCCCCTTTCAGTGACCATATAACCAAGAACTTTGCCTCGGATAACCCCGAATGTGCACTTTGCAGGGTTGAGCCTCATCTTGTGTTGACGAAGCCTTTCGAAGAACTTGCAGAGATCGATCAAATGTTGACCATCGGTCCCTTTGGAGTGAATGATCATGTCGTCCACATAGACCTCGATTTCTTTGTGAATCATATCGTGGAACAAGTCTGTCACGGCTCTTTGGTAGGAAGCCCCAGCGTTTCTTAACCAAACGGCATGACTGTGTAGCAGAAGGTACCCCACGGTGTTGTGAAGGCTGTCTTATGTTGATCTTCCTCGGCCATGAGAATCTGATTGTACCCAGCGAACCCATCCACAAATGAGCGAACCTCGTAGGCAGCAGTGGAGTCGACTAGCATGTCGATATTAGGGAGTGGAAAATCATCCTTTGGGGAAGCTTTGTTTAAATCCCGGAAGTCTACACAAACTCGGACCTTGCCGTTCGCCTTCCTGACTGTCACAATGTTGGCTAACCATGTCGGATACTCGATAACCTTGATGAAACCCACGCTGAGGAGCTTCTCAATCTCTTCTTTGACCTGCAGAGACCATTCTGGCTTGATCTTCCTGAGCTTCTGCTTTACTGGCCTGGCATCTTCTCTGATCGGAATCCTGTGCTCCGCTACCTTTCTGTCTAAACCCGGCATGTCTTTGTATGACCATGCGAACACATCCACGAACTCTCGTAGTAATGCAGTCAATCTGTCTCTGTCGTCTCCCTTGAAGAAGCTTCCAATCTTGGTTACTTTTGGCTCTTCTTCGGTACCCAGATTAACAACCTGCAATTCTTCGTCAGCCTTTGGACCATTCTCACCACGACTACGGACTTGTTGAGAAAGTTTATTTAAGTATGTTGTGTTTTCGTGGTCTATTTCATCATAATTTGAATCGTTATTAACTTGTTCGTTAAGTTCATTATTAGTTAATTCATCATTTATGATGTTTGCAATCTCAGGGTACTCAGAAATATCAAATTTTTCATTAGCAAAGAAAGGAAACACACGCTCGGCTATGGCCTCCAAATCCTCTTGGGTGAGGGTATTAGAGACACTCTCGGACTCGAAAGTAAGTGTAAGCTGCTCTTCCTTTGTGCTGTGCGGGGTATGCAACCCATTTCTTGGACTAAGAATTCCTCGGATACCACGGGCCCTTTTGTTGAATACCAATTGTTGATCGGACTCGGAGCTTGGCGGGATCTCACTGATAGTCTCGTTCATGATGACGGTGTCATGGATGGCGTTGACTTGGCATTCATTCATTACGGCAAGCTCTTCGAACATGGAGGCTAAATCTGTCAGTTCTTCCCCCTCGGTGATTTCTGTCTCGGACTCTATAGTCACCTTCCTTCCCCACCATTCACGGGCGACATGGGAGTTGGTTCCCTTTCGGATTTCTGGATCTCACAATCGGAGAAGATTTCGAGGCCGGCTTTTTGACACCCTTGTTGTTAACCCATGGTTCGGGAAAGATCATGTATGGAACGCCTTCCCCTTGGCGGACAAAATAACCATTCAACGTCTTGCGGTAAGGCCTTAGATTAGGGACCTCATAACGACGGCCTTTTTACGAGCTCGGGCCTTTTGCTCTTGATTGCTTGTTCTTGCTTCAAGTCTTCTTTGGAAGGCTCGTACCCCAAACCGAATGTGTTCTTGACAAATGGGACTTGCACGGGATGTAGGATTCCTTGCTGATATTTCCCTAAGCCTAAACCAGGGAAGTAGTCCATATCCCTCATCATGCGGAGTACTTTGTGATTGCTGGGGGTCCATGATCCATTTCCCCCTTCTTTGTCAATGGCGTTGATTGAGACGCCGGAGAGAGTGGAGTCTGGTAGACCGTGCTGAACTTGGTGGACGGGCTCACCTTTCTGTGGATAGTAACGTTTTCAGCCATTACGGTCACTATTTCATCACCGTTTCGGATCTTGACACATTGGTGGAGAGTTGACGGTACGGCATTAGCACTATGAATCCATGGTCGACCTAACAGTAAGTTGAACGAGGCAGGGATATCAAGCACTTGGAATGGAACGGACATGACCATGCTCCCAAACTCAATGTCAATTTCGATCATACCCATGACTGTACGGGCGGTGCTGTCATAACCTCGGATTACTTGAGTAGAAGGCCTCAAATCAGAATCTTTAAGCCCCAGTATGCCCATGATCCTACCAGGCATGAGATTGAGTGCGGAACCACCGTCCACTAAGACTCTTGAGACGGGCCTCCCCCTTGCTCGTACCTTGAGGTAAATAGCTTCGTTGTGGTCGGAACCAAACGGTGGAAGGTCCATATCGGCAAAGGTGATGACATTGCTAAAATGAATGTGACCAATCATTGCCGTGAGGTCCTCGGGAGTAGTATCGGGAGAAACTGATGTATCATCGAGATTGCGGATGACGAGATCTCGGTGTTTCTTCGAGGATGCAATGAGGTCCCAAATAGAGATGTTGGCTTGAGTTTCTTGAGTTGGACAGTAGAGGATCTTCGGGAGTGTTGTGAGCTTGCGGCCTTTGAGAAGAGGAGCTCGGTGCGGAAGTGGAAGGGTTGCTTGCTATGACTCGACCGGATCGAGTTAGCATATTGACGTTCCCATCTTGCTTCTTTTTCCTATTCTCTAGTACTTCCCTCATTACCTCATCATAAACTCACTACATAACAAGAATTGTCAATTTTATTCATAACATTGGGGCCCCCATTCACAATTGGGATTGAATGGGTGGTCCCCTCAAGTTCTCCTATCTCTATTACATTGACATGCTCGTCATTAGTCACTACAAATTTCTTTCTTATCTATGAGATTTGAATGACATTGCGGAGAACGAAGCATTCCTCGGTGGTGTGGCCACTAATGGTGGTAGCCACAATATTTGTGGTGAGCATGATTGTCGTGGATCGTCTTGGGTTGGTACCCTTGCACGGGTGTGACTTGACCCTTTTCCTTGAGGACCTCGAACACTTCGGTTTGAGTCATGCCTTGGAGAGGCGTGTAGACACGGTCACTTCGGGGCCTTTTCCCTTGGGTGGAGGACCTTTTTGTAATTCCCCTTGTCAATAGTGACGGCGTTGACCGAGGCCTCTTTTGTGGAGTTGGAAGCGGCCTTGTAGCGGTAAGTAGGAGTGGTCTTCTTAATCTCCTTGAGCAAGTCATCCATGCGTACACCCGCCTCATACATTGGGAGAAGTCGAAGTAGCAAGCTCCACTGAGGTGAGTGCGGAGATCAATCTTGAGACACTTGAGAAATATGTCCATTTGCTCTTTTGTGTTCGGCCTCTCAACAATTTCAGAGAGTTTGTCATTCCATCTCCTTGTGAAGTCGA